>JACWFN010000024.1:0-417563 GCA_019775635.1 Cladosporium sp. VS III D KN 1
GCCCTAACGCGCTAAACCCAAATCCGGACGGAATTCAAGGTGATTCCATTCCTCATATTGGTTAGGAGAATGAAGGTTGCACGCTGTCCTTCGAGCTAACGATATTCTTCTTTAAAGAAAATTTGTTGGAAATCCTGTGGAATACTTGGCGGAACTCAAGACTACTCCGCCTACTGCTCGTTGAGGAATCTATCGGCGTTGCCAACTCATCTGCACGGGAGGAAATTCCTTGGGATGAATTTAGAGACGGGGTATGAGATGTCCCGTCTCGAGAGGTGATAGTGCCCTGATCTTCAGAGAATACCCAGCCATGATCTCCTGTATGATTGGGCATCAGCATTGTTGGGTACAGCGGCGCAATAAGACATACCGCAGACAGTTGCAATAATCTTGTTGCAGTTTCTGAAATGTGTCAGGATGATTCTCAGATGCATCAAGATCTGCTTCGTTGCAGGATGATTGGAGTTGTCGAGGTCGGGAGGATTGATCAGGTCTTTTGTCTTGGTGAGCATGAGTGTGTCCAAGTCGAATTCAATCAGCTGTATTCTTTTGAGGAGAATTTCCATGTCCTTGCCAAAGTGTCGCAGATTCTCATAACCGCTGTAGAGTCGCCGAGATGAATCATAGACCTGGAAAAACAAGGAAACTGTTCCCAAGCCGACGCCTACGGCCTCCATTTTGCTGTACGCATGCAAAGGGGTGAAGAGCTGGGCAGTGATCCGACAAGCTCTTTGTAGCCTTGTCCGAAGTATTATGATGCTGGGGCTGCCAATCATGCAGTTTTGGTGGCGCCATCTGGAGCCCCAACAACGGCTCCAAGCTAAACGAAGGCGTACAGCTTCCGTACCTAGCTGGCCCGACCGGCCCATTGTGCAGATCAAGACTGTCGTACTGCATGGAGGCGCAGTGTGACCCGTGTGCGTCGCCATGCAGCTTCTTTTACACGTCAGCACGGCTGTCCAATTTGAGATGAGGCGCATCGATGGTCGATGATGGTGTTAGGTGGCGTCTCAGGTGGCGTCTCAGGTGACGGGTAGCTGAATCTCGCTCAGACGAGGCTGAGCAAGATGTTCTCGCTTTCGCGCGACATCCGTTTCTCAAACAGATAAGGCTGGCTCGGGACATCATCAATTCTTTCCATCCCTCCCCCACCAACACAATGGATCCTGTCACAATCACAGTCACTCTGCTGTCAACCATCACGCTAGCCAACAATCTTTATACGACGATCACCAGACTCAGCAAATCTGCGACATCGAATAATCGCCTGAAGACGCAGCGTATCGCCTTCAGAATCGAGATCGTGACTTTACAGGAATGGTTGAAGAACTGCGCAATTAGCGGGAGTCCGCTGGAAGGTAATACGGAAATCGAGGAGCTACTAGGTGAATTCAAGAAACAGGCAGCGAGCGTGAAGACGAAGTTAGACAAATATACTTTCGACACTTTCAGGCCACGCGAGATCGTGTCAAACCAGCGTGCTTTCACTTCTCGTTTGAAGTACGAGTCGGGAGGATACGAAGAGTTAAACGAGATGATCATATTGCTCGAGAAATTGAACAAAGCGTTGCAGACGATCGCCCCACCCCTTCCTCCCGGGTACGACTATGCTTCTACAGAAAGACGAAACGCCACCCAGGCTTTTGCAACCTCTGCAGGATGTCCGCCAGATCCCATGGTGAGTGGGGCTTTGTCGGGCGGTTCGAGAACGTCTGTTCTCTCGGCTCCCGATGACCTCGATGCTCAAGACAACCATCAAGATGTCTGTAGCTTATGGAATGCTTGTTGCGGCGCGTTCACAATCATTTCGGAGTATGCTGGATCGAATCACATGGTCGCGGAAAAGTGCAGGGATCGCCTGAGACTTTGGGGACTTGGTCTATTCGAAAGCGGAGAATTACATCTGGATGCTCTTTTAGGAGCATCAAAATCTTTGCAGGAGAAGCTACTGGAACCTTTGGCGGCGCGCTTCATTGAGATTGCTCTTCAACAACGTATGTTCACTCGCTGTCGATGCATGTGAGATAACACACTAATGGAGACAAGTTCGTTTGATAGATATATTGCTCGAGGACCAAGCAGGACGAGATATCGCTCGCCTTATTAATGAGTCTGCCCACATGAGGACGGTGCTGCTGGCAATGGACATAGCTCAACCTATCCTTGAGGATTTATTCTACGTCTCTCTCGTCGAACGATCCAGCGGTAAGGACAACCCAAAGATGCGGCGGGACCATGCGCAACATACCTGCAAAGCATGGTGGAATTGCTTTTTGGGTATCTACCTGCCGTCAACCGTCTGCGAAGGTCTCACTTGCTGGCATTGGAAGCCTTGGAATCCACGCCAAAATCTACTGCGAAATTGGCTGTCCGCGAAACGGTCGAAGAAAGCTCTGACAACCCTGTTGACAGAATGATCGATGGCAACTTTTCTGCGATCCAGCTTCTGGAACAGAACATCAAGAGTGACAACAGCATCGACAGGACATATGCAGCGCTCCTTTCGAAGGAGAGGTCAAGGTTGGAAGACTGGAGACATGATCGAAGCATTAACCGCGTGAAGATTAGTGGAAGCCAAGAAGTCCTGAAGATGCAAGAGCAGCTTAGGTCAATACTTGAGCCACTGCTCGAAAACAGCGAGTTCCCGAAAACTCCCCATCTTGAGTGAAGTTTGCTGATCTGATCGCAGGTCCGAAAGCAGGTGCTGCTGAATCGACCAAGGGGACCGAGCCTTACCCTAAAGACGCGGAGAAACGAGCGCTGATGGCCAAGGAGCAGACCGAAAGGGTAGTGCAATGTCTGCAGCGCGCTAACGAGCATTTGTTCAATGCTGCAGCATAGAGCCCTACATAATGGTTATGCAATGATGCTTTGATGTGATTTAAGTATTGAGACAAGCCGCGCCCAACGTTTAAAATGCAACACAAGCCTGGTGCAGTGCCTCAAGCATCTTGACGAGTTGAAAATCGTCGCAAGGATGGCATATCAGCTCAGCCCGAGGACCGGTGCTCAAAACAAAGCTGGACAAACGTTGGTCATGACGATCTCAGCTTACGGGAGACAGCTAGCATGGCTGTCCCTGCAGCAGAGCTGTTGGGAAACACGACATGAGCTGTGAGTATGCACGGCAGACTAGGGCATGTTGAGTGACGCATGTGCCGTGTGTTTGCATGGCGATAAGCCCTTTAAGGTCTGGATCATGTGCGTGATGCAACTGTTGAAGCTCCGCCCGTGCTGTGGCGTGAGTCTTCATAGACTAAGTCACTAGCTGCTGATTCGTTCCGCGACTGCATGAGGGACGAGCGTCATGCTTGCCAGAAGCAGACTTTGATAGGGATTATAGATGGCAAACACTCGCGATCGGGCAGAAGTAAGAGGATGAGTATCGGGTGGAAGCTTAGTGTCAGAGGATTAGGTAATCGATCGCCTGGCAACCTTACGAGTGCCTTGTGGTCTGGTCTGATTGGTTCGTTGCCCAGGCTAGCAGGTTCGAAGTACTGTTGTGTTGCATGGAGATTTGCAAGGAGATCTCGCGAGATATCTGCATCATAAGCAACTTTGCAGGCAATTGTGGTTATACTGCATTCCGCACATATTGTACCTTGTAGACGCTCCGCCCTGCAGGTGCTGCTGAGCCTTGCGCTCTAAGCCTTGCAGATGTTGCGCTTTGAAAATGCAGCGCCTTGTATGTGCTGCGCCTCACGGGTTCTGGACGTTTTAGCCTGGTTTCCGTGCGAGGATGATGGGCCAGGTGACGCGCTTTCGGCAAAGCTTATCAACCTCTCTCACTTCATCAGGCATCGAATTTGTTTCGGCCCATTTCAGTTTAGCCCGTATTCAGTCTTTAGGCGCGTAAGAGCAAAGTTGGTGGCAGGTATGACAGCACCAGAGTTATCCTATCTTCGGACATACATGAATGTGATCGATGCAGTAACTCATAATGGACAGTCTCTTAAAACGCAATTGACCTCATGAATCTTCCCTAGAGCAGCGCAAAACGGTCATTGGGTCTTCACACTGCATAGTGGCGTCGCACTTAAGATGTTGCAGGTTGAACTCAAGCTAGGCACCGAGAGAATGAAAGTCCAATCGCCGCCAGTGTCGCATGGGTGTAGTAATTTTATAGACTTCTTGCCCATGCTAGTGGCTCTGCTCCAATAATCTTCCCTCAGTGGGTGGAAGAGGAAATGGATATTGGATACTGAGAATAACAACACTGTGATCGATAATGCAAAATTCACAGATTTATCTCGGTAACACGATAAACTGTGTAACCAATTCTGGACTTGATTCCAGATTTGTAGCCACGCGAAGCATCAAGTGTGGTTTAGGATTTCAGAATAGTTGATTTGTGGCTACTATCAGATACGAATGACGGAGGAAGGCATTTCGCCGATACGATACTTGCAGACATGTCGAGTGACTGCACTGAAAGCGGGTGAGCAGCCACAGCAGCGCTCAGAATAAAGTCTACTCGTGATATAGTGTCGATTCTTCTGGGGGATTAGTTCACACAATGGTCTCAACATGAACCCGCGAGACTTCTGGAGTGAGCCTGCCCGGAGAGCAGTCTGCCCGATTCTGAGCTTGCATCTGGCAGACTTTCGCTTCACAAGGCCTTTGTCACAATATACATTTGAAAACAAAGCCCGCACTTCACTGCAACACCACAAACCCTGAGCTTACATCTGACCGCGCACTACCTCACAAAGTCTTTATCATGCTGCGCATTATGGAACAAAGGAAACCCTTCACTGCACAACGCCCTTCACAACGCTCCTCGGCAACACCTGACGACACATTTGTGAAAGTAGCAAGCACCTCCAACATGCATAAAATGGCACTGCATCTCTCCATGGTGTCAAACTTGGATTCTTCATCGATCGCATACAACGCTACAACCATGGCACCACTCAGACCAAGCTGGCGTACGCAAGGCGTCTGGACATGCGTGACATGCACCGAGGACTACAACACTGACAACAAGGACATGCCTTGGAAGACGACACAGGAGGATGCATTGGTCTGCATACCATGCATCCAAGGTCGCTTCGAGGAAGCTCTCCAGAACGACTACTCCTGGCCGCCGAGGTTTGGCGGCGAGGCACTGGAGGTCAACGACTTCAAGATAATCCTTTCCAAGGACCTTTTCACTCGCTTGACCGCCAAGGCCGAAGAAATTGCTGCGAACAAGGACAACCTCTCTCTTGACTCAGTCAAGGACCAGACTCGTGGCAAAGACTATCAAGTCTGCCCGAACTGCAGCAAGATCGTCACGCTTCGCGATGGATGCAACCACATCATCTGCGTCTGCTTGACAGGTTTCTGCTTCATCTGTGGCAAGGAGGTTGCGCACGGTAGCGATCACTGGGCTTACACGCAAGGTACACCAAGCACTTGCCCCCGTTTTGGCCAGCCGGGTAATGATCGAGCAATCTTCGATGGCCACCCTGTCGCCGAACTTATCAATGGTCTCTTTGGTGATGGCCTTGCCGTCGACCAGCAGCAGGTGGCAAACTTGGCTAGAGATGTCGAGCAGATACACCAGCGAATGATAGAGGTAAGGGTGGAGCTCATCAGGCACGAGAGGGTCAGGGAGAGACAGCTCAGGCAATGGGCAAACTTCCACGGCAACAACTTCGCCCAGTGGGCGTGGAACGCTGCGATGCAGAACGCGCACCGGGACCTCATCATGCAAGACCAACTTCGCAGGGCACTACAGGCAGTTCAATTGCCCGTCGCAGCCAGGACCCGCGCTGCCGCCAGGAGACACGCTGTTGAGCCTATTCTTGCTGCCCTGCGTGCTCACAACCCCATGCATGCCGTCGTGCAGCAAGAGTGGGAGGCTTTGTTCGACGCTCGCATCCCTGATGTCACCCAGCTCCTGCACCATGGGGGTGACCGGCTGGACCCACCACGCCCGCACCCATTCCTGCAGAACGGCTTGCTCATCCAGCCCGTTGCGGGAGTCTTCAACATGGTGGTCCAAGACAGCCGTGAGGCAGCATTGGAGTGGATGTACAACACCATCTGCGACTACACTCCCGAGACTCACGACGGCACCGCTCTGGGAGCGGCCGTCTTCTCCATGGGTCCCGGTGGGGACCAGAACACACGCATGCAGGTCGCAAGACTGCTATGGGACCTCCGCCAGGGACACGCGTTCAGCCGCTTCGTCGTTACCGAGATGCAAGGCTCAGGAGTACTGGTCACGATCCGCCCGCCACACGGGCAGGTCTTTGACGAAGAAGAAGTCGAGAGAATGGTTCTCGCGGGCAACGAGCCTGTCTTGGTCACGCCACCGGAGGGCTACTGGAGAGTTGATCTCCTGCTTATGAACTGGGGTCAGATCGTACACCTCGACCGTGCCAGGCCGTTCCGGCCGGTCTTCGTTCCACTTCAGCGCAACTGGGGTCTCTTGATGCGAGCTGCGCGCGGCGCATATCTTCAGCAGGATCCCGAGGGGGCTGCGCAATTCTTTGAGCAGCTGCGTGCTCAGAATTGAGCTGCAGCAGTGCACAATGTCCGCTGAGATTGTCGAAATCGATGTACAAGTAGTTGCGAGAATCCGGTGGATGTGCTGCGGTACTAGATCGGAATGTTTTTGATTTTACCAAAATAAAAGAAATTTGTCAATCATCATAAGTCCTTTGTCCCATTCTCGTCCCAGTGGTGATAATGTCGTAAGAGCACTGAGGAGCAGTGAAAGGAGACTCTATCTATTAACGATGCCTAAGTGATTAAATAGATCCAGCTATAACGTAAGACCGCATGTGTTTAAAAAGCTCAACTCCGCCTTGTCAGCTCAAGCGTCCCCTTCGGATAACATTCCGTAATATGGTCAAAGATCCACTCATGCGTCTTGAATGTGAAGTCCGTCGTAAGGGTCGCAGCATTACCACCAACGTAGTCAATCCCCTCGTAGCCACGGAAGACTGTAAAGTCGCTCGCAGTGGCATTTTGGCCGTTCGGAGAAGTAATCCAGTACTCGTCACTGATATGCAGGAAGCCCATTACGTTCAGCGGCAGCTTGGGCACGAAGTCGTTCAAGTGCGTGACCCGGTAGTTAGATCCGCCTTTCTGGTTACTCACATACTTGGCGAAGACTGGATCGCCAACACGCGGGCTCGAGAACGAATAGAGATCTGCGTCAATGCCTTGGTTCCGGATGGCGGCGACAGCGATCGTAGCAGCGGCGGCTCCTAGGCTGTGGCCGATGACGTTGACGTGGTAGTCTGGATGTTCTGACCTGGCCTTGGTAAGGGCATCCATCACGACCTTCTTGGAGCTTGTCCAGAAAGAGTAGAACCCTGTCTCAGCCTTGCAGGTGTCACAGACGTCGGGAGCGGGAATGGGCACAAATTCGATGTCCGCGATGTCGTTCTCAAGTGACTCGGAGCCGCGGAACGCAACGACGATCTTGGACCTGGTGTGGTCGAGAGCGACATAGCCAGTGCCATCAGCTATACCTTGCCTGTGAGGATGTCAGAAAGACCTTTGAGTAGATAAGCGTCCTTTGCGCGAGCTCACCCTTCGAATTCTGTGACTGTGAACGTATCGTCGGCCTGTATGATATCGCAGTTGCCAGTGGAGCAGGTCAATTTAGTAGACGGACTGTCATTGTTGCTAGGACAGTATGCAGCCGCGGAATACTGGTGCGCGAGATAAAGGTCTGCAAGGAGATCCTGTGAGATGTCTACTCTGTCGTTAGCTCTGGCGAGATCTGCAAGGCAATGTAGTGTATACCTCTCCGCTGGATGGGGGCTGGGCTTGCAAGCGTCTGTGACAGCAGAGCGCCAATGGTCGAGGCGACTAGGAGTTTTGACGACATCATCGTTGTAGACCTTTTTGAACCACGACTCTAGTTGTCAGAGACGGTGCCGATTGTATGCGGCAGCAGTGAGATTTATGCAAAGCGAGGTTAAGCACAGGGCGGTGTTGGACAAGCATTTCCTCGGCATCTGGCTGGGCGATCATCTCTGCAACAGTTTGGATCCGAGGGTATTGAGGATCCTGTGATTGTGACTTCCCCGGGTCTGTTTCTGAATACGATCGAAACCCAAGATCTGCATGTACAAGTTCCTGTTCCTACATGAAAGCCGGTAAAGTTTGAATCACCCATCTTGCCTCGGCTGGGACAGATCAAAGATCGCACATTTTACAATATCGCAACTTCTATGAGGGTACCTCGAGGGCATTAAGGGCATTGCTATGGAACTCTATACCGCTTATACATGACGGCCTATCGCTGGGTCTCCGGGCTCATGCACTTGAACGAGATGAAACTGAGATCCTTCGTGGAATTGTACCATGGGCGATAATATGCTTAAATTTTAGGCTGCGGAATGATCCCCGAAAACGACGGAATGCTGGCCGATGTGTCTCCGGCTTTCTCCAGACCTCGGCTTGATTTGTTGTCTTACCGCACTCACAACTTACATGAAGACAGGTGGATTTATGCTGTTCGTTAACATCAATGCAATACATAAAGACAGCCAATGGCAAGGCAGTAAGAAGCTGTATCGCACCAGATGCCGCTTTGTCGATGTTATCGCTGTAAGGATGTCTTTGATGCCCCTCCGGGGGCAAACTTCCGGTCTCTTATGGGACTCTTGTTTGTTGTCTCTACCCAGAAGTGACGCATTTTTGAGCCAAGATGCTACATCGTTACACTCGCAAACATTGAGTAGTATTTGGAAATGGCATAACGAGGTCAGATTGCGGCCAGGGCATTAGCTCGTTCGATATCTGACCTACCATACTGGGTAGCCGTGCGAGTAGAGACACAAGTGGAGTACTAGGGAGGCATGTAGCTATACCGTAAGCCATGCATACGTCCTACGTTTGAGGTCGAGATGAGAGCTGACGACGGTCCCGTCTCCGCTGAGTGGCGGTAAGCACCTGGTGAAGCACAAGAGCCACAGTTCTAGCTCACAGGTCTGCGAACATCTCAATGTCGTATGATGCCGGTATCGGCTGATATAGCTTCCATTCATAAACTTGCTCTTCGGAAATATAATCAAACATCCTTCAGCAATCCTTAAGTACTGATGTATTCCCGTCTTCGGCTCTAATTTCTATCAGAGGATGATTACGGCCGAGAGGCTGTTCTTAGACTTTTGAGTACCGAATGTATACCGTATACCACTAACGAAGCTGACACATGTGGAAAAGCTCCTCACTATACCCAACGCCGTCCGATGGGCATGAGCAAAGGAGAAAGGACAGGCTGCAAGACCTTCGATGGATTCATAAAGCAAATGACATCTATCTCCAACCACATACAGCTGCTTCAAAGTGTGCGCTCATACAGTAACCTTGCAGATGCATTGACCAAGCGATCTGAATGTCCGGGCGAAACTCCATATTCCGTTCTATTGCTGCACCTACCCCGACGAGTGTTAACCAAACACATCAAGCGTCCGATGCTCGCGTGGCTTCTGCAGAGGACGCGAAACAGGGACCTGTGATCGTCACGAACGACTCCCCAAGGTTCAACTTTTTTTTTTTGCCTACCGCATCGCTTCAAGGCGTCATACGAAATTTCACTTGAAGGTACGCGATAAATTAAGATCTCAGTCATGCGCGCTCTGTTCAGCAGAAAACCGAATCCAGGTTCATTGATTAGAAGTAAGCAAGTGGATTGCTAGCATTCGCAGATTCTTGCTGAAGGACGTCCCAATGCTCAACAACACAAGTTCCCTGGAGTCTATACATATCGACCACATCGGTCTTCATCGTTGCGTTGCCAGATGTGGTGGTTGCTTCCAGATGCATGATAGCCATACTTTCGCCAGACTGATCGTGACCGACGGTTAACCGCTTCACCTCGAAGACATGTCCTTGGCTGGAGAAGAGCGGGTCGAGAGCTTCTATGGCATTTTCCCGACCACTCAATATGTCGGCGTTGTGCTGGATGTAGTTCTCGGCGACATAGGTGTCAAATGCTTTCGGGACGTCCTTGATTGTGTAGAATAGATGCGCAAAATCTTCCATAGCGGCCCGTACCTGGTGAGGTGTGGCGTGTAAAGAAGTGCCCTTTGGGCAGGCGAAAGTGGTTGGCTCATGTGGTGGAGCCGATGAAGTAGAGCATGCTAGTGCTGCGAATGTCGCGAGAAGAAGAAACATAGTTGCTCAGTGTGTTTTTTGCATTTGACTATCCGCGGCGATCAAGGAAAGTGGTATCTGGCAGAGATGTCATTGCTTTTATCTCATGAACTCGGCTGGTCGGAACATGTGGATGGCGCAACGGTGTTGCTGCCGAGATGTACCTCGCAGATCGGAAATGTGGATACTTATGGTTTAATTCCAATGCATCCCCGCCTTTTCCGCGAATACTGCTATAGTTTTAGCTCACAAGTCTGCGATTGCGAGAAGCGCTACACAGGTGACGCAAGTTCGATTACGGAGCAGGTTACGTGTATATCATTATGGAGATACTACCATTCCACCTTGACGCGTGATGGGTCTTGAGGGAACCTCGCACAAGGCAACCCCACATGCCTCTTTCTTCTTTCGGGGCCGAGAGTGCGCTTTGTTGAGCGCACATCATGATAGATGTTACAAATGATCGATTAGGCTACATAACGCAGTTGTGAAATCACTTGAGGAGCTCTTGACGTATGTCGTAGTGGATGACATAGCCAAAAGTTCAATCACAGCTTCGGTATGGGCTGCTTCCCTTCCTGGGAAGGCCGAAACCAGTCCATGTACTTGCCCTTCAATGTCTTGGTGATGCCAGTTTCTGCATCCAAAGGCTCCCGTCCGCTATTGAGATACTTCTCCAGGGCATTCTCAGCGTGCGCTTCCGCATCATATCCGTAAACATCCAGCACCGTCTGGGGATCGCCATACAAGTTGCTACTGCGAACGCAATACTTACCCTCCAACTCAGGATTCATGGCCTTGTCCCGAGCTTCCTGCTCTGGCCCATCTGGGAGGTGCCAGATGGCGCCGTTGAGGAAGGACACTTGTTGTTTGGCGTACGCCTTTGGCATGCGCTCGTCTTCGTATATGCGCACGGCCTCGTCGAGGCGGATCTCGCCTTTGACCACTTTCGCAATACATCTCGCGAGGAAAGCGCCGTCTTCCATCGATGTAGCCGCTCCTTGGGCCATGTGGTTGACCATGGAGTGGGCTGCGTCACCCATGAGCACGACATTTTTACGTGGAGAGGACCACGACTTTAGCGGGCCGGTTACCATGAGAGGCCAGCGAGACTGTAGACAAGTCAGTGAGGAGTACGCGTGAATGGAAAGGAGACGGACCGTTTTGTCGATCATGTCGACAATGCGCTTGATGCGAGGGTCAAAGTCCTTGTACCCATCATGAAGTTCCTCAATGGGAACGTCTTGCAGAGTCGCCCGTAGCTTTTCTGGTCGGTGGTGAGACAGTACCAAATTGAACATCTTGCCCGCATTGATCGGGTAGGTGATAATATAAGCGTTCTCAGCCATCCACACTTCCATCGTGAGCTTCTCGATGAGCTGCCTGGCAACTGGGTCCTTGCGGATCTGATCATACGGCACAATGGCACGATACGCACAGTTGGTGGTAGGCGGCTCAGGATTAACGTCTGGGAACAGTGTGCGTCTAGTAATGCTGTTGATACCGTCGGCCCCGATCAACAAGTCGAATGAGTGCCTCTTTCCATTCGCGGTATCCACACTAACGCGACCGAGGCTTTCGTGGTCGATGGTAGCCACGGCCGAGTTGATGTGAATCTTGGTTCCGAGATCTTCGGCGACCTTAGCGAGACCTTCATGAAGATGCGACCGATGCACAACCCACCACGGACGGCCTAAGGACTTCTCAATAGTCGCGATCTTGGTGTAGCCAACAGGCGTGCCATCCTTCCGGCGCAGGTTGAGCTCCTCAAAGCGGACGAGGTTGCCGCCGATGACCTTGTCCACACCCCATCTTTGTAGTAGTATAGACACATTAGGTGTCATCTGAATCCCTGCTCCAATCTGTAACGTATGCGATCAACGATCCAAACTCTGCCAGCCGATGATGGTTAAGATCGTACCTCTTTGAGCTCTCCAGCTGACTCGAGCATTGTCACTTCAGCACCGGCCTTCCGGAGAGCAATAGCGGCAGCGAGGCCACCAATGCCCGCTCCCACGATGCCTACATGTATACTTTGACTCTTTCCGCTCTGCTACTATGAGCCTCATACTGTGTAAATGGGAAATGGAGAAGCGTACCATTGTTGCGTCGCTTTTGTTTTTCTTCGATGACTGCGGTGTGAGTTCTGGGAATCTTGTCCTGGGCTGCCAACGTCTTTCGTATTTAACCACCACCCGCCTGACCTCGTCTATCCGAGTAGGCCATGCCCGAGGAGTTAGGGAAGTTCAACTTGATGGCATCTCCACTTCCCCAGCCGCCACCAAGCCCTGGAAGCTTAATCATACCCGAGTGTTGATCCGGGTGAAAAGAGTTCAGATCCCGTTGGTCCGAGCTACTCCTTTGGGAGCGAGACTTGGTCAATAGTCTGCAACCTACGGGCGAGCGATGCTCAAATCATTATCCGGTACCTCCAAACACCCACAGCCACAATGTCGTAGGGCGACTGAGTGATCGTGATGTCTCCATGGAGTATCATGTTGCTCAGCTCCACGTGAGCTACTTTGAGGCGCCATAGATGTTCGAGGAGGGTGGTTCCTGTTGCCGATGCGGAAATAATGACTCCAAGACATAGTCTTGAAACCGATCACACTGATCCATTCATAGATAAAGATAGCAATTGCTGAATACTTCCCACTAGCCATTTATTGCAGGTCGACATTGTCTCAATGAACTACTCATATAGCTACTCTTGCAGAAGTTCGTCATCGGTCCTCAATGCACCCAGGTCAAAGTCACCACAGAAATAAGAAGACTCAGGACTGACCAGCGTGATGAGTCCAGCATGAGAAATCAATATGCCATAGACCAAAGTCATCGTGATGGCTCTCGCTCCCTTCTCTGCTACGGCGCTCCTCGAATTCCGCACCGTCAATCCCATCGCCTGCTTCACTCGTCTACCCACGTGCCCTTCACTCTTGCTTCCCAAACTTTTCTCAGGACGATAGGGAGGGCTGACTGCGCTAGAGCAACCTCATATGTACATGACGTACGTCTGCCGGTTCTTCGCAATCATGTGCCTCGCCAGCTCCCTTTGATCGGTGTCCGAGTGCTTTGGGATCATCGTCCAGCACCCATGCCTACTTCCAAGTGATGGCTTAGGCAACGCCTGTGTATTGTGGCAACGCTAGTGCAACAAGTATCATCGTCGACAGAAATGTAAACGGGACGAAGGCATTTTGAAGGTCCGTACTGCTCACTAGTGCCAGCCACAGCACGACAAAGACCAGCCCGACAGCGGACAGAAAACCGACCCAGGACATGATTTTCCAGAGATACCAGCCTTGAACGGCATGTATGCCCCAAGCTTGGGTGCCGCTGGTCCACTTTCCAGTAAATTCGGCATCCTTAGGAATCATGGGTAGTGTCCAGCACCCGTAATAGGACCCTACATTGCGTATGCCGTCAACGATCTGTGCGGCTGCAATCTTCCGATGGACCTCCTCGGGCGCTGTCATCTGATACTCATATCTGGTCGTTGTTCGGTCCGGTAGGCTTTCGTCAATCCGCTTCACCTCTTTGCGATCGGCGTACACCATGCAGAACTTGAGAAAACATCAGTACTACAGCACGTTGCGATGAAACGTTTGAGCAAGCTCGCACCTTGATGAAGGAGACATGCTGGCAGGACTTCCAAGACAACAATCGGCCACGCAGGCCGCGAATCCGATCATAGCTATCTCGGAGTTGACGGAAAAGTGTTTGATCGGTTTGTATGGTCGAAGTTTCAATAGCGACTCTGTGCGTTTTCAACGGCTCAGACCAGCACCCATCGACGCACCAGTACAGGTGCCGGGTGCCGGAGCTGGAAAGAGCGGATTGCGCGGGGTCAAGTGTCGCATTCATGGTCAAGCTTCCTCCTGGTACTTTTGAAGGGGCTGGTGTTTGGTTAGTATTGCCAGTTTGATTCAATCCAGGTGTCGTAGACTGGGTCACTGTGATTGCACTTGGTGGCTCAGACCAGCCGACAAGAGGCGCAGGAGATGACTTTGCAATAGAGAGTGGCTGACAATCTGTCTTGTAGACCTCCGCTGTGATCTGGGGTATGTCGATGCTAAGTCGGCCCTCAAGATACTATCGACGAAGTGAATAAGTGGCTGCCATGTAGAACTTGACACCCTTACCTGCCAACACACACGCACGTGATCTGGCGGCAAAGTCCGTATACCTTGCCGAAGAGGTCGCCAATCAACACCGCTTCGCAGGACGCTCTCAATGTATTCCTTGCTGCGATCGATCCAGCCAGGGCGTGGTGCGTGATGCGCCCTGACGAGAGAGACTGTTCTAGTACCGTCCCACCAATGGCAGGTAGAAGACTTAAAAAGACTGTCAACCGATTGAGACGACACTGTCGTATTACCGACGACTTACAGCTTGGAGTCTTTGGACAACAGTATTGATGGTTGGGCGGCGTGGTGCTTCATCAACCATATCTCGGAATACATCTTCGACCTCGGCAGCTCGATTATCTTTCGCCGCGAGCATCGACAGCCATTGAACGACTTCCACCTTTGCTTTGAAACCACCGTCAAACTTCGCATCATTAACTGTATGCGAGTAGACAGTGTTGTCGGTTGTCTCGATACGGCGGTGAAATCTTCTCGAGCCGTTTCTGCCGAGGACTAAGAACGTCAATAGCTCCACAAAGACAACGCCCAGACCCCAGACATCGTTTCTAACCAAGCGTAATGAGTCCCGAATATCTGTGACTTCGGGCCACTTGCCGGCTGCTAAATACCGATTAGAGGCATATATGTCGGCTCCTTTGAGATCAGCAGCAAGGCCGAAATCGGCGATTCGAGCAATCAATAATGGTCCTTGATCGTCCTTCTCAACGTGCAACAATATGTTTGATGGTTTGAGGTCCTGATGAGCCATTTTCCAGTGCAGATGCATGCGCTCGAGTGCGCTTGCCAGACCCTCGAACTGTGACCATAGACTGTGGGAGTTCTTTAACACTTCTTGGTCAATTACAGTTCCGCAAAGCATCTGCTCAAGACTGCATACAGAGTATGCAAAGATAAGGTTGAGTGTCTGCACACCATTGTCTTCGTACTCGAAAGCTTGGAGTACTTTCACGATGTTTTGATGTTCGGGATGTTGCACTTTCTTTAGTGCCTCATATTCCAGGACAACACTCTCGCGGGATATGGTACCCCTGAAGTGTTTGATAGCGACCTATGAGTTATCAGCGGATATCCTGAAAGAGAGCTGCCATATGCACCTTCTCACTACTAGCACCGAGAGGAGCTTCCCCTCGCCTCCGTGGACCCCGAATTGAAGCATTAGCCGCGTGTACACTTGACGTCTCTCCTTCTGCAATGATTTGACGAGAGAAGAATGGGTCATGCACACCGTGATGACTCCTCGCTTGTTCCATACGGAGTGCAAACTTCACACCTTCCTCTGGAAAATCCGACCAGGGCACAAAGAGCGTGTCCGTTTCGTTATCCAATGTAGCTGATGGAAAACGATCGAGAGCTCTCGTGGCCTCCGACTTTGATGTGGGATCTTTCTCTCGAGAAAGTGCTTCCAAGACCTGTACGAGGTTGCCGTCAGGATTCCTGCGAATAGTAGTGCATGGGAGGTCGTTCTTGGCTCTCCAACCTTCAGCTTCCTTGCATACGCATTTTTGGTTTCGTAGTCACTAAGCAGACGAATCTCCCTCTGCAGCAGTGTAAGCTAATCTTCAACGTTGTACTGCTAAAGTGATCACCTCTTCGAGTGCTTTCGGAGCGCTGAACGATATACTGCCGTTGCTGTGTGACTGTTCCTGTTAAGCTCGTCTTACTAGCATAATAGGGTTCAGCCAGCTTACCCTGATCTCGAACTGACTCTCAGACATCTTTGGGAATTTCATCTTCAGATAGTCACGCGGGCTTTCGACCCGCGTGTATGCTGAGGCAGTCTGACGCAGCATGATGAGAACCAGTGACGAGTCTCGGGACTCCAAAGTAGTGACTTTAGGTGGCTATGGTGGAGTGGAAAACAGGACAGACCCGCGATGGTGGGCCAGCTCACAATCAATATCAAGGGAGTCCGGTAGATTCTTAGAACCCCACCTATAATCACCAATCGGATCGGCTGATGGCTTCACCGGTTCTGTGCGACGAAGTAAGGCTGTGGTATGCACCCTGGTCTGTAAGCAGATGCGGCGATGCGTCGCATAGCCAATGGCGATTTAGCTGACAGAGACCAAGGCGGCTTGGGGTGCATGCTCTCTCTTGCCGTACGTCACTGTTATGACCGATATCTGATTCGCCTCGCTCTTGGACGCAGCTGATACCTACCCCCGGTCTCAAGTCCATAGCTGCGGCGGAGAATGAGAGTATCAGGCAACGCAGGATTTACACCTGAACAATAAATGCTCGCCGCTTGATTACCGGAGCTGGGTTCTGAACAAGCTTGCTAAACTCTGACTTCCAAATCGTACCTTTAGTATCTCCGCAACAGAATTTATAACACCTCAACTATGGCCTCGAGTCCCACCAGGCGGGCAGTAATTCAATCTAAGCCTCCGACCTCCGCGCGGGAGTTGTTTTAACAGCTTATCGATTACAGCCGGTGACCATAAGTCTGAAAATGCTCTCGCGGTGGGAGGTATAGCTATCTTAGGACCATATCCGATAGTAGGAGTAGTCTGGCCGCTAAAGGACCCAAAGGCTTTAAAAAGTACCCCAACGGTTAACAAGCAAATTTTGATGAGCATGGCTGCTGATATGGGCATTCAAATACGACAACGTGTGCGCAGACCTGTGAGCAAGAATTGTACAGCAGTCGGATTTGCTTCCGAGCGCCACAGGAGCGGAAGATCGACAAACAGGTTAGACGATGCGTATCCAAACTGTGACGCTCTCTAAACCGCTAGCTCACATGTTCCTTACACTGCATCGATACCTGAATCACCTCAGGAACCGTAAGTGCTCTTCTTCTATCAACCAAAGCCAACTACCGCAATGAATTCAGCTCTAAAACGAACGATCGAGATGATGCCCGCCTCACGCGCTAGCAGAGCATTGTACTTGCATTACGTCAGACCCAGCACTTCAGCAATACATGCACCCAACACCTTCGTCCAGCGCGTGATCTGCGACAAGTCCCGATCATACACTTCGAATCGCACCAAGCCAGACATCCAGAAGATCTCGCCTCACCACCAACGACACCCAGCCCAATACTCGACCCTCACAATGCCCACCCAAACCGCATCGCGAGTAGCCATCATCGGCGCAGGAACAGTCGGGGCAACGATCGCATTCTCACTAATTGTACGTCTCCTATAAGCACTGAATAGTATGCGAATGGCGCCGCTTTTCGCCGGTCCGGGAATCTCCAACCCAACTAACGGGCTCGCCCTTTCTCTGCCGCAGAACAGCCAAATCACCTCCGAAATCCTGCTCGTCGATCCCAAAACCGAGATCCGCGATGCGCAAGTGCAAGACCTCAGTGACGCCACCTACCACGGCAACACAAGCACGCGCGTGCGGGCCGCAGAGCACAAAGAAGCAGGGCAGTGCGACATCATCGTCGTGACAGCCGGTGCGGCGCAGAAAGAAGGTAAGCTCGACTAAATCACAGAGACAGACAGACAGACAGACAGCCTTGAAGACGATTCTATCTATTTGTTCCATTGATCGCTAACGGCTCGCAGGCGAATCCCGCACCGACCTCATCGGCCGCAACCAATCCATCCTCTCCAGCGTGATCAACGACATGAAGCCTTTCAACAAAGCCGCGATCCTGCTTCTCATTGCCAACCCAGTAGACGTCCTGGCCTACTTCGCGCTGCAATACTCTGGCCTCCCGCCTTCGCAAGTGATAGGCAGTGGCACCTTTCTGGATTCAGCAAGACTGCGTGGCGCAATAGCGGCCGAAGCGAAAGTGGCGGCGAGCAGCATTGATGCGTTTGTTGTGGGAGAGCATGGGGAGAGTCAGGTGGTGAGTACGCCCTTGCATCAGAAGATGTCAGAAAGTCTGCGACCGAAAAGCCACGAAATTAACCACACGATCTAGGCCGCTTGGTCCAGCGCCTCCATTGCCGGAATACCACTGCACCAGTACCCTGCGACAAAGTCGTTCGACCGTGAAGGCATAGCCACAGAGACGCGGGAGAAAGCGGCGGCGCTGATCAACAGCAAAGGCTCGACGGAGTTCGGTATCGGCAGTGTGACCACCAGCATTTGCAAATCCATTCTGTTCGATCAGAGGAACGTTAGACCTGTCAGTATCTACGATGAAGATCTGAAAGTCTGCTTGAGCAAGCCAGTCATCCTGGGGCGACAGGGCGTGGAAGAGGTGTTGGAGTTGCCGCTCAGCAAAGAGGAGTATGCGGCATTGAAAGGCTCGGCGAAGTCTTTGCGGGAAGTGATTGAGGAGGCGGAGAAGGCTGAGAAGAAGTGATAGCCGGATTGTGTTGAAGCTCATAGAACATTAGAGTATACACCTTGAATCTGCTGCTTGGGTATCCAAATTTCTTCGGAGCGTCGATTTTTGGCCTCGGCAAGCGAACGAGCTGAGCTCTAGTATGGCTCAATGGCTGTCCGCAGTGATCCGTTAAGGTGCTCAACGTGCGGTGGCGTGCAACATGGTCATACAGTTCGCCGGTCGTCGGTGTACCGCAAGCCATTCAGCCAATGAACCGCGTGGCAAGTCCAAGAGGTGGAAGGATGACATTCGAGTGAGATCCCTTCTATCTGACCTGCCAAATCTTGCATATCAGCCGGTGCTGATATATTCGTCAAATGATGAGACGGTGATAGCTTGCGAGCGATTTCCCGTCATGAAAGTGCCGGCTTCTCCGCTTCAATCATGGGGATATTCGTCACGAATGTTGCTGACAAAAGCTTTCTGCTCGTCGTCCCACCGCTTGAAATATCGGCCTGCGAGGCTCACCAAGTCTTGATCGGGAGTATCAGAGAGTATGGTGATGTTCTCTTCGGCGACGTAACGGACAGATTTGTCATCGGCGCTGATTGCATAGGCAAGTTAGTATTTGTTTGGGATACTCGTACAAATCTTAGAGAGGCAAGGATGCTTACACGACATTGTAGAAAGGCTGCTCCCTTCCTTTTGGCAAATCGTCCACTCTCATTTGATGAATCCAGCGGTCCTCGGCGCCGCAGCGAAGATCCCAGCCAATGATGAAGCCTGTGTATCCATAGCGGCGGTGCTGGAATTGTTGGCCGATCTTGTAGCTCACGTGTGCGGTGTTCTCTCCTCTTGGGCTGGGCGCTTTCTGGTTGTCATCTGCTTTTCGTGCTGTTGTGACGAGGTGCATGAGGATCGGGTGCTCTCTCTCACCATTGAACAATGGCATGACAGTGTTCTCGATCAGGCCGAGATCTTCGGGGAAGTGTGACTGGAAGTGCTCAATCAAGTATGGCAGACACTGCTTGCGGCGGTGTGAGGCACTGGCGTGGTTGCCATCTCCGAGTATCATCATCGACCATAGCATGCTGTACCATGCGGCTTCAATGTCGGGCACAAGAGAGCCGTGTACTGTGCCGCGCTGACGATCTCGCGCTTCTTGGACGCTGTTCATGATGTTCCTGCCGGTCCGCAGCGCAACTTCATGAATAGTGGTGGCACCAAGGAAGTGCCGGTGCTGGTCGACTGGAGCACCCATCTGGCTGAGGCGCAAGGAGAGTGGTGCACGAGGGACTTCATCGCTGGAGCGCCACGGATCCATGTGCATGATCTCAGGTTCTGCGTCGGGCTGCGCTGTCTTGGTTTTGCCGTCTAGAGTCTTGTCCGCTGGTGCCTCAATCACGGCGTGCACGTGAGCTGGGTAGTTGGAAGGCTTAGCGTTGACACCCAGCCGTCGCGCAACTGCACAGTATATGGCGACTGACTGGAGAGGTAGACTGGTATGTACACTGTCAAAGAGTGCGATGCTGATGAAATTGTTGCGCAGGGCATGGTAATCTTCTTCATTTGGGTTGCCGACAAGCTCTTCCGCACGCAGCCACCTGGCGATGGCAATGCTTTTCAAGCGAACGCTCTGATCGTCGAAGTCCTCGGTTTGTGTGCGTATCTTCTCGGCAATCCTGTCCAGCTCGCGTGAGATGTCTGACAGATCGCCTCGGTTGCCAGACAGCACAAACAAGTCGTACGCTCCCAGAACTTCCTCCAGTGCCACCATTTGCTGTTTTTGTAATCGCGTCCACTTCTCAATGGCCGTGCCTCTGTGTAGTTGTCCCAGTATAGCATTCGCATGGTATCGCCGCGCCAACACATCTTCGGCGTCGTCTGGAGTCTGGTTGAGCAGGCGCAGCATAAGATCCTTGATGTCGTAGCCCATTTTCGCAATTTTCTCCATACGCTGTACACGGTATTGTTGTGTGAGCAGCAATTCATCGAACAGATGAGCAGCCTCTTGGTCCACCAAGCTCCTCTCATTATACAGTTGCCGCCACCTGACTTGTGCTGGTGGAGCGAGCATCTTCTCTTTCAATTCGTGGTTCGGATTCCAGTAGCGCCATGTCTCGAGGCAGTGGCGCCGCCAGACCAGTTGCTCGTATGTGATTTTGTTGCAATGCCTGCAGGTTGCGCCAAAGGAAAGGGTGTCGGCAGGCGGAAGGTGATACACGATGGACTCGAGGAGCTCGTCGGGGAGGTTGCGCATTGTTGAGAGGTCCATGGCTGTTGTGTGTGGAGTATGAGTCAAGAGATGAGGGTGCAGCAATGCTTCCTGTGAGCATGCGACACAGTGGATGTGGCGTGTATGGCTGGCTACTGTTTCGGTGTCAGAGTGTTCGACGTCAGCACGCGAGCGAGAGCATCGGCATATGACGCATGAATTGCGGCGCAAGGCCTGGTTGGATGTTTGGATTAGGTGCTTGGGTGCGAGATTATGCTTGTTCTTATATTAGATTATGCTTGATGTACCATGAACCTGTGAAGGCAATTCTCCAAATTGGCTGTGCCGATGTTGGCGGGATCTTCCATGCACTGTCGTGGTATCGCAGTGATCAGACCATCATGTCCGTCCGCCCCTCTTGCACCTCAGCCTTGTCGCGCGATGCCAGCACAAGCCACGAGTTTACCCCAGACGTCTTTGCTAATCAATTAATGAATTAGCTCGTGAATTAGTTTACATATTAGTTTGTGTACGTCAGTCGTCGGCCTCTCGGATGCTCGCCCCCTCCGCTGCCACCGGAACATTCGGTCTGGCGCTGTCATACCGAGAGCCACGAAAGGCTATCTGCAGCCCTATAATTCTGCCTCTCAGCTTCTTACATCATCCCATTGTTTTGGTCTTCTTCGTGATCTTTGGGGTGTTTTGACCTTGCCTCACCACCACTCACACCGTTACCATGCCCGCCGCCACCGACGGCGCGAAGCTCGAGAGAGTCGAATCATACCAAGTACGGCCGTCCAAGCACAAAATGTGTGCTCGCAACACCAAACACACTCTTTTCAGCTCTAACAGCGCTGGCAGTACCCATCCGGTCATGTCGGCCACCTCACTGAGAACCAACTAGCCACTCTTCAGAAGTTCAAAGACCTTTGCAGCTCCAAGGGCTACTACACCGCAGCAACAGACTCGACGCCTGCCAGCCACGATGACGAAACCTTGCTCCGCTACCTGAGAGCCCGCAAGTTTATTCCCCAAGAGGCCTACAATCAGCTGAAAGACACCGAGGACTGGCGCAAGGAGAACCAGCTGGACACGCTATACGACACGATCGATGTGGAAGAGTACGATGCCACCAGGAGGCTGTATCCTCAATGGCTTGGCCGACGAGACAAGCGGGGTATTCCAGTATACCTCTTTGAGGTCGCACAGATTGACATGAAGGCCGTGACGGCCAACGCGGCGACCAAGAAGGGCCAGAGCACGCTGCCTGCGTCCAAGGAGCCACCCAAGATGATGCGTCTCTTCGCTCTCTACGAGAACATGTGCCGCTTTGTCTTGCCGCTGTGCTCCAACATTGGAGATCGCGCATACCCGGAGACACCTGTCAGCCAGAGTAACAACATCGTCGACATCTCGAATGTTGGTCTGAGGCAGTTCTGTGAGTCCAACGCTACCCACTAAATATGCAATACCAGACTTATACTGATACCTCGTAGGGAACCTCAAAGCACACATGCAAGATGCCTCTCTGCTGGCCACCGCCCACTACCCTGAAACACTTGACAGAATCTTCCTGATCGGAGCACCCTCATTCTTCCCCACGGTCTGGGGTTGGGTCAAGCGCTGGTTCGACCCTATCACAGTCTCGAAGATCTTCATTCTCTCGGCATCCGAGGTCAAGCCCACACTGTTGCAATACATGGACGAGGAGAATATTCCCGTGAAATACGGCGGCAAGCTCGACTTCAAGTTTGGCGACATGCCCATCCTCGAGCCTGCTATTGCCGACAGCTTGGACTGGCAAGACGACACTCGCAAGGGCAGCTTCCGCTCCCTCCCCACTGGACCTATCAAGTGGCAGAAAGGAGAGGACGGCAAGATGCAGGCCATCGCTGTGGGTACTGTGAACGGCAACAGGCGTAACCTTCCCATTGGTACTACCAAGCCAAAGGGAGCCGCTGCCACGTCAACACTGGCCCCACCGCGAGCAGACCTCATCCGCACCACCACAGGCGAGGCGACCCACCCTCCTACACCACCGCCAGGAACACAAGAAGTCAATCCTTACGCAAACGACGATGTCGCAGTCGCAGGCGCTGCCGCTGGAACTGCAGGCAACGTCGATGACAGCGTCATCCCCAACGCCACCGTCAACAAAGGCGAAGGCAACACCTACCTCAACTACTCCAACCTCACAACAGGCAACACCTCCACTCTCCCCATCAGAGAGCAAGCCAACTCACAAACCTCTACTTCCACTTCCGACGTCCACAACCCCGAATTCAAGGACGCTCACGGCGAGCGCACCGCACCGCCCGAAGTCCGCGCAGGCACCTCCTCCACCCGCTTCGAGCAACAAGGCCACACCCACGCAAGCGACCAGCTCGCCGACGGCACGCCCGAGGTCCGCCACATGGGCCACGGCGACAAGGTCCAAGTCATGGAGCCCAACACCATTGGTCAAGCGCCGAAGGAACACCCCATCCCAGAGCCAGAAGAGCCTCAACCATCTATGGTCGATCAGGCCAAGAATGTGGCTGGTGCTGCGGCGAGCTACTTGCCGCAGTCTGTTTTGTCGGCTGTGGGATTGGGTGGGAAGGAGGAGGTGAAGGAGGAGGGAGAGGGGAGGAAGGAGAAGCAGGATCCGGCTGTTGATAGTATGGATGAGAGGAAGGTTGAGGAGTTTCTCAGGGCGAAGAATATGAGTAAGCCGCAGCCGCCGGGGAGTCAGAATTAGACGAAGTCACGATCGTTTGCATTACAGAAAGATACGATAATATATTCATGAAACCTGCTCCTGGCTGATTGTGTCTAGATGATTGTACCATTTCATTTCACTTTTCTTGCTAAATTCCCCTGATCAAGCCTACTACCCGCGGCGAGTTGAGAAACCAATGATAGCTCCCAGCTGCAATTCCTACGATCACCATCCTGACTACAGGTCGGCATAACAGGTCTTGCTCTTCGCACCTCAATCCCGTACCTCTATGATCGCCCAACCCACTGCGCCTCTTTCGACCTCTCCATCGCCCTCTCGGTAGACTCATCGATACTCTCTTCCGGCAGCCCAAGCAGAGCATTCACCGTCCCCTTCGACTTGCTAAAAGCACCACTGCCGTCCTGGAAGAAGACGCGGGAGTACATCATCTTCGCGAACCCGATCTTTTGACCGTGCTTAATCTGCTCCAGACCCTTTGCGTAGCGTTCTTTGCTTGGCTCGAACGATTGCTTCCAATCCGCGGCCGGGGTTCCGGTGACGCGGAGCACGGAGGGGAAGATGTCGCGTTGGCTGACATTGAAGGAGGAGAGGTAGATGGCGCGGTTGCCGAAGGAGGAAAGACTTGCCTCGCTACCGTTCGAGGGTTCAATGGGCAGACTCAGTAATGCTGCTACCGCCCGTCCGATCTGCGGCCACGTTGTTGTGTCGATCGGCGTCTTGCCATCGTCGAAGAAAGTCACGGCCTTGTTTGCGAAGTCGAAGCCGTAGGCTGGTGCGATGGCTAGAGACCACTCGTACCAGAAACCGGTCATCACGGCGATGTACTGCGTCTTCCCTTTCCCGTGTACCGCTACTTTCTCTCTGATGGGCGGCTTGCTGGCGAACGGCGCGACGTCGGCTACTAGAGATGCGTTCGCGGTGTCTGGAGACCACTCGTTCGGGAGAATGAATTTAACGCCAGCGGTGATGGCGGCTTCGACGAGTTTGCCCTGAGTTTGTGGCGATGCATAGCCCCCTAGCGTGATGATCAGAACTTCTTGGCCTTGCAGGGCATCGACCAAGGTGGACTGCTGCTCGTAGTCGATCTGTTTCGTCGCGTGGACTCCGGCGGGCACGCTGGAAGTGCTTTCACTGCGGGTGAGAGCTGTTATTGTGTGCTTGCCGGTCGCTAAAAGGGCTTCGGTTATGTATCTTCCGCAGTTGCCTCCCGCCTGTGCTGGGATAAAGGGTTGTTATGTGCAATCGGGACCGTAAATAGAACAAGAGCAGACTTACGCCTACGATCGCGACGCGAGTGATGCGATTTGTGTCTGTGGTCATGATCGTTTCTTCATTTCCTATCACACTTCCGTCGCTCTTGCTGACTTGAGATTCGAAGATCAAGTTTGAGGTACGACCTGCTTTCTAGGATTCGAAAGAAGGTGAAATTGAACTGAGATGTGAGAAGGCAGAATTGGACCGGATATACAAAGTCTTTGACCACTGCGAACTGATGGAGACAAGATTGAAGATCTCAATCTGGCCGAGTCATATACCTGTGACTATACGCTACAAGTGTTTTGCGCAACGTGACAGGAGAACTGCAGTCGGATATAGGTGTCGGAGTTAGATGTCAATGGCCATTTTGAAGCTTCGAAGATACTCTATGTGGAGACCGAACGTTGCTATGCGAGTCTGACCTGGAGCTATGATTGGCCACTTTACCTTCGACATATGGGGCCTAGTCTATTCAAGATAGATCCAGCAAGTATCATGACCTAAACTAGGTGTTGAAATACTTATGCTAGCAATGTTGCGATGTCGCCTTTGGCTGTCTTACGTGCTTCTCATGACGAAGAGTCATTGCTTCTTGAGCAACCCGTGGGCTAAAGCTTTTCCTGTGGGAGCAGCATTCTCAATTTGTATACTCCGAAAAATGCTAGATCACTGAGAAATGGATCAATTTCACGTGGATGTCGTGCTTCCTTGTCTTTGGCGTCGTAGCTGGAAGCGAAATTGTGATAGAGGACTACCAGGAACAGGATCAAGTGCGAGCTTGTCACCGAAGCATCGTCCTAGTCGATCAGTCTCGATCCCTTGTGGCCGGCCAATGGTCGTTCTATCAGTTTCCCGGCCTCGCTACAGCTTTCATAGTCTATAGCTTCGATCAAGTCTGCGCCTCGCTGTCTTTTGCTTGTACTAGGTTATGTATGATGAGCATAATGTGACTCTTCGCATACTAATGCTGGATACTGCTACAGTACTAGCTCAAAAGTTTGCACATGCATGGATGTCGCATTATGATAGTATCAGCGACTATAGGTACTCACTTTTAAATATATCTTATGAAGATCGTAGAGAGTACATAGCATACTCTCTATTCATAGTAAAGTCCTGCCTTCATCCTTCGCTAAAGTATAACGACAATTACCACAGAGATGCTATGTGCAGACTTATGAGTAACGACTGTATACTGGTCGAGACCAGTTCCTGATCTCGCGCTATACTCGCCTTCGGCTGCCGGCATACAATTTCCCATTCACAGGAGTCGTGACCTCCATGCTAGTAAAAGTACAGTGCCCAATCTCGCTATCCGCCGGTCTCGTCTCAACCTCTCCCCACATGATTGGTTTTGTCGCCGCATTTATGTCTCCTTCGGGCCGATGGCAAGCTCCTGATATCGCCAGGGAGTTACTCCCAGCGATTGGCATATTGCTACGCAGTCTCCGAAGCGCCAGGCCGTACAATACAAGTAACATGCAGCTTCCGAGAACCATGTCGCATAGGAATGGGAGGAAGCTGAAAGCAAGCCCGACGAGTTTGTGCGAAGGCTCAGGTCGGTCTTTTTCGTAGACTTCTATGCCGACGAAGAAGATGGACTGCGAGATGGTCCAGTGCAGGGTAGCGGAAATCGCGAGGATTGGTACGCCGAAGATGTAAGGCAGGTTCAGCCAGTGCGTGCTTCTTTGCTCGCCTCGCGGAACGGTTACGCGCAGAGGCCGCCGGCGGATTGCGTAGCTGCTGTATTCGTGCGCCAGACACATGCTCGTGACGAGTTTGTTGTACAGGAAGTACAGACAGGAGAAGACCAGTTGTGGTGTGTTTGCAAATAATACGTATGACATGAAGCTTGAAAAGCCCTCTTGGAAGTCGAGAAGGGCCGAGGGTAGAAAGGCTCCGAAACCTGTTGTTCGTATCGCTTCATCACCGCTCATGTAGGCCTCATTGAAGAGGACCCAAGTAGCCAAGAGTGTGATGATACCAACGATGAGTAGACTAATTAGTGTCGCGAGTTTGACGGTACTACCCCAGCGATCACTCTTAGAGGTCTGGAACGGAACTGGTGGGTGGAAACCACAGTCGTGTAGTCCTAGACCCGCAGCGACATAGGCATCTCTTTCACAAACGATGAATTTCTGGCTCAGTAGACAGCGGTTGGTCGTCGCTGGGTCCGGATTATTCAACCAACTTGAGATGGCATCGCCAACCGTGACCAGCGTTTGCTCTGGATGAAAGCAAAGGGTGCCGAACATCGCGGCGGCTTTGAGTAGGCTGCATACGGTGGCCACAGCGACGATATTTATTGAGATTTGTAGCTTACAATGAGGATCGGTCTTCCGTGCAAGACAGTACTGGATCGTTTGGTCGTAGATTCTCCATTGTTGTGGTACCAATTTCAAGTCGGTCATGTTGCATGGCCCGTGATACGAGCATACCCTACAAGGCGATCAGTACAAGTACACAATCAAGCCCTCGATCTCGCTTTGCTATAGAAGCGCAAAGCCAGAAGTTAGGTACCACGTTGTATGGTCGACCTTACCATTGGGGAATGTCTGCGTCCCCTAATCGCAATGTGATGATTTCCCCTGCCCACCACACGGAGGTATTCCTTGAGGGTTCCTCAGATGCTACAACAATCAGATCGCTATAATCAGAGACAAAATATACCCCGTAAGTGTTCAGGCATTCCGCATTAGTCAACGTTTCGAACGTAACGCTTGGATCGAGATAGCCCTCTCGGACTTTCCCGGCAAGGTCCCAGTCCTCCGGCCTCCCTCGCCAGCTTTCATCGGGGAGAAATGCTGACCCTTTACTTTCGTCCAAGAACTCGCGAGTGGCCAAAACCGCGGTATATGCGTTGCTTCCGATGGTTTTGAAGACTGCAGAGTTGTACAGCAGGTGGATAGGTACACTACTGACCAGAAGCACCGCCCAGAGCAGCATACGTAGTCTGGGGACTCGCGTAAGGTTCCTGAAGCTCGGTACGCCAATATCATACCAATCCAGTCGGGCATGGGCTGCGTCGCACTCTGAGCGCGTGGGGGCATTCAAAACTTGCATGGTGTAGTTCGAAGCCCCAAGGAGTAGAGAGCTGAACAAATTGATCAAGAAATGAATTGCGAGAGACCAGTGGTTAACGACTTGACAACTTGCCTCCAGAGCCACGCTCGTGCCATCCTGGACATCGCTCCTTGAGAAGGTGGCAATTGCAGTCGCCAGATTCAATACGAAGATGATGCTTGTCATGACACCTGCGATTAGGACACCAGATCGCCAGCCTTGCAAGTGTCGACGTACACTCCTGATGGCGTTGCCGGATTTCTCCCCGGTGTTTGGTGTCGGTTTCGTTGCAGTGTCGCAGGAAGGTGCACGCGGATATGTAAGCGGGCGCCTGTTTTCTGCACCTAGATCCATACTGGATCGACGCGATGGATCGCTTCTGGTATGGTTCACAAGATCAGGTATTGCTGTGGCATATGAGTTGGAATGGGTATACCGACTCTTGTCTTGGTGGTAAGGCCGAAAGCTCCATATATCCAGACGCCCTCACCGTGCTACGATCCAGAAAGTGTAGAGCCATCGATACGATCCTGTAGTACAAGTATTTGCTGTAACATATGACTGGCGTGGGCGAGGCTGAGGTTAAGTGCTTTCTTTGAGCTCAACGGCTGTGGCGTTTGGCGCATAGCTCTCCGAGAATAGATAGCCCATTCGCACGAGGTTCAGGCTGAAAGGCTAGCAATCATTTCTCCGACTCACAGTCCACCCGAACGAGCACTGTATCGAATGGCGATCATTGAAAGTATGAAGCCATTGCATTAAGCACCGAAAGTCGCTCTGCTAGCATCAAAGTTGTTGTCCGATTCATCTGTCTATCGTTCAGTCCATGACGCCGTACAGTAAGGCTCGAGTAAGATGGCGAAGCGGCACGGGTGAGGCTGCATTGTAGATTGTTCCAGCCAGTCGATATAGGTCGATACGCGAGGCTGAGCAATCGATGCCGTGCTGCATGTCGCGGACCATCGGTTTTAACTCGCCAAAACACGGGTCGTGGTACCAATGTACCGCCCTAGCGAATAGCGGCTCATGAAATTGCTTGAGGCAACCAGCAGCCGGATTCATGACAATGTTTCTTCTCTTTTATCGCCACACCCATGACCTGTATGCCGTTCTTCGACGCCGCCGGTAGCATACTGCATTGCTGACAGACTCTCCCAGCTACCCGCGTTTGAGAGCGGTCGAAATGGCTCCCCTTCCCATGTCTGCTTCTAAAAGTTGGACCTGCGGAAATAGCCAAGGCGAAATCGGACATGCTCTTTCCTTGATGTTGGCTCTGCGTATGTGAGCTCTGTTGATTGATTCCAAATCTTTTCATACTCATCGGACTCAAGTTGAGACCAACCGGAAGGGGCAATGTAGCAAGAGGAAGTGGATGCGACTTCCAACATTGACTAAGATGCAAGCGGGTCTCTTGTATCGTCTCCGCTCTCACAGACGGTATTATGAAGATGGAATCCCAGGGGGGAGGTTCGATACGGCCCTGTTCGCTGGTATGGAGTCGAGGCCTCCCAGCTGTCGTGGCCAGTTGCAGTCGCGTCTTCGTGCTCCTTTGGAATGGAGCATGTCAATCTGCCCATAAATTTTTTGAAGTACAACTTTCGGTCGTCAATCATGGCAAATGTTACTTGTGGGCTTCCAGAGAGCCGGTGCAAGACAGGAAAACATCGTTCTGCAGTGAAGAGATTCAGCGGAAGTGTTGTTCAAATTTCACTTCTGTCCGAGGCGCGCGGCTCTGGTTGGTCAAGTGAGCGACGCCTGCTGCCTACAGCGCGATCTCCTGCTACCAGATCAACGTTCGACACCTCTCCTACTTCCTCCGACCACCAAGCTACGTTCCACCCGATACACGGCTTGACTTCGACTTCGCCAACGATCTCTGCGAGTGAAGCTTGTCGCAGTACTCGATCACTGCTTCGTGAACATGACGGGCAGCAACCCGTACTTCGTCAAGAAAGGCCAGGCGGATCAAGATGGTTTCATCAGAACTGTTGACAGCTGTCTCAAGATCATGAACCATCCCAAAGATGTATGTGACAATCATTTCCTGGAACCAAGAGCAAAGCTAACTTGTTGACAGATCCACGACTACTTTGCCACCGGCGATGCGTATATCTATCCGGCACCCGACGATCGCGCTGAGCGTGACGACCTGACACCGGGTTACTACTACACCGGTGATATGGTGGAGCTTGTCGGACCGTCGCCGAGTCCAGAAGCGAGTCCAATTTTGTCCCCAACCTTGTCTCCGCCTCCTCAGACCTTACCTCCGCCTCCCCAGGCCTTTTCTCCGCCTCCTCAGGTCTTTTCTCCGCCTCCTCAGACCTTGCCTCCGCCTCCTCAGACCTTGTCTCCACCTCCTCAGGTCGCACCGACTGCGCCCACTGTCAAGGATACCACGAACCCTGCTCCCGATGCCGCAGCTCCATCGCCAGTGCCGATGGTACAAACTGCTCCCATGTATACGCCGAGAGAGCCCGTCAGCATCTACAATCAAGACCTGCCGTATGCCACTCCTCAGCTTCAGCCGCAAAACAGATATCCACGCGCGCCTACAGCATTGCTTGCTCCAGCAATAACGAGATCGCTTGCTGGCTCCGCCGATCATAAGCCTAGCAACCTTGGGTTCAGTCTTCCTGCTGCAGCTGCTTACGGCATTTCTGCTTCTACGTATGGCATTGCCACTCCCACATATGGCGTTGCTCCTCCTGGTCCCAGCTCTGTTCCTGGTCCTCGTCCAAGTCCTGACATTGGTCCTGAGACTCCTGCTCGTGGGAGTCCTGCTCCTGGTGCTCCTCTCAGCTCTGCTGCTCCGTCAGGAGGCACTATCAATCCAGCACAAACATACCTTCAACAGCCCTTACCCGCCAGCAACGTCGCCATGCTCCCATCCACATCAGTCCTCACGCTCCCCATGGGCAGCAAAGTCGGTCAACCTGTACCACAAGACTTGCAGTCCGTCATCACAGTCGTCAGGGCACTTCCTCACGTGGGTAGCAGTGGACATCCAGAGCGCAAAATTCTCAAGAAACCCTACGAAGGAACATACGAGAAGGCCGAACCTAGAGCACGTCTCATCCGCGACCATTTCCAAAGTGGGTCGGGCTTGCTCAAGAAAGAATCTCCGTTGATGGAGTGGTATGGTGATGAAAGGGTGTTCGAAGCCAGGATGTGGGAGTTTCTTGCTGTGCAGAAGCCGAGATGGTTTGCGAGGTCGTAGTGTCTACGTTACTAAGCGTAGGCGGAAGCATGAGCATTGTGCATTTCTTTGTCTAAGATACAACGCAACAAGGTAGTACAGGTATATACCTTCATGCGCAAGTCGCACATATCCACACCGTGTCCTTCTATGGATCAAATAATAGATGAAGCTTTTGCAATCTCAACCTTGCTAGGTGATCGTATCCTTGTTACTCGAAATTGTCGTATGTATCAAGCATTGCTAAATGCGCAGGCCGATCAATAGATATCGTTAGACTGACTTGATTGCAGCATGAAGGGCTTCAAATCTATTGTTATTCGGAGATTAGCAACCATTATCGGACTCGAGTTCGACGACACAAGTCACATAAGAAGTGGTCGCAATGCCAAGTCAGAATTGGCGTCCTGACCAGTGCAGTACTCAGAATGCAGAACCTAGGGCTGCCATGGATCATAGCGTCACAGGAGGATTGGAACGGAATATTTTCGCAAACGCCCTCGACTGCGAAAGTGTGACCATGAGAAGAACCTGGCGAGTAACAGGCAAGCATTTGGATTATCATGCTGGTCTTGAATCCAGACCCGCCGCCTTCGCCATAAGCAATCCATGGTATATCCATAATCACTGATATATCAAGACGATCAGTCATGATACCAGCTCACATGAGCCAAGCTAATCATCATAGTGTCGCTATTTATCACATTGTGAAAACATCGCGACCCGACCTCAACCAGATGCAAATGACGTTACGTTGTTTTCGCCATTACAGAGGCAGTGAACACACCAGCGATGTATGATAACTCTGAGCATTCTCAATGCAACTTGGATATCAACGCTAGGTACATGTCCGCACTTACTCCATAGGAGGCTTGCCAGCTGTCAAACCCGTCTCATCGAAATCATTGATATCAATCTTCGGATACGTCCCGGGAAACGACAAAGCGTCTCGTAAGTCACAGCTTTGTAAATGGTCCAGTATACACACGCACACCGTCGATCAAGCCTAGGAGTCTTCTGATCCACATAAAAGGCCCTGCGCTATCTATCCGGATGCTCACGGGATAGAAGTACGAGGAGTGCGCATTGTCTGGATCTTGCTTCTCGAGCTTCAAGTGCATTGTTGAACTCCATGGATTGCGTGAGATCTTATCGCATTCATGAACTAATCCTTCCCAGGAGTCACTAGCTGCCTTCAACTTTATCCCAACGAGAGCATACCTTTTTCAAAATTCACAAGTTTATCCTGACGGAGCAGCTTCAACTTTTGGTCTGCTAGAAAGAAGACCACATATAGACCGTTCTTGTCTGATGTGCGTGTAAAATTGGGGTTCGAGTCGCCGTTCGCGTTTGGAGTCTTGTTTCTCATGATCCGTACGATGTTCGAACAATATTGCGATCACTGTCGAAGGCCTATGTAGGGAATGCCAACGGTTTCGCACGATTCGAGGTGTCGGAAATAGAAAACAAGAGATGGGGAACTTCCGAAAGACGTGCCAGACAACCCCTCCTTCTAAATCAAAGATCGCGGGACGCTGCAGCCACAATTATGCACAGGACAGGCCAGTTCAGGCCAATCAGGATCAGCCCATGGGGCCAGCTAGACTGTGAACCCACACTGACGGACTTCGCACTCCTGTGAACCCGCAAACCCTGGCGGTCGGCACGCTGTGTCCAATCCAAGACCGATAATCTGAGACCGATGGTGGGGTTCGTAGTGCATACCTGTGTTTATAGAAGCCGGCGAAACGCATGTCATTTGCACATGTTTCGGTACCGGTCAGTCGGTTGCACAAGGCTGCCTCGTCACCAAGCCGCATGCCATCACACAAGGCTATTCGTCATGCCACCTGTGCATCGAGGCACACGCACAGCCCATGCTGCAGGCCCAGACGAGCCGAGGGCACCTCATCGACTCAATCTGGGATACAGCCTGGCGAGCCGCAGGCTACCGGAGAGCGTTGCATCCACGTAGAATGTATCCTCGAAAGTGTGAGAAGAGCACAATCGATCACCGAGCTATGGGGCTGCGAACGTGGTAAGCTCGGGCGTCGCACATGATGCCTGCCACGCAAGCGGCATTACTTGCATGTGCAAAAGCCACGAAATGACTAAAGTCACATTGATCGATCTCGGCGATAGATGAACTGATTGGAAGAACAGTGCTTCAGACCGCTGCGCCGGAAGTCGTAGATCTGACATGTTTGATACTATGATGCCAAGCGCGCGCCAATATACAAATGCTCTGCTCTAGCAATGTCATCTGACCCAGATATATCTATAGAGCTTACCTGCTTCTCCGAAATATGAGTAGCACGAAGAGCTGACAGAATGAAACCTGTGAATGTCAGTCGCGGTTCTGGCTGAAGGCCGGCTTGTCTGCGAATTGAGCCGGGGCAGAGTGCTCGTCGGCAGATAGATGAGCCGCAAGCATACGTGGCAGCATGTAAGATGGGGCGGCCATCTCCTCGCCTGCATGTCATACTCGCACAACTGCGGCTTTCGTTGAACTTGACCGTAAGGCTCATCACGATATGACGCACAAACCACGCTCACCGGAGCCAAATACCATCACTGCATGTCTCGAGCTTCATGAACAGCAGCAAGAGTCCGGATGCAGCTTACTCGCATGCATACACTGCCGCGATACCTGTAAGAATGCTGTGGGATCGCATTGATGGACCATCGTACAGTCTACGTGTCACACGTTGTGGTCAACCCCAGCCTCATCAATACAGCATGCAGCTTGAGGCTGCTGAAGACGAGAAGGCCACTGAACAGGTGAGCCAACCTGGTTTTCCGTTTATAATCATATTGTATCTCGCATCGCATACGGTCGGTGCTTTCCTTGTGCCTCCAAAATGAGGCTGTCGATCACTAACACACCAATTCTCGACACTCTGTACTTGCTTTGAAGAAATGCCCGACCTCGAAGCTGAGCATGGCCAACTCGGTCGAGATGCGCAAAGTATCGGTCTCACTAGACAAAGTTCTAGCTCTAACGGGACGCTTTCCAAGCGATTCCCAATTGCGAATTCAGATGTCGCTCTGCAAAGTCCCTGGTCGCAAAAGATAATCTTATCGTTGGGTGAGACGGATCTGTGATTCGCACTTGGGGTTATGAGCATCGTAGCTGACTCACGTCAGATGGCGGAGGTGTGCGTGGTTATAGCTCCCTTCTCATCCTCGAAGAGCTGCTTTGCATCATCATGGATATCGAAACCGGCCAAAGGCCTGATCTGTTGGATGGGTCTGAGATGGACACATGGAGCATTGTAAGTGACCCTAGACTGATCCTCATCCAAAAAGAAGTTTAGACAATGCCGAACACCCAGTCATTGATTGGGCTAACTCAGCACTCCAGTACCACAGCAGTGCGGAGTATCCGTGGCGCGACCAGTCACCTATTCCCACCCGGCGCGATATGCTGGAACAGCTTCCAACCGCTTCAGATGGTAGCGAGGAGTCAAACAACAGTACACTCCCGAACACGGCAAAGCAAGACGACCACGAGACTGCAAGGATCAAGGCGGTCAAACTCGCTAAATTTCGCCTGCATCACTACTTTGACTACGTCGCTGGGAGCAGTACAGGCGGGTCGGTTTGCTCACGATTGAAAATTAGCATATGTGCAATTCTGATGATGATCAGGTTGAGTGCCCTCATGCTAGCACGAATGCGAATGGACATCAGCCAAGCTTTGAAGCAATACAAACTTGTCGGCAATGCAGTATTTGCTTCCCCGAGACCTAAGCTTTTAAGCATGGGCGGCATCATGTTGCCGAAGTATTCCGCCCAAAACATGGTTGAAGTGATTCAGCGGATCGTCTCGAATAGCCTGCACAAGGAAGCCTCTCGCCGGGAAGAGGGTGTAACTCCAAATGACATCGGGTTGAAGAACGAAAATCCACTGGCATGCAACACGTAGGTGAAAGGCACCTTCTTCCCTGAATTATGTTGACCAAAGTCGCTTAGTGCCGTCATTGCTCACGGTGGGCCCAAAAGACAATCCAATCAGCCATTCGTGTTTCGCAGCTACGACCGACTTCTGACAGAACGGAACAAATACTTCAACCTTTCTGCAGCATGTCAGGCTGAGCTTTGGAAGATCGGACGAGCGACATCTGCAGCTCCAATGTTCTTTTCGGAGCAACGGATAGGCAATAACACATATGTCGACGGTGGACTGGGCTGCAACAATCCCGTTCTTGTTCTTGTCGACGAAGTTGAAGGTGTTCACGGTCGGCGGCCAGAGCTGATTGTCAGTATCGGCACAGGTACCACACGGCTGAGCCACTCACCTGGAAGATACAGGCTCTTCAAGAATATTCGGAATCTCGTTCACACAACCCGAGAAATGCGTGAAATTGTGACAAATTCAGGGGAGGCTCATCACAGACTCAACACAATGCGATTCCCACATTACTATCGATGGAATGTACCCGATCTTGCGGGAGTTGAACTCGACGAATGGCTGCCACTGGGCAAAGGCGACGAACGCAACGGTGAACAGACGTTGCAGAAGATGGAGAATGCTACCAAAAACTACCTGAAGAACGACATCAAGGCAGAATTGGAGACGTGTGCAATGATGCTCGTGAAATTGCGGAGGAAAAGAGCGGAGACTGAACGCTGGGAACAATATGCCACTCACACTTACTACACCTGCCCGCATAGCAGCGACTGCATGTCAATGCATCTCCCAAGTCGCGAAAAGTTGAGGCTGCACGTATCGGAGCGCCACAGCGTCGTACCAGAAGTCCCCATGGACGAGGGACTGATTTGCAACTTTGATATCTGCGCAGAGAAGCCGCGAATGTTTACCGATCGACCGAGGCTCGCCGATCATCTCAGAGATCACCATCAGTTCTTAGAGAACCCTGAGATCATGCCATCATCCGAAATTGAAGCCTGGCTCGACGAAGGCCGTCACACAGTCGAAGCAGCTTTTGAAGAAGAGTGTCCGTAGTCCTCGCGAGAAGGGATAGGGTCATCTCCGCCGGCCGAGATGGCTCCGCACGAAGATGAAAGCGAGACGCTATTACTCGAAGCGATTACGGAAAAGACTGAGAACGGGCTCCGATCACAGACATTTTGATCTCCATTGACTGTACCGATGTCTTCCTCGGTATGCTCGAATTTTCAGTGCGGTGGGGCTCGTATTACCGAACAAAACCCCATGACCGTAAGGACCAACAAGTGATAAGGGGCTACGTACGCAAGACCAGGATGGGTGGATAGTAGGATGACCTTGCTGGACAATTTAAATCGCAGTACGATCTCTGAAGATGACATCAGGCGGACTTCGAAGAACCAAAACAGTCTTTGTAAGCAACAAGTGGACAATGACCACATTATCACAAATTGAGTCGGGTTTTAGCCAAGACTCCAACTGTACAAGCTATTATGGCAGTCAGTAGCGACGTGACTAAGGCACGAATGTCGTACGGGCGTATTTGATAATTCATAAATATCGAAACGCAACTCTAGAATCACTCAGGGCAAGGATATTTAGACAGTATAGCAATACTTGACGTGAAAAATAAAATTCATACATATTAATGGAAGATCAATGAGGTGTCCAATTGCCAAAGAAATGGGGTTTGCATGTGAACAGGGCAATCAATACTGATCAGCAATCAATCCTGATCACTATGTAACGAACATGATTGTTTTCAGCCTCGTGCTATATTGGTAGCATTACTTCAACAGATCAATTCACTCATCGTTGAAAGCAGGAGTGACGTTCCACCAGTGCCAGAAGATATGGATGTTGGCGCTAACTGTATCTGGCTGACTTTCCAGCGACGTTCACCGGTCCTTCTCGTCACTCAAGTCACTGCCTTCTGGGTGTACAAACCCGCCCGAATATGCACAAGCGAGCTCGGTCAGCTCAGCCACCTTGCAGCTGTGCAACGCCAGGCTTTGGCTACGAACTGGACCTACTATCTAAGAGATTACACATCTCATGATTAGATAAATAAGAGCTCTCGATCGATGTAGCAGACTCCCAACAGCAGGGGAGCGCTACAGGTGCCGGGGAGCGCTATAGGTGCTGTCATAGACTTACCATGTGCTCGGCGGCCGACCACACTTATGTGACTCCCTCGACAATCGGATGACTCCCAACAACAGGACATCAGGCTGAGCAGCTGAGCATGTCGTAGTGCCCTCACTTGCGTGATGGCTGTCATAATTATAACACCTGGTTTCCCATCATTGGCTGTACGGTGCTTTTTTCGGCACTTCAAAGAGCGCAAGAGATGTGGTGTTCCAGCAGGCCGAAATTTGGCCACGTACGGGATGGAGGGTTAACGGAGCAGCTGACTATCAAAGCCTAATGCGCATGATCCACGGTAGTAGCATCGAAACATATGGCGGCAAGGCTGCAGACCAACTTGCGGCCGGTGAGCTAGTATGGCGTGCTCGGCAGGAAGCACCAGTGTCAAGTGTGCCTCGTTGACTTAGAAACAGCTGATATGACGCAGCAGCAGGATGGAGAGATCTGGTACAGAATCACGCCATCAGCTTATCAGACTGGGTGGTGCTCATGCATGCAGGTCATCGTCTCGGTAACTTGTAACAAGTCACTACAATGCGACCTTTCGTCTTGGCGCTTCAGGCTTGAAGAGTAGAAAGATTGAAGTTCAAAAATCCACTTCCAAAAGTCAGGGCCCGATCTCCCAGTCTTCGTTGATGTATCTGTTTCAATTTTCACTGATCAAATCTAAGAACAGTCTGCCTTGCAATTCTCGGGATACCAGATGAGAGAACGAAGCGTTGTCATTGTAACAAGGCCTTGCCGGAGAGACGGCACACCTGCTTGCGTGAGGCTGACCTTCACATGCCTCATCACTTAGTGCAACAGAATCGACACCAAGCTGAACATCTCCACTCGAGGACCATCAGACATGGCATACTCGTACGTTCCGTGATACACTACCAGCAGGCTTGCAGGGAAAGTAGCGGCAACTCAAGCCATCTCCAGCTCATTGTCTCCCCACAGCTATCTCAACCTAGCACCCTGGGCTTGGATGGCTTACACTGGAACATTATGCATTGTATTTGTTTCGAGGACGGGAGCGCTGATGGAGAATTCAGGCCGTACAGGCCGCTCAAAGGGGCAATTGAGTTCAAAGAAGGTGCGGAGCACAATGTCAGCTGAAAGAACATCGTTCTAGTGTCTTCTTGAATTTCTTGACTCCCAAACAAAGATAAATCACGGGCCGAAACTCCACAATCACTACGGTTTTCCTGTCACCGGCCTAATGCAGCGGCCTCGGCCTTGACATGGAACCACTTCCAATCCAAATCCGAGACCCTCTACGAAAGCATAGGATTCAATGGCATGGCTAGTGAGGGAACGCAGCTGTCAATACAGTCATGTCAACAGATTTACCAGCTGATAGCACAGCCGCCTTAGGTCCAATGGCGAGTTGGGATGATACTGCATCTTTCAACGACGAACAAGAGATTTTCAAGCTGATACAAGACGGGAGACTCTTCGTCTTGATGCTCTTCCGGGTTCCGCTGTTCGCACAGCAGGTACCTATGTATGCGGAGTGCCAGTACAAGATATTGACGCTTCCGACGCAGCTACGAGGAATGATCACGAACATAGACTCGACGGTGACCCAAAACGTGAACAAAATCCCCTGGGAACCATATTATGGACATGTCACTGGGACCACTGCACAGGCTTTGCCTCCGGGTTTGACCACAAGCAAGCTTTCATTGCGCTTTTTGAGCAAAAACACATGATGCCCAAGATGCCAAAAATCCCAAATCACATTGAACGACAAATATGAGCAGTGGTCCGATCGAGGTCGAACGCAGGGAACGAAAACGCTCGCGAAAACGCTCGCTCACCTAGAGATTACACTCGGCGAGCTTTCGCAATGGATAACCCATGGGAGGATATACTGAATCTTCTACTTACCATACCTGTACGTAGCCGGATGACACTTGTGCGAATCCTCTCAAGTATAAGACTATAAGCATGTATTTGGAGATATGCTCAAATCGTCGAATGAGTCCGAACCGTAGGAAGTGGCAACCTGGCGTCCCCAGATATGTTTTTTAAAACATTCACTGGTCAAACAGGCCCATGGCGTCATCAAAAGGGGCTGTGCAAAGATTATACGAGCCCCAACTTGAAGCCGTTTGCTGGATTGTCCACAGTCAATGAGTGATACGTTTTCACCTCTTAATGTTATACTTTTCTCCTCCTCGATCTCGACTTCCCGCTTGCAACCTCTTCGCCCTGATTGCAACCATTTGACGCCCAGTGGGCCATCTTTCTCACGAGATCCAAGACTCAGCATCGCCGCATCGACCATGTATCAATCATCATTTGCTCGCACTCTCGAAGGTATCAAAAATGCTACTCATGCTGACATGAGCATTATCCACCTGGCCGATCAGTTACTTTCGACTGTAGCTGTTAGGATCTTACGAGCCTAAGTGACTACCGTCACGTGAGTGTGAAGTCAGGTGACTAAGAGGTTAGGTTAGTACTTGATAGAGAGGGCACTAAAGCGTAAAGCAATATAGAGACAAAGGTTTAGTATTATTGTATATTAAGCAGTCACTATAAATAATAAGTTAAATATAAGATATTAAAAGACATCTTAAGTTCTTATATACTAAAGAGATTTATATTATAGTTATAATAATTAGTATGCTCAGTGTAATTAGTACTGCTAAGCAGACTAATTAACTGATTAGTATTATATAATCTAAGTATACTTAGTAAGATTATTCGCAATTTAATACTAAGCAGTCTTAGAAATACTTTATATAAGTATATTCTTAAGACCTACTATGTCTAGATTGTAATACTATCCCTCTTCTAGTCTAGCTTAGTCTCTTAAGCTTATTATATAATCTATAAGTTCCTTAGCTTTCTTTTATTATAGATTTCTTATAATACTTAAACAACTATAATCTTTTAGCACTCTCTATTAATATCGACTATACAAATTTATTAAGTTAACTAAAGAGATTATAGTAAAGAAATATTCGATATGTAAGAGGCATAATTGTATTTATAAGATTTATATTTAGTTAGGAAAGTGTAGTAAGTATCTTCGTTATAGTTAATAATATAATATAAAAGTAACTTAATCTAAGTTTAAGAGACTAGTAGAAGAGAAAAATAAGTTATACTAGTGAATTTAAGAGGCACATAATAAGTAGGAGGCTACTATAAGAATTCATAAAAAGGCCTTAAAAGACCTAAAGATTATATATACGCATAAAGAAAGATTATAATAGCAAATAGATCTTATAAATTATAGAGCTAAAGAGGTAATTACTATAGAGGAAAGGAGTATTAAGAAGTAGAAAGTAGTAGAGACTGCCTTCTTAATTCTTTTAGATATTATAATTAAGAGTTTGTTATTAAATCTTTCTTTAAATATCTAAAGTACTTTAGAGAGTTTCTCTAATAACTTCTAGGAGATATCTAAGCTCTTACTATTAGTAGACTAAGTTATATGTATTTATAGCCCTATAGCTCTTCTAAATTCTTTAAGTTTATACTAACATTCTTTAGTTATTTATTAGTATTAGTATTGTTTTTTCTATTGTTTCTTCTTAGTTACTTGCTTCTTAAGTTACTCTATAAACTTAGCTCTACTCTAAATGTTAGATCTTGCTCTTTCGATCTTATAGTAGTTTAATTCTTTTCTAATATTAATAAAAAGCTTCTTATTTTTAGGCTTATAGAACTCCTATAGATACGGAAGATAATATATAAGATTCTTTAGTAGTTCTTAAGAATTATATGTATTATTATAGCCTTTCTATTTTATATAATACTTATTCTTATTCTATTCGAGGATTTTTTCCAGATCGTACTAGGTTTGTATTAGTTCTTCTTAATTCTAGAAATAGAATGTTGTTTATAGTAGAGTATTCTTATCTGCTAGTTTTAGTAGTAAAATATAGAATACTAGGTAGATCTTAGTATCTTTAGAGAGTTTAAGTTAGTAATTCTAAGGCTCCTTCTGTTTCTTAATAAGAAATAGTCCGATCTTAACTTAGTCTAGTTTTTTAATAGGTCTTTATGTTTTAAGATTCTTTATAAGAAGATATATCTTATCTCTCTCCTTAAGCTAAAGCACTATTTTCCGCTTATTCTGTAGATAGTCTGCAGTTCGTATTTATACTATTTTAATACTGTCTATATAGCTATTATATATGTCCTTCAGTTATTTTGCTACAACTATTACTATATCGAGATTTAGATTATTATAGAGTTTTATAAACAAGTTTAAATCTTTACTAAAATTAGTAAAGAATAGAGATATACTAATAGTCTTAGTATATACATTATTAAGCGTAATCTAAGCTATAGGCAGTAATAAAACCCAGTTGTCCTGTATATAATTAATATAATACTATAAGTAAATCTCGAGTATTTAATTTATATGCTTAGTTTGTTTATCTATTATCGGATAAAATGCTATAAACAACTTAAGCTTAATTCTAAGCATTATAATAATAGTCTTTTAGAATACTAAAGTAAAGAGCTTATCTCTATTACTTATAATTAATTTAAGCATACTATAGTATTATACGATTCTGTTAACAAATATAATTATAAGGGATTATACTATATAGTCTTTATTATATAGTATAAAATGCATATATTTAGTAAGCTTGTCTATAATAACGAATATTAAGTCATATCAGTTCCTAGTAGGTTTGTCGACTAATTCTAATAATTTAGTAATAAAATTTATAGTAATATTATTCTAAGGTTTTTCTAAAGAATTAATAAATTGAATATATCTATACTTAGTATATCATTCCGCCTTATTTTATTAACATTTAAGATATTGTTTAATGTAGTTAGTAACCTTCTATTTTAGCTATAGGAATATGAAGTTCTATTATATAAGTTCGACTATCTTAGCAATCTCTAAATGCTTCTATACTAGATTATTATAATATTGCCTAATATAATTCTGTTCTTAGTCTAGTCGAATAGCGAATTTCTCTTTCTTAATTAGGAATTCTTCTATATCGTCTTAAAGTATTTATAGTATATGTCCAAAGTCTTTAATATTAGCGCTAAGGCTACTATTCTTATTTGTTTTTAGAATACTATACTCGAAAATCTCCTTGCTTTTTATATAGTCTAGTCGTCTGCTAAGCTAGTTGGCTCTATTATTATCCTTCTCTAGAGTGTATATAATTCTGAACTTATACTAACTAAGAAGTTATAACTATTAGATCTGCTATTAGTTTAACTCCTTTATTATAGTAAATATAGTTAAGTTCTTATAGTTAAAGTATACAACTATATTAGTTGCTTCTTCTATATATACTTTCTAGTATTAAATAGAGACGATAATAGTAAGTAGTTCCTTATTATAAATATTATAGTTTTATTCTATAAGTATTAGTTTTCGTAAGTAATAAGCTAAGAGATACCTTTTTTTATTATGCTCTTAGATTAGATAAGCTCCTATAGCGAGATTAGAAGCATTAATTTCGATTTGTACTAATAGCTTAATGTCGAATATACATAGAGTCAGTAATATTGTATATATATCTTTAAGTATCTAGAATACTGTTTCCTAATTCTTAGTCTATTTAAATAGTATATTCTTTCTTATAAGTTTAGTTAATAGAATTATAATCTTAGAGTAGTTCGGAATAAACTTCCTATTATAATTTATAAGTCCTAAGAAGAACTAAATATCTTTAACTATCTTAAGTATAGGCTATTTCTAAACTAATTATATCTTTTCTAGATTGATCTTAACTCTATTAGTTCTAATAATAAAGCTAAGGAATCTAATATTCTTCTTATAGAATTCGTATTTCTTAAAGGCAGTTTTAAATATAGTCTCTAAGAGCTGCTTAAATACTGCTTACATATCTTTAATATACTATTTAAGGGACTCTATTATAAAAACCAGAATGTTATTAATATATACTAAGACTATAATGTTAAGGAGATCTCGTAGAGTATTATTAATTATCTGCTATATTGTAGTAGGTATATTAGTAAGTCTTATTAGCATAATTCTAAATTTGTAGAGTCTATACTATATACGAAATACTGTTTTCTATTCTTCTCCTTTAGCTATTTAGATACTATAGAAGGTATTATATAAGTCGATCTTTATAAACTAGTCGGCTCTAGTAAGCCTATCTATTACTTCTTCGATATTTAGTAATAAGTACTGATTCTTAATTATAATCTTATTTAACTTACGGAAGTTCTAGATATTCTACTTCTTCCTATTTGGTTTCGGAATAAAGAATATTAGTAAAGCAGCTAGTGATTTAGATTTTCGAATCTAGCTCTTCTTCTTATATTTGTTTAACTATTCTCTTTAGGCTTTAAGCTCTTCTGCTAAAAGTAAGTATAGAAGTCCCTATAGAAGCTCTTTCTTAGATATTAAGTCGATTTTATAATTCTATAGTTAGTATTTAGATAAGGAAAATCCTTTATTCTCTTTAAAGAGTTCCTTCTACTTATAATACTCTTTAAGTAAGTTTAGTAGTATATTACTTCTACTACTACTTCTAACTTCGTTATAATCTAACTAATCTAAGTTAGTATCTATTAAAATTAGAATTGTATTTATAATCTCCTATTACGACTTAGCTTGTCTTCTAATATTATTAAGCTCTCTAGTCTTATCTACTACTATCTGCTATTAGTTTAAGAAGTAAGTAATAGCTATATAGCTATACTTATCGAATCTAAGTACTCTTTTTTCCTAGTCTATTATAAGATTATGCTATTTTAACTAAGGTATTCTAAGAATAACATTATAAGTAGCTATCTTAATAATGTTTAATAAAGTATTCTTAAGATGCTATTAGTAGATAAGTCTGATTATATCTATTTTATAATCGATATTAGATAGAGATAAGCTGTTAATAGCTATTAACTTGTACTCTGTCTTCTTCTTTCGGATTATAATTCTATATTATTATATAAATTATTCAGAGATAAAACATCTATTAGCTTTAGAGTTAATTATTATAAACATTTAAATATTATTAATAGTAAAATATAATTAAAGTAGTCCTGTATTATCGTTTGTTAAAGCTTAGATATTATTATACTCTTAGTAATTACTTCTATTATTAAGATAAACTAGTTTTCTAACTATAGTAGTATTATTTTAGTATTCCTAAAATGTCTAATAGAGTATTTATAGAACTCGAATGCTCTTAGAAGTTAGTTTTCTTATCTTAGAGATACTTATATTTGTTGTTATACTATATGCTTTAGTACGCCTTTAATAGTCTTAGTTATATAAGTATTATCGTTTACTTAATTGTTCTCTATTATAATATAGCTAGTAATAATTTAGGCTATATGCATCTTATAGTATAGTTACTTAATCTTAAGGACTTTGTTCTTTATCGAGTAATTAATAAAGATTCTATTTAATATAAGATAGTTACTTGTAGTAAAAATACTACTAAGAGGTAGCTATTCTTATATAAATACCTTTATATTATAGTCTGTCGGATATGTTTAGTAATTCTAGAATTCCTTACGAATATTCCTAAGTATATTATCGAAGTAGAGCAGATATAAGTATATCTTTCCTTAGTAAACTTAAAAAGCTTATTTATAGTACTTTATAATAAGTTAGATTATTTTAATAACGAGTTTACTAGCTTTAGTAGCAAACTGAATATAATTAGCATTATTCTTACTATCGAGTTCGTTATTAGTACTATTGTATTTAGACTCTTCTAAGGTGCTCTTATTTACTAATTCTGCTTTATTAAATTCCTCTTAGATTTCTTCTTCTTCTAAAGTATTATTTCGTTTTAGCTTTAAGAGTAGTTAAGAAGTATTATTATATTATCTAAAATAAGATTCTATCTAACTAATTCTTATCTAATTATTAATAAAATTCTCTACTTGTTTCTTAGTCTCTTCTAAGAGTATACTTATATTAATCTTATTCTCTTCTATTAATATCTAATTTCCTGCCTATTACTTCTTATTCTAATAGATTATATAATTGTTACTAGTATACTTAGTCTATTTAAGAATTCTATAGTCTAAGTAAGTATTATTATAAATTAAGAGTATTATTTCCTTATTAGCCTCTTATACTGCTTTATAAATAATACATTCTTATTAGTAATAGTTCTATTAGTATATATTGCTATAATACAGGTATGTTAGTCTATTAGGGAATATATATTCTTCCTTAGGCAGTTTCGAAGATACTAACTATAATTTCTAAATACTAGATCGATCTAACTTACTTGTTAGTCTAATTATTATATTAAATTCTCGAATCTTTATTTCTATTTCTATTAGGCTAAAGTAAGTTATTATATACTTTCTAAAGTTGTATACTACTTTACTTAATATATAGTAGAATCGAGTTAGCTTCTTTTCCGCCTTATAAGCCTAATAGTTATTATTAAAGTAGATTACTCTCTAATTAAGTAATCTTAAGTTATAAGCTACTATACTAGTATAGCTGAATATCCGCTTACTAGTTAGCTACTCTTTCTTATTCCTTACTTAAGTAATAATATTAAATTCCTTTAAAGTCTAGTTAACTATATTAAACTGCATCTGCTATATCTTATCTACAGAATAGTAGTCTTATTTTATATAGCCTTTCTTACTATATTTATAATAGGTAATTAACTTCTTTCCTATATTGTTATTTCTCTACTTTCTTTAATTAAGCTATTAATATTTCTAGATTGTAGAGAAGTCTATTAGATTACTAGTATTAGAATTGTTCTTAATACTACTATTAAACTTATAAGATCCGTAAGAATTAAAGCTATATTTCTTTTTTAAGGCTCGCTTATAGAGCCTATTATTAATATTAATAGCTATCTAAATTAATATATTTAGAGTAGTAATAATGCTACTATTACGTATAAGTTCGTCTTTAATGTTTTCCTTAAGGCTATATTAGAATATTATTATAAGTATATTATTATTCTAGTTAGTAACTTAGGCGTACTCTTAAAACTTAATTATATATTCCGAGGCTAAAGATTTCTAATACAAGTATTAAATAACTCTAATTACTGTTTCCTTATTATTAGTTACTCTAAAAATAAGTTATATATTTTCCTTAAGAGTATTAAAGTTAGTAAAGAGTCTATTAGTATTTCTAGTCTCTAGTTTATTCTTAAGAAACTTATAGAAGTAGAGCTTAATTTAGTATTAAGTATATCTATACATAAACATAGTAGTAAATAGAGTTCTTTTCTTAATACTAACTAAGATAAAGAGGAAGTATATTTAAATCTAATAGAACTAGTTCTTAAGTTTCTTATAATCTCTATAGTATAAGTCTAGTTTCTATATCTTAAAGTTATCTCTATCGCTATAGTATCTAATATTAAGTTCACTTCCAGTAGTGCTATTAAGTACTATTCTAAGAGTATTTAAAGTTATTAGAATCTTACAAGCCTAAGTAACTACTATTATATAAGTATAAAGTTAGGTAACTAAGAGATTAAATTAGTACTTAGTAAAGAGAGCACTAAAGTATAAAGTAATATAGAGACAAAGGTTTAGTATTATTATATACTAAGCAGTTACTATAAACAATAAGTTAAATATAAGATATTAAAAGATATCTTAAGTTCCTATATACTAAAGAGATTTATATTATAATTATAGTAATTAGTATGCTTAGTGTGATCAGTACTACTAAGCGGACTGATCAACTGATCAGTGTCACGTGATCCAAGCATACTTAGTGAGGTCGTTCGCGACCTAACACTGAGCAGTCTCAGGAATACTCCGCACAGGCGTATTCTTGAGACCCGCTGTGTCTGGATCGTAACAGTAGCCTTCGAAGAAATCCACACTTCCAAAATCTCTTCGAAACCCAAGCTGAAGGAACTGGCCACAAATTTCAACACTCAGAATGATCTCGCTGCCCACGTTGCAAGACTCGCTGTTGCGATATCGTTCTTGCGTGCGAGGGGTCATAGTTCTGCGGAACTATCAGTCTGGGACCAGGAGTTGACTATGGTTTGGGAAATCCTTCGCGACGCCTTGCAGAGCCCGCTTTACAAGGACGTCAAAGTTGGGCGTAGCCATCAAGGGTTCCTATCATTGCCATTCTGTGTCCTTCTCAAAGACGATGGCTCCAACGATGAGTGCTGGCGCTTGCACGTCTGGCTTCCGAGCTCTCCACAGCCAGATCCGCGGCTGAGCATCCATTCTCACAAATCATTCGCACAGAGCTGGATTCTTGCCGGGGAAGCAGAAAACATGGAGTACAAAGTCACACCCGCCGCTGATGTTGAAAGCGCGACAAATGCGATTTACAGGCTTGATACTGCCACCAACAAGACGCTGACCTCGGGTATGAAGGAGGAGCTCTCTGGGTCAGTAATCTACAACACGGGGAAGAAAGTTGTGGTGGAAAAAGCACACCGCCACCGATATGATCGCGGGAAAAGCTATGTAGTACCCGAGAACGTTTTCCACACAACTGGTCTCGAGAGTAAGACCATACTTGCCACGATCTTTTTCTTCGACGCGGCGAGGGGTTTCTCCGAAGAAGCCGGCGTACCGATCGGACCACTTGACGGCACAGAATTTACCCAATACCGCAACCCCGAGGGCACACAAAGTGAAGTGCTTGTCAAGATCGTAGACATCGCACGGCGTTGGGATGACTTGACGGTACAGGCCGTCGAGTTTGCCAGTTATTGGGCATGGCAAGTGACCGGGGACATGTTCGACGAGGCAGCGGACTTGTGGAAGACAGAGACAGCTCCTCTGCGCAGCATGGAGAATGCAACTGTTACCAGAGACTTAAAAGACTTGGACATCTACCAGAGTGTAGCCGAGGCTTTGTCTAGGTGGACTGATGCTATGGCTGCCAGCAATGTGACCAGAGCAAGGGAGATCTGCGAACCTTTCCGCCAATTCAGGGTTGTAGATCACTGTTTGGTATTTACTTCGGAGATGGAGGAGTATCTCAGAGCCCAAGAGTCGGAATAATCGTTTGTGGAGACTATTGAGCACATGCGGTGTCACTTTCTTGTTAAAAAGCAAATGCAGGCTCAAACTTATGAATTCTTATTCCATGAATGACGGAGAATGAACGCGAAAGCAAGGATAGAGAAATGCAGGCATGTAATGAAGTGCTGATGATGCTGTCAGCTTTAAATCTTGGCAGATGTTGCAAGGAAGGCATTCACTAGGGAAGTCTCATCGCTAGCCTACAGTACCGCGATCAGGTCAGCACATCCACCGTTGCATCAATTAGCAAATACCTACATAGATACGGGCACACTTCGATATGTCGACTCACCCCTAAAGATAGGTATTGGCCTTGAAGCAAGATTATTAACTATTCGAATACTTTTCAATGTCCACAGGTGTCTTGGAAGTCGGCCTGCTGCTACTGTGGAACATAGCCCCGAGACAGCTGAACTGCCGATCGAGTACCTGTGGGCAAAATAATGATTATGGAATTTCATCAGGGTACTCTTGAGGAGTTCGAATACATCACAGTAATCTACGTCCGGCACCAGGTGCCGACAGCAATTTCACGAGAAAAGATCGATATCGCAAATCCGGGCTTCAAAGCACGTAATATGCAGCCAACGCACACCATCGCCCAGAACCATACAGCTTCCGAACTCTGACCCCGCTACACACCACCCCTCATATTCGCAATATCTTCAAGTAGACAAGCCTACTCGCCTCAAGTGCTTATCGGTGCTTACTGAGCACCTGTGATCGTGGCCTTTCCCGCGCCACTACTGCGATCACGTCAAAAGGATGCAGATGTTCGTCTTGGTTACACCCGGGAAGAAGTCCACATGAGCAGGTGGAAGTAGATTGTTCAGTGGGCACGGCGATCCGGTATCGCAAGGCGATGCCCTATCTTATAGCCGAGTCGCCTGCTGTGAGAAGCTTGTCGGTCTTCAAGTCTTGTTAGTGTTCCAAATCAGTTCGCCATGGCCAAGTTTGCGGACGAAGACGTCGAGGTGCGACAACAGGCTGTCGAGATCATCGATGCCGAGCCTCGAAGAAAATGGCAGAGCTATCTATGGGACTCGCTGGGCAAATCGCCCGAAGAACGGAAGTTCCTGTTCAAGCTTGATTCTGCAGTATTAACCTTCGCAAGTCTGGGTTCGTTGAAGACATTATCCACGCTGACCGGGGGAATACTAATGCAACTCTTCAGGTTATTTCATCAAGTACCTCGACCAGAACAATATCAACAATGCATTCGTCAGTGGCATGTCAGTATACTGCGACTGTCCCGCGAGCGGGCGTAGCTAACAACCATGCAGGCAGGAAGATCTCGGTCTCTACGGCAATCAGCTCAACTACATGCAAACCCTGTGGACAGTCGGCTATGTCATTGGTGAGATACCAAGCAACATGATCCTTACCAGAGTGCGACCTTCAATCTGGATTCCGGCCTTGGAAGTGATTTGGACCATTCTTACATTCTGTACATCTCGTTGCAATACCGCGCAGCAGTTGTATGCCGTCCGCTTCCTGGTTGGCTTGGCTGAGAGTGGCTTTTATCCTGGCATGCAGTATCTCATCGGATCGTGGTATCGCAAAGATGAGCTAGCAAAGCGCAGCTGCATTTTCCACACGGCTGGCGCCATTGCGAGTATGTTCAGCGGGTATCTGATGGCGGCCGTCTACAATCTTGAAGGCAAAGGCGGATTCCGTGGTTGGCAGGTAAGTTCATTGAGATGATGATCAATCTGTTTGGGCCTGACCTTGCATAGTGGCTGTTTCTCGTAGACGGTGTCATATCATTGCCAGTTGCGCTACTAGGCTTCATATTCCTGCCAGACATGCCAGAGAATACCCGCGCTTGGTATCTTAGTCCAGAAGAGAAAGCTTTCGCAGTGAAGAGGATGCAGCTCGAGGGCCGCAAAGGACGTGAGCCATATACTCGTGCAAAGTTCAAGAAGGTACGATGTGATTACTTGGTACTGGCAGCAGCGCGATGCTAACTTCTCAGATCTTCACCTCGTGGCACATTTACGTGCTTACCTTTTTGTATATCACCTTCAACAACGGTGGCTCTGCTGCTGCGCCAGTCTTTGCGCAATACCTCAAGAGGAGTAAGGACCCGAAGTATGAAGTCTGGCAGATCAATGTCTACCCTACGGCTACCTACGCTGTGGCAGTCGTAACGACGCTTGCGTATGCCTGGAGTTCGGATACATTCCTCAAAGGAGCGCGTTGGCCGCCAATGATCTTCGGCGCAGCCATGAACATCATCACCTGCGCATCGCTAGCCGTCTGGGACATCTCGGTGGGCTGGAAGTGGGCATGTTACATCCTCGCCGGCTGCGGATATGGCCTCTCGGGGTTGTGTTTCGCCTGGGCTCACGAGATCTGTGCGGACGACAACGAAGAGCGAGCTCTAGTGACTGCCACGATGAACGAGATGGCGTACGTCTGCCAAGCGTGGATACCTTTGGTGATATGGCAGCAGGTCGATGCTCCGAGATACCACAAAGGCTTCATTGGAGGATCGGTGATCTCCTCGCTTCTCATTTTGACGGCATTCTTGACCAGATTCCTGCACAACAGGGAAATTGAGCAGAAGGAGAAGGCGATGGACTCTAGCGATGAGTGATCGATGCACAGTCAGATCGACGGACGTATATCGAGAGAATGGAATAGAGATGAGCATGGTACCAGTGTCTTTGTATCATGGATCTCGATAAAACTTTATGTATCAGACGACGTAAGAATCCCACATGAAGTCTGCGTGCCAGCTCTCGAGATGGCCTCTCGGCGAGATGCATTTCGGGAGAAACAGATATCAATCGTCGGTCGCAATAGGTGACAAGTTATTCAATGCTTTGACACATTCAAGATCCTCAGGGTAGAAGCCACTCATCTCCCAATCGATCAAGCCAGGAATTTCCAGTTGGCCGCCCGGTTGGTACTGAACCATGATATTCGCTGTGCGGAAGTCGCCATGGATGAATGGGATCTTTGGTTTCGAGGCAGGATTGTCTGCATGCGGAGAAACGTTCCGTAGGTAGTTTCCTTGTTGCAGGCATTGCCATACATGAACTCCCATAGATCTTGGCAAGAGTAGATAGGACCTGTGGCTGTGCGAGTATGTGTGCCAGGGACGAACACCGTGACTCAAAGGAGGATTCTCCAGTGCATTTTTGTCAGTGGCCAACCCGGTGTGCTTTTCGGTGCTTCTTTGTCGCGGGAAAAGCAGTTTCATTGGCATTTATGATCTGACGCGAAATCTATCGCTTCACACTTTGACGGCCCGCGCACGACAGCCACGGCTTCGGCGACGTTTGCCGTTTCTTCGGCCACAATTTCTTTCTCGGGCTGACTACGAAAAGCGGGTCTTCCGAATCCGTGCCTCCTCGAACCCTAGATGTGAGATGTCTGGTCCTTTTTGCGCCACCGCATGCCAGATGACCCGACAGCCCTGGTTTCCTCTGGCCGAAGTGCGTCTCATGGACTTACAATCTGCCGCAGACGTCCCGCATGTAGAAGTACAGAGGCTTTGTCCAGAAGATTAGGTTTGCGACGATTGCCTCTCTCCACGCGGGGCCCCAGTCTGTATGGTGATGCCTTCGAGGCCAGATCGGATGCCCGATTACTGATATCGCAGGGCATGCGCCATGATGCGTCTCAACTTGTATAAAGGCATCGCTGTAGGTCGCCTTGTCCGATCGTGTTCATCATAGGGTACCACCGCCTACACAGTCAACAGAGACCTTGCTCTCCACTCCCAATATCCTTTGATCCCCATTGACTTTCAATTTGACCCGGACAATACCCACATCAGCATGGCTACCGTCAAGCACAACGACAGCGAGGACTTGCGCGTTGAGAAGAGTGACATCAAAGTGATCGAGGATGTCGGCAACTTGGATGGCTTGGACAGCATCGAAGACACCAAACCCGGTGCCTTCGTCTGGCTCTGTGCAGCAGCGACAGCCATCGGAGGCATGCTCTTCGGCTGTAAGTACGACACTCATGGCAATTTTCCATCAGAATCACTAACACATCCCAAGACGATACAGGTGTCATCTCCGGAGTGCTAGTCGTACTTGGAACAGACCTCGGCGGTCGTGAAGTCACAGACTCCGAAAAAGAAGCCATCACGGCACTTTGTGCTGCAGGCGCCCTTGTCGGGGCCATATTGGCTGGCATCACATCTGATAAATACGGTCGAAAGCCTGCCATCTGGTTCTCGAGCATTCTCTTCGTACGTATGCGAGCTGTGGGCCTTGTCCGTGAGGAAGGTAACGAGACTGACAACCCTCTCATCTACAGACCATCGGTGCCATCATTCAAGCGACATCCTTCGAAATCATCCAGATGTGCGCTGGTCGCTTTTGCATTGGTCTTGGAGTTGGCTCTGCCAGCATGATAGTACCACTCTACATTGCTGAGATTTCTCCCGCACGCTTCAGAGGCCGTATGATTTCGGTCGACATGATCTTTCTTGGTACGGGTTCTGTCCTCGCCTACGCATTTGATGCAGCATTCTACAAAGTCGCACACGGCTGGCGATACATGATTGGCATTGGAGCCATTCCATCAATCATCCTTGGAATCCTACTCTTCTGGTGCCCAGAATCTCCTAGACAATTAATGTACCACGGACGCCGGGAACAGTGCGAGCGCGTCATCCGCCGCATCTACTCGAATGCGTCTGAGCAGCAGATTCAAGAGAAGCTTATATCGATCGAGCATGGTGTCAATGCTGCGAAGAGTTTGAACGAAGAGATCTCCTTGCGCAAATCGATGAAGATGCTCTTCACCATCCCTGCAAATCGAAGGGCCGCAATTGCCGCATGTGGGCTCATGTTCTTCCAGCAGTTCTGTGGGTTCAACACGCTGGTAAGTAATTCCTGTCGCAACCATCGAACGTCAATCCAAAATTTGCAAAAGGTCGTTTGCTTACTCATCTCCCAGATGTACTACTCTTCCACCCTCTTCGACATCGTCGGCTTCTCCAATCCCATCGCAGTCGGCAGTGTTGTTGCTGTCGTCAATTGGATCTTCACTGTCCTCAGCATCTTTATCATCGACCGAGTTGGACGTCGACGCCTTCTCCTGTGGACGATGTGGGGAATGCCGGTCTGCCTCCTGCTCGCCGCCATTGCATTCATTTGGGTTCCGATCGATCACAAAACTCTTGAGCTGACATCTGATGTCGTCGGCTGGCCAGCATACCTTGTCCTCGTGGCTATGATCCTCTTCGTAGCTTTCTACGCAGCAGGCCTCGGCTGTGTTCCATGGCAGGCAAACGAGTTTCTACCTATGGAGGTCCGCGCGATGGGAACTATGATGATCAATGTCTTCAACTGGGCTCCGAACATAGTTGTATCTGCATCATTCTTAAGTATGATGAAAAAAATGACGCCATCTGGCACATTTGGTAAGTTATGGGCGATCCTTGCATGAAACCTGCTGTATACGACCCTCACTAACTTTCGCACAGGCTTCTACGCTGGTCTATGCACCCTTGGTTGGATTTTCGTCTTCTTCTGCTTCCCTGAGGCTTCGCAAATGACGCTCGAAGAGGTCAGGCAGGTCTTCGAGCATGGATTTGGTGTCAAGTATGCGGAAGAATGGAGGAAAGAATACAAGCGCGGTGAGAAAGCCAGAGGTCCCGCTGATCGCGCAACCAAAGTATAGAGTTGTACAACGGAGGTACTCAAGGATAATATATTGCAAGAACATGTTAATATATGATTTTAAATACAGTCGTTAGTCAAAAGTCTGCGCACAGCGTCTCAGCGGTGATCATCCTCCGAAGCAGACGAGGGCGAAATGTAGGACTATACTAATGCTTAAGGATTTTCTGAGTGTCCTTAAACATCTCTATGAGATATGGCTTAAAAATTTGAACCTATATTTGTTGACACCGGCAGAACCGGCACAGGCATTGATGACGAGAAATACTCAGACTTATGAGCTAGAATTGTACCTTTGTCTGCATACGGAGTCTTCGAGCGGACGCACCTTCTCCATCGTGTGGCAGACATTTTCGTTCCAAACCCAAAGGACGCAAAGTGACTCGGGAAAAGACAACATCACAACATTTACATGTAGAACTGAAACCTTCAATGTTCACATCGCCCATAATGAACAGGGTGAATGTTGCCATGAATCCTTTGCCAAGTATCCACTCTCCTTGCCCTAACTTAAAACCCCTCTTTGAACTACCTCCTACATTCACAAACGTCTACAATTTCGTGTCAGAGTCAGGTCATTACCACACACAGTCAGCGCATTGACTAAATACCAATGCTTCATCAACACACTTAGGCGGGGCATTGGTGATGAGCGGCACCGTCCCGAAGCCGCTACCAGTATGCGAAGGATGTCGTGCTCGTAAGATCCGATGCGATTTTTACCAAGATGTCTGCGGGGAATGCCAAAAACTCGGTATGGAGTGCGTGCGGACGCCATCGATCATTTTCAAACACCACTCAGGCCACAAGGCCAGAGGTGCGCAGGACTTTCCACCTCGACAAGTGTGGGCTCTACCAAAGACAGCCCTGCGTTATCACGATGAAACGCCTGGTATCGTCGACTTGTACAACGCAGAGTCTTCCTATGTGATCCGTCAAGCGGATTACGGGAGTAATAACTCTATGGAGGGCACCAGCAATGATCAAGCAATGCATGACGACCTTGGACCACCGCAGTATCCGAACGCGATCAGCGGCAACGATTTCTCAGCCATGAGGAGCCCGGGTACCCAGCAGAACTCGCCTCAAGTAGCAATGGTGCACGCAGATACCCTTCCAACAGCATCACCCGCGAGTGCTTCATTGACTCACGTATCGCCATGGGCTCAATCAGTGGAGTCCGACCAAGCTGTTGGCTCGCGTCTGGAGCTCACACGTCCACTCTCTGAGAATGAAGCCATGCTGCTGCGGAACTACACAGAGAACATGGCCCTCTGGGCAGATGACACTGATCCTGGTCGCACTTTCGAGCTTGAGGCGTCAAGGCGAGCACTCGCCGAGCCGGTCTTGCTCTATGCTATTTGCGCCTTTTCATCGCGACATATGAATCGACAACAACCAGATCAGGATCACGTGGCGCTTGAGTATCAGAGTCTATGCTTACAGCTGCTCATACCTGCCATCTCTGGACCTCAGCCAGTAGACGAATCTGTGCTGGCCGCGGTGGCGATCTTGAGACAGAACGAGGAGATGGACGGTAAGTCTCCTAAATACTGCAGCCCCGCATATCGCTGACATCTGCTATAGAAGAAGACAAGCGCTTTCATCTCGAAGGCGTGACTCGAATTCTGGACAATGTACCCAATTTCGTCAGATCTGGCGGTCTTGGGGAAGCCACCGCATGGCTCTGCTTGCGTGAGGAAATATACATTTCCCTTACGACACAAACGTCCATCCGATCCAGCGTTTCAATGTTCCAGCACGCGAAATGGATCCAAGGCGATGGCGACGCTGCGTGGGCAAATCGCATGGTACTTCTGCTGGCCGAGCTATTGACTCACGCCTTTGTAGAAATAACAGATGCTTCTGCCATGGACGATATGAAGTCGAGAATCTCAGACTGGCATCTCCTCAAACCAGAGTCTCTGAGACCAATTCGCTACCTCTCCCGGAGTCCCAGTGTGCATCGCTACCTGCCAGAGATTTGGATGCTAGCCTCCTTCCACGCGGTGGCGCTACAGTACTACCACATCGCACAGCTGGTGTTTGCAATCTCAACGCGGGCACCTTCTACCAATTTCCTCGACTATTCTCGCAACCATCAGGCTATGGAGCAGCAGGTACGACATCACCTTTTGCACGTGGTGGGCATCGCCTGCTCGAACCCGCGCGCGCAGAACACTTGGTTCACAGCACACCACTGCTTGGCTGTCTGGGGTGGCAGTCTTCGGAAGCATGGCGACCAGCAAGCCTGTCTTGACTTCCTGCTAAGGATGGAGAGTGTGGTTGGCTGGCGAGTGGGACGACTGATGGAGAAGCTGCAAGTCCAATGGGGTGATGATGATGGAGAGTGACTCTTAGCGCTCTGTGAAGTTTCTTCGAAAACGAGCAATACTGTCGCTGGATGTCTTGAAGCAGGGCACCAACTCCGTTATTCTATGGCCGCAGGCTTGCTCTGGACCACAGGATTGATTCAATCGTCGAGCAAACACGACAATTGACTGGCCATGCTCAATATATGATCTACTTTCGTAGCACCAGCTACTCGTGAGAAAATTTGAATCGACGATAGTGGTCCAAACCTCGGGTCGCCTATTAGATCCATGATCACTAGTCATGGGCTTGAAATGGCCGTTCAACCGACGTCACTGATAAGATCCACTTCCAGCCACGACCTAGACGTGTATGGCTGTGTATGGCGGGACCTTGACCAGACCAACCCCTTCAGCTTCTATGGACGATCATTGGATCCTCTTGCGAAACGAAAGATACTGGCAATGGCTAGCACATGGATGACTGAAGTTGATGATTTGCTCCATGGGTGCATGGTCGACGCTACGGAGGTACGGAGAGATCTGCAAGCTGTGGAACCACTACGGGGATAAAGGCCGCCTCCGTAATATACTGCAATTGCCTATCCCAGTATTAGCACTCTGAGATCTGCTGGCTAGCGACGGTATGAAAGACAAACATCACGACACTGTAAACTAGGCATCCTCGGCTTCGTCGAAAGGGCGATCGCCATCTCAAGCCTCATACGTACAAACATGCGCGGCCTTCACAAAACAGGTCCGACCCTAGATCATATCATGCTATTTTTTGAGCCATGGCTCAGCCGGTCCGCCCTCGATGAAGGATCTTGATACTCAGAGCATTCTCTTCCCTCCGCAGATGCGTTGAAGTCAAGTGACAAAGCTATCCAATCCAAGCACTGCTGCGTCTTGCAATAATGGCCGGTCCTTTCTCGCACAACGACGTGCACGTTCTTCGATCACCAAGCAGCCCTGCCCAACTACCTGCATACGCGCGAGCTTTCCGCGATCTACGTCTTCAGTCCCTTCGCGAGAGCCCACAAGCCTACTTTGAGGCTTACGAAGAAGCGGCCGCCAGATCAGAGACAGAATGGCAAGCGCTCGTCCAACACCACCAAGGCCTGATACAACTCACCATAGCCTTGCCAAAGTCAAAAACAACCGCCATCGTAGCAGAGGCAGATCGCGGCCAAAAACAAGATCTCATCCTCCAGCACGGCACGCTCCTCGGCTTACTTGTCCTCAACGGACCTCTATCACGAGATCGATTTCCACCATCTCCCGGCTTGCGCATACCGCCCAACCGCACAGACGAGTACGAGCAGCGCTACAGCGTAGCGACAATGTACCACATCCCAGAAATGCGCGAGACACGACGAGGAAAGCAACTCATGGTTCACACGTTCCTCGAATGGGACAGATATCTGCTCGAGAACCTGCTGTCCGCCGCGGATGAGTTCCATCCTTTGGCAAGGCTTCGCTGCAATGTCAGACCCGGGCCGAGTCAGAAGGAGCTCATATCGAAGTACGTCCACTGGGGGTGGCATATCGTGGGCGAACGGCGTGCTCGTGAGAATTTGATGGCGGATGGCGGACCCGATGCTGTGCGTGTAGCGGCAGAACGAGGATGCAACGATCTGGGCGAGGTCTTTGTCGTCATGGAATGGATTCTAACGGTGCCTCAGTTGGAGTGGCAGATACGGAATTGTGAGCGTTCGTTGGCGCGAGAAGGAGCGCGGCTATGAGTTAGGTGGATGTGTGCTCTCCGTTGGCCATTGCTTACTTGGTCCACGCTATTTACCTCCAAGTTCAGTATCGCTTATACGTGAGGATTGGCCTCTCAACGTGTGTCATGGTTCGACGCTCTCTTCAATCACTTTCTTGCCTTTCACAGACCGCCACGGCATCCCGAGACTGCCGACCGCGGTAATCGCGGCCATCACCGCAGCCACGAGGAAAACTCTCGTGATGGCGAGGTTGTAGGCCGGTAGTATTCTCGACAAATCTTCGTCGCCAAATCTGGTCTTCAGATTCAATACTCCAGTGTCTAGTACCACATTTGCATCGGCACCCGGCATGGATGAACGTAAATTGGCCGACAGGCGGTTGCTGAAAACACTTTGCGCAGCCGAGACCGCAACAGCGCCGCCGATGGTCTGAATGAAACTCATCAGGACGAGGGCTGTCGGTAGATCCGGGCCGGAGAAGTTTGTCTGAACGGCAATATTAGGCTGCTGGAACCCGAAACCCGCGCCGAAGGCGTACACGATCTGGCAGGATACCCAGAGTGATTCTCGGCTGTCGGTCTTGAGTATACATATCATTCCGGCGCCAGCGCACATCAGTATCGTGCCGATATACATTGCTGGATTGTAGTAGCCGATGAACGTCGTGATGGTCCCTGATGCTAGGACGGCGACTGTGAGCGAGATGACCAGCGGAAGGCCCCAGACGCCTGAGATGAGAGCAGATGTGCCTTTTATAGCCTGGAACCAAATAGGCAGCTAAATCTTGTCAGCTGTATATCCTTGGAGAAGGGGACACACGACTCACATAGTAGCAGATGATATCCAGCGATCCAGACACGCAGAATGAATACAGGGCGCCGAAGCACACAATTCTAGTCAGGAAGATCTTCGGTGGCACTGTCGCACTGCTGCCGTTTCGCCACTGCAGACCAGCAAAGGCGACCAGTAGGCAGAATGAGATGACAAACAGGAGGATGATTCTCCAATTGCTCCATTCGTATTGCGAGCCACCCCATTGAAGAGCCAGAATCAGACACACAATCGACGGCACAAATATCCCCATACTACCAGAATCCAGCTGCGCAAGCTTGGTAGAGAGCGGCAATGTGGCTTCTTCAAGAACTTCGTCGCCTCGGAGGAACAACAGCGTGATGAGGATGGTCATACCTGCAAGAGGTAGGCAGAGCCAGAAACACCACCTCCACCCGATCGTGTCGGCAATGAGTCCGCCCAGAAGAGGTCCGACAGCAATCGCCAGACTCTCCAGCGCCCCAATGGCTCCAAGATATATCGGGCGCTGCTTCACAGGCACCACACGAGAGATAATTATATTCGTTCCAGACAGCACACCCGCACTGCCCAGCCCTGATATGGCCCGACCAGCTGCAAAGGCGGCACTGGACCGAGAGACAGCACATACCAGGTTTCCCAAGGCGAAGACAACAACGACAAGGGAGAAGACGACTCTGGCGTGCCAGAAACGATAAATTTTGCCGTAGAAAAGCTGCGAGGCCGCCGAGGCGAGGAGGAAAGCTGCGCCATACCAGCCCACGTCGCTGAGGGAATTGAATGTATCGGTGACCAAGGGGATAATCGTCGTAACGCAATTGGCATCCTAGACATTGTAAGCGCACGTTCCACGCCCTTGTGGATTGTCGAGGACTGACATAGCCAACGAGTACTGTTGCTAGCCCGATGGCGAGGAGATTGAGGACCAGAGGGAATCCGCTGGGGTAGCAGTCATCGCCAACGCTATCGGTTGTTCGATCGTCTGCACCGGTATCAGTATGCGAGCATCCTTGTGGATGTTGTGTGTCCTTGACGCTGTCGAGCTCGATGTCTGCCATGAGCAAATTGGTGTAGTATGTATGGGAACCATCGCAACAGGTTTCCACGCCATCTCTCTTATAGAAGTGGCCTTTCTACTGTACGAGCTCCTGTGAGCGATGTTGATTCTCACAGTGTCGGAGTCGCCAGCATAGCGTTTGCTCCGATGCCACATCAGCTAATGTGAGCGAAGCTTGACTCTCACCAAGACAAAGTGGACGTGCTAGCATTTGCTCCGACGTCTCGGAGCTCGCTTGCAACGTTCGAAGTCCGAGATCAAATCTTGCTTTCTCGTATCAGATTAGATCAATCAGACTGCCCGAAACATAGTCGACTCGTCTCGCTACTCTCTACATACGTGTTTGATTATTGTGTGGTAGGTACGATTAGGCGATATGATATATACGAATTCCAGGAGGTACACTGTCCTCATTCGCGTACATTGACCATCAACCATCGCTCACGGCAACGAGACAAGCGTATCCACGCACGATCGCTAGTCATCTTCGAAGCTTCATTCAAAGCTAACATTTTCGAGCTTCAGCCCACGATTTCTCCCCCCAAACCTATTATATGAACTCATACTCAGCGCCAAAATGATCATAGCACCCCAAAATACCTAGCCGATAACAGCTCCACCACCTAAGACAACCAGAAAACAGATTTTCTAATCTCATGCTTCAACGGCACTAACCCTATTAACCCCAATATCACGCACCACACGCTGTCAAGCCAAATCTACATCAACGAGAGTTCCTGTTGGCAGACATTGGATCCGGCTCACTGAATAGTACAGGTAGCGAAGTCACAGCACATAAGAATCGATATGGGTGCCCGATGGCATCATTCACAAGATACCAATACACTAACCCTTATGCCGTGTGACATCACGTGACGTCAAACCTCGACATGCACGCACTCATCATTCACATCGAAGGGCCGGATGAATAATGGCATCGCAAGGTACTGGAGGGGCTGGTGATGTGTACATTATGCCGAGCGTTAAAAAAGCTTTAGTTTGAGCTATGCTACAAAGCGCCAACTGTGCGACGGGAATCTATCATGTCGAACGTTAGGAAAAAGCCCAGTCGATCGTAGATCTTGGTTCCTGTTCCTTCAATGCTTCGTGCGTTGCCCGTCCAGAGATGTGCAAATACCAGGCCAAAAACCAAGCGCACGCCATGCCATGTACGTTGAAAACCAGAAATACAAAACGAGAACAGCCTGAGCCAACGGAATAGAGCTTATCCCAATCCACTCCTGCCGGTCCTCATGATCTGCTCGACGGGCGTGAGCATGCCGCTGCCGTCCTTGCCGAGCGCCGTGCCCGTCTGCCAGCCCATCTTCTCCATGAGCCTATGGCCGAAGTTCTCTCTTCCGATCTCCTTCGCGCCACCGCCGACGACGTCGCCGTGTTTGAGACCCGTCGAGCTCATGTCGGCACCGCGACCCTTGCCGCCTCTCTGCATAGGACCGCCCTTGGGCTTCTTGCCCTTGAAAGCGGAGTTCTTGAAGAAGCCCTTGTTGGCGGCTGCGGTGATACGGTTGAACGTCGCGTCCGTGTACTCTGGGGTCCGGGAAGTCTTGTAGAGAATGGGCGCGCGGTTCTTACCTGCGCCTGTGCTCTTAGACTTCAGGTTCAGGACGTTCGCGATCTCGTGCAGACTCTTGCGGTCGTGCTTGTCCATAGGAGGGAAAGATTGGGTGGTCTTTGTGACGTCTTGAAGGAAGATGCGGATCTCATCATGGATCTGCGGCACGGTCATGCCTTGCACGTATTTTTGGCTGAGGTTCGCCTTGCCCTTCTTTGCCACGCCGGCGCCGAGGAGACCCTGCATACGCAATTCTTCACGCTCAGCCTTCTTCAGACGTTTCTTCTCGCGATCGTTGGACCAGTGGCCGAGCATTTCGTTCTTGAGGTCGTCATCAGACAGTGCGTCCAGCTCGGGCGGCATCTTACCCTTGCGTCCGCGCTTGACACGAAGTGAAGGACGCTCGAAATCCATAATGTCAAATCCAGCATCGCCATACTGGTCGAGTGTGTCGGCCATAGCAGAGGCGTTGGGGAAATTCATATGACCGCTCTTCTTGTTGCTGCGCTTGGTCGTCGAGCGTCCGAAGGATGATTTGGCAAGATCTTCAAGACCAGCCCTTGCTTCATCGACATCTCCAAACTCGTCGAGATCCTCAATAAATCTTCCGTCGTCTATCACGAGATCTTCATCACTGATGCCCAGCTCAGCCTGTTTCGCGTATAGACGAGCAAGCGTTTCATCGTCCATCGCAGCTATGCGGCGCTGACGAAGATCTTCCTCATCTTCCCACTGCTCCCGCTCGTCGTATTCTAGCTCACTTTCAAGGTCGGATGAGTCAAATTCAGAGGGATCCTCGTCATCGTCATCTTCGTCGAAGTCATCGATATCGAGACCAAGCTCTTCATCGTCAGAGCCCGACTCCGTGTCCATCATGCGCAGCTCATCAAAGTTGACGTCACGTGTGCTTCGGTTCAGGAGTTCATTTTCGTCAATGACCTGGCCATCAACGACTAGTGAAGGTCCGCCTTCGGCTGAGCGTATTCCACTGATGTCAAGTTTCTCGTCAGCCTCAAGCTGTGCCTTCAGGTTCTCCATGTAATCGATGTAAGCGGCTTCTTCATCATCTGTCTGATCGGATTGCAGGTTCTTGAGAAGCTTGTTGGACCGCTTGCGACCGCGCTTCCCACGTCGACTCGTCTTCGCCCCGAGGTCATGTGCGACAGCCCGGTTGACCACCTTGGTAGCGCTCTCACTGGGCTCATCCTCATCCACAGTCTCAAACCCGTCATCCTGCTCCTGGACCGCCTGCTTGGCACGTTTCTTCTCACGGCGTGTCCGGTCCCAGTCGGCTTGCAGAGTTGCGATCGAATCTCTTGCACCATTGTCCTCTTCCATGTCAGGTGCGAAGGCGACCTTTGACGTCTTGGTCGCAGCACCGTCAAAGGCCATCCTTTCTTCTGGAGATGGGCCGAGGTCGGGTCTCGGCATACCCTTGTTCTTCCACCATGATCCCGGAGGCGCCGGTGTGAAGTCTGTGGGTGTAGCCTGCATCTGCTGATTCCACTTGGGTTCCTTCGCACCCCAACCTCTCGCCTCCGGCGTGCTTGGTGCTGGCTGTCCAAGAGCGGCGAGTAGAGCATCTGTCACATGTGCCGGACTCGGTTGAGCATTCGGTGTGGGCGCTTTCGACGGTGGCTGTTGAGCGGCGATCTGAGGTTTAGGTGCCTTGGGTGCTTGACGGCGAGTGGGAGTGTCGCGCGAAGATGTGACAGGGTCGTCTACTACCTTTGGCTTGTTGCGACCATGGAACAGAATCACTTCCTCGCTGGAGTCGGAAGGAGTTGGCGACGAAGGGCGGACAGGGATCTTAGCCTGGGAGTGATGAGGACGGCTCAGTGAAGGATCACCCTCTGTATCAATGACAAAGGACAGAGTTTCTTGTGGAGGTGTAGGAGGTTTGCTGGCAGATGCTGGAGCAGCCTCGGGCAAAGCGTCCATAGCGCCATCGAGGGCGGGTATAGGCGCTACAACGTGCTCGTGTATGTGCATGGCCTTGGTGTCGCGAGCCATTTCAACGTCAGTGTCTGTGACCATTGTGTTGTCCAAAGCTGAGTTGTCAACGTCGTCGACCATGGTGTCCTCCATCACGTCGTCCTCGCTGTCGACTTGGTCGTCTTCGTCCACAAGAGCAGCGACAATGTCCGCCTCTTCGATGGTATCCTCTTTTCTCTCGGTTGGAGTGTTGGTGCCGGCGCTGACAAAGGCAATGGCCTGGTGGCGCAGCTTCAAGCCAGAATCGCGTGGTGTTGACTGGCCGGAGCGCTGTGCGAAGCCATGGAACTGGGGTCTGTTGTCATCGTCATCTGCGGAGGAGAAGAGTCTCATCAGTAAATGCATGTGGCATATGATAATGCGGAGGAAGGCGCGGGATTGGCATGTGATGCGAGGGCAGGAGCGACCGACCGTCGTCGAAGCTTCGTGCGAACTTCTTCATCCACGCTGGTTTGCCGCCAGTGGACGCATTCTGTGCCTTGACCTTCTGCTTGGCCCTGCCTTGCACCTTGCCTCCCTTCTTCTTGGGCATTCTGGCTGTGGCAAGTGTGTGTTGCGAAGTGCGAAAAGTCCAACGCCACAAGCGTGTTGCTGTGGTGTGGGAAGAAAGGCGTGACAAGCGACGCAGCAGCTGACGCGCAACGAATACAAACAAAGAGACGTGCAACAGGCGAGGTGGGAGTGAAGAGTGTATGCGGCGAGAAAGTCTCACAGGCGTGAGGCGAGCGCTGGCTGCGATTCGTGAGCGAGTATGACGCCTCTGCGCGAACGGTGGATCTCCGCGCAATCGATATCTGCCCGCGCGACCCTGCATGTCGGCGGGGGAGATCGCTCGCTCGGGCGCTGTGATGCCATGCGCCATCTGACTCCAGGCACCTGTTGACACCACCATCCTGCCAGACACCTGCCTGCTGCCCCTACCACTGCCATCGTCCCCAGTTTGCCCACGCCATACCTCTTCTTTTGCTTGCTGCTAGTACGGAGGGTTTATTCAATAGCCCTTCGTGATAGCTAGGAGCAAACCCGCCCTCTTCCCCGCGCCCTCCCTCCCACTCTCGCCTTATCAACGCTACGCCACCTGCTTTAAGCTCTGATCACGCCGCACGCCCATTCAATCCTAGCACCGCATCCTGTGACCTGTCCACCTACCACTGTTCTCTCTCACCTTCGTGACCACCTTCTCATACTCTCTCTTCCATACCGCACGGCTCCTGCTGGGCCATAAGTTGGCCATGGCAAACAACGACCTCACCCGCTTCAGCAAGAAGGTCGTGCAATACTTCTGGGACCCGTTGCCAAAGAACGAGGACCCGTCCCAAATCTGGTGCTTGGGCCGCTCATACGACTCACGCTACCAACATCCTCGCGTCTCGAAGCCAAGTGGCACTTCACCCTCCGCGCAGTCTGATTCTGGCACATCGCAGGCTGACTCTGGAGTCGTCACCGCATCACACGATCAGAATGTAGAATCCGTCCAGCACAGCGAAGATGTCACGGCGAAGAGCCAGGCAGACCTCTCGCGAGCTGAAGAAGAGGCTTTGGGCTGGCCTAATGAGTTTCTCAACGATTTGGAGTCTCGCATATGGCTCACCTACCGCAGCAACTTCCCACCTATACCCAAATCAAGTGATCCTGCAGCGTCATCGGCCATGTCCTTTTCCACAAAGCTACGAAGTCTCGCCACACAGGGAGGATTCACTAGTGACACTGGCTGGGGTTGCATGATTCGAAGTGGCCAATCCATGCTTGCAAACACATTCGCCGTCCTGCAGCTTGGGCGAGACTGGCGCCTTGGCCAGCGAGAGCAAGAACACAAGGCTTTACTTGCGCTATTTGCCGATGCGCCAGAAGCTCCTTTCTCGATACATAAGTTTGTCGAACACGGTGCTGAAGCGTGTGGCAAGCATCCCGGCGAGTGGTTCGGTCCCAGTGCAACAGCCAACTGTATCCAGTGAGCCCACCACCTTTACCTTCCACGAGAGCAAAGCTGACCACTTATGCAGAGCTCTCGCCCTGAAGACTCCTACATCGAATCTGCGTGTCTACGTCCGCCCTAACGACAGCGACATTTACGCCGACTCTCTTCTCGCGACCGCCACCTCCGACTCGTCCGAACCTTTCCAGCCAACCCTAGTCCTCCTCGGTGTCCGCCTAGGAATCGACCGCATCACACCAGTCTACCACGCCGCCCTGGCCTCCGCCCTTGAGCTCCCACATTGCGTCGGCATCGCTGGTGGTCGACCTGCGAGCTCGCACTACTTTCTCGGCCACCAAGGCGGACAATCCTTCTTCTATCTCGACCCGCATTCCACACGCCCGGCCCTACCACTGGATCCCTCGTCGGAGGACATTGCCTCATGCCATACGCGCCGCGTCCGCAAGCTCGGAATCGCAGAACTAGACCCAAGCATGCTGCTAGGCTTCCTCGTGTGCTCGCAAGAAGAGTTCGAAGAGTGGCGAAAAGCCGTGACAGCTGTACCGGGAAAGCCTATCATCCACGTCCACGACACGGAGTCAAAGTACGCCACTGGACCTGAGCGACCGGGCGCGGTGGACGAAGTCGAGGCTTGGGAAACAGGGGATGAGGAATCTTGATGTTGCAAGCGAATTGGCATGCTTGTATGTGGTCACAATCTGGATGGAGGATGGTGTTCCCGGCGTACTTTATCATGGCACAAGGTATATTGCTTACATGCATGGACGGAGGCAGCAATAAATGCACTGGAACGGGGCAAATTGGGAGTATATTGACACGAATTGTTTCCCGTGTTGTCTCTGCCGACCACAGGCGGAAATGAAGGCATTAACTACACTTGGCGTCAGGCAGTCCTTGGTCGAAGAAGCGCTCACCAGGAGTGAGGGAGCACTAGCGTCGTAGTGAGTGACAACACAAGCGCGAAGGCGAAAGCGATTGAGAGCATCATAGGGGTTTTCACATGCCTACTTGTGGCTGGCATGTGCTCGCTCACCAAAGGCATACATACCTCCGTAGTACAGCTAAATGAAACAAACGTCCTGCCGTTCTCCGATCTGGCATACAGAACGAAACACAACTGCACAGCAGTCCAAGCGCGGTTGCTGTCAGCATAGCCGTACACATACCAAACGAAACCATGGCGTCGTTGCTAAGTAGCTTGACGTTGGTAGCTTGACGTTGGCTTGGTTGTCCAAGTTTCCAGAATGCACGGATCACTCCATCGTCTGGCTTCCTGGTCTCTGCCGCTGTGAGGGGCTGGGAAAACGCGAAAGTTGCGCGCTTTCTTCCATGCTGCGTTGCTGAAGTGACGAAAAAGTCGATATTGTAGCGTTTTGCTTGATGGCCCCGTTTCCTGAGCGATTTGGACGGTGAAGTGGATTTCGAATAGTTGGTCGCTATGAAGCGATATTGGTGGTATCGATTGCAATGCTGTAGATGCGCAAGTTTTGGTTTGCAATGCGGTGCCGATTTGTGCCAGTTGTGATGCTTCATTTGAACAAGTCTGTCGGTGGTAGAAACTGGTGAAGTGAAGTTGAGATCTGGAGTAAAGAACCGAAAGGTATTGGAGTTATTGATCGTGCATTTCATCTGCCTTTCTAACTGCTGCTGCTCCCACCCGCTGCTACTGCACAGCACCATTCGTGTTATCGGAATGAAGTGGGCGCACTTTGCCCTCCTTTCCCTTCGCTGCAGCACTAGCCATGGTATAAAAGTAAAAGGAAATGTGGGCTTGAAAACATAGCCCCATGTTGTGTGAAAACCCAAAAACATGAACACCCCGTGTGATCGCATATAGCGCGCAACGCCCGTTTGAAACCCCGCCCTTCATCATGTTGTTGTAATGAAGTACTACCCAAAAAGCAAAGACATCATGATGATGCGCTTACTTGGAGGAAGAGGAGTACTTGGTGACGGCCTTGGTGCCCTCAGAGACGGCGTGCTTGGCGAGCTCACCGGGAAGGATGAGGCGGACGGAGGTCTGGATCTCGCGGGAAGAGATGGTGGACTTCTTGTTGTAGGCGGCAAGCTTGGAGGCCTCAGTTGCGACGCGCTCGAAGATGTCTGAGATTGGATGTCAGAATTGGAATGCGATTGTGGATGTGGGTTGGAAAGTGCTTACCGTTGACGAAGGAGTTCAGGATGGACATGGCACGGTTGGAGATACCGGTGTCGGGGTGGACCTGCTTGAGGACCTTGTAGATGTAGGAAGAGTAGGTCTCCTTGCGGGTCTTGGTGCGCTTCTTCTTGTCGCCAGAGGCAGCGGCGGTCTTCTTGCCAGCCTCCTTCTTCTCAGCAGGGGCCTTGCCGGCGGGAGCCTTGCCGGCGGTGGTGGGGGTCTTCTGTGATGGTTGTCAGCCAGATGCGCGTGAAAATCGCGTCGAAACGCGTGATTGCGGTGGTGTTGCGTACGGTTGCGGTCTTGGGGGCCATTTCGAAGAATGTGGGTTGTTTGAGGTTGGGTTTTTTGGTGAGTTAGAAGTGGTGGATGAGGGTGGTATGAGCTGTTGATGGACGTCGATGGCTGCTGGTGATGTGGTTGTGGGAGGAGAAGAAGATCAGAGGCGACGAGATTCGGGGCACGGCGACGTTCTTGTACGAGCGGGCAGCGAAGGCGGTCGCAGCTGTGATTGCGGGCGCAGGCGCGAAGCTGGCCCACGCTAAGCCCGATGTGGCCGAATCAACATCGCAGTTGATCGCGCGTCGCCAAGGCTCACAATCAAACCCGCTGCAGTTGCGTCGCGCCCCGCGACTTCTTAAGCCAGCTGCCCGCCGCAAACACGACGACCTTGCTCCTTTCTCTCCATCTTCACGCTCATCCATCACGACACATCGATCAATCGCCTTCATCACTTCCAACACAACAACCTCACCACCCAAAACCACCACCCCAACCACATCCATCAAAATGACTGGCGGCAAGTCTGGCGGAAAGGCCTCTGGCACCAAGTCCAACGCGCAATCGTGAGTTCGCCCCATCCATCACTGAGATCCAGCCTCGTCCATCACCTTTGAGCCATTTCCGGCTTCAAAATGACGCGTTTTGCATCCTCAACCTCCATCGGCGCAAACTGACATCATCATCCAGCCGTTCCTCCAAGGCCGGTCTCGCGTTCCCCGTTGGTCGTGTCCACCGTCTCCTCCGCAAGGGCAACTACGCCCAGCGTGTCGGTGCCGGCGCTCCCGTCTACCTCGCCGCTGTCCTCGAGTACCTGGCTGCCGAAATCCTCGAGCTTGCTGGCAACGCCGCTCGTGACAACAAGAAGACCCGTATCATTCCCCGTCACCTCCAGCTCGCCATCCGCAACGATGAGGAGTTGAACAAGCTTCTCGGACACGTCACCATCGCCCAGGGTGGTGTTCTGCCCAACATCCACCAGAGTAAGCTTCATCGCATCTCCGATCTGCTCCAAGCAATCACTAACATCCACTCCAGACCTTCTCCCCAAGAAGACTGCCGGCACTGTCAAGGGCGGCAAGGGCCCCAGCCAGGAGCTTTAAGCGTGTGCGCTCCAAAGCTTCCAACATCTTCACAACAACAATGGGTTCTGGCGCAAATCGGGGTTGCATGATGACACCGGGTTCATCATGGGCAAGAAGCACAGGGTTTCTGGGTGCTTATTGATTGAGATTACCACTTTTTCCTTTTCAGTTACTTTTGAGATTGACTCCTCGGGCCTTTTTATGCGATGGTCAGTACGAGGAGACATGCAATGCGAAGGCTGTACATTACGCCCGCAGAGGACAGGCAGAGAAGGCGATAGCGAAGCATGACGAATGATACCTCCTTAACAATCCAACTTTGCTTGATCAATCCACTTCACTTTCTCAGATGCAAGTCCTGTTTGACTGCCTTCCAGACACAACGACCTCTTAACTTGGTAGAGCATCGGAAGTGAGCAGACTTGATCTACATCGACGACAACGAGAATGAAATGTCAATTACTGGCCTTTGCAAAATATCGCTTTTGATGGCGAGCACACGAGATCGATTACCTTGCTAGAATCGTCGTCTTCGGAAGTGCTACTTTGTAAATAATTGACAATAGACTACTTTCATATATTGAGCCATGGAAGCGCCCAGATTGCCAAGCTCTTGGTAGGGGATGGCAGTGAGGTATGCAGCTGAAATGGCTCCGGAGTACGGCTCAGGGAAGTTCACGGGCGTGGTACTGCTCTCTTCTTTGACGAGACTGAAACGTGTGACGCCAGACTCCGTGGCAGCTTGCGACTGGCATATACGTATGACAGCCACTAGGAGTAGATGTAGATTCGCTTACTTACCTGCTTGCTTGCCACATCATGAACGACGTGCTCGTGTCTTTGGCGGTGGTGAAGATCGGACGCGAGCCGGACATCAGTCGGATCAGTCGAGGGTTGTTTGCATGACTTTCTTCTTGGATATATGTTCAGATTCCACCTTACACTACCACCACTCATTTTGCTAGCAAAGTTTGTACAACCCGTGATTTCTTAGACATGTGAAATAAAGACCAAAGCAAAAGACGCCATCATTCTCTCTTTCAAGCGCTGCTCTAGCTTAGAGATGCATGTGTGGCGGCGCTGCAGAAAATGTCAGTCATTGTAAATCACGCCTTGCATGCGGACGTGTCTCTGCAAAGAATGAATGGCAAAGTACATACGCTCGGTGGAGGGAACAGGCAAGTTGCGTTCGTACTTGCTGCCGCCGGGTGCGGTGGGTGCTCTGTACGGGTCGGGGTGCTTCCACTTCTCAAGAAGGCTCTCGGTCTCCTCGACGATTAACTGTGTGAAAGGGTACAATCAGCATTCTGTCCTTGGATATTTCCCGACTGCGACTTCTTGACATCTTCCCAATGCAATTGCTTCTCCTTTGTATTGTTCCTTGCAAGTCCTGGGGATGTTTCTTCACGTACCCTTTGCTGTCTGGGCTCTGTGACGTGCTTGTTGGCCTCGAAAAGTCCGCGGATGTAGAGAGCCTGGCCGCGCCAGATGTAGCGGTGGACGGCCCAGTCGAGGGCCAGCTTCAAGGAGCGGCGGTACAGGGAGCTGGACAGTGTGTCAGAGGTGTTTCGTCGTCGCATGCGCGCAATTGTGTCGGTTGTTGCTCACAGGATCTGGGGTTTGGTGGCCATTGTGGGAGAGGTGGTGGCCGTCGCGGCCTGCCAATGGGTTTAGAGGGGAGACTGGGCCATGCGTCAGTATGCTGCTATGCAATCGCACACCTGCAGGCACGTGCTGGGTACTCACAGTGGATGCGCTGGTATGGTCCACGGGCTACGGCGCAATACGGCTGCGATGCGTGAACTGAGGTGCTGTTGCCGCGGCTCTATCCGCTGCTGGAGCAGAGCCAGCTGAGCGGCAGCCTGTCACAGCGCGGCGAGTTACGGGAGAGCTCGGACTTGATTGCGTCGGTCGTGGTCCGTCTGGCGGAGGCGTTTCGCGCTGCTGAAGATCTCCCTCAGACCTGCTGGCTTGCGTGCATAGCTACATCATCCTTCACTACTATACCCCCGTCCGCATTCCATCCCAGTCCACGTGCGGTGTCGCTGGACTTTTACCCTCTCCACTCATCTACGCGCATCTTACTCTTCTAAAGGGATCCTCCACAAGGCACGCTGCCGTTTGTTACAAGCATGTCGAGCTCACAATGTCTGCGCCGTCTGGCCGTCCAGCGCCCTGCCTCCCTCCTTAACCAGAGCTCAAAAACCGCCAGGAGTCTGATGCGTGCGCCTTCTGCTGCCCGCTCGCTCTCATATGCCGCTAAGCCCTCATGGACCTCATACCAGGCTCTGCAGTCACAGTATGTTTGCGACAAAGCAGTAATTCCCGCAGGACGAACTCTAAATTTGCATCAGACAGTCTCTCCCTACCTACCAGTCGCGCCAGTTCAGCATGACCCGTAGCCTCAAGGGTATGCGACGACAAGTCCTTCAATAATTTAGGCGCAACAACTGACACATGAAACAGGAGAGGAGATCATCAAGGTTCCCGAAATGGCCGAGTCCATCTCCGAGGGCACTCTCAAGCAGTTCAGCAAGCAGGTTGGCGACCACGTCGAGTTGGATGAGGAAATCGCCACTATCGAAACCGACAAGATCGATGTTGCTGTCAACGCTCCCCAGGCCGGTGTGATTCTCGAGTTCCTCGCCAACGAGGAGGACACTGTTGTTGTTGGTCAGGACCTTGTTAAGATCGATGCTGGTGCATCCGCACCTTCAGGCGGCGCAGAGAAGGCCAAGGAGGAGCCCAAGGCACCTGCTTCTGAGTCTCAGCAGACCAGCTCTCAGCCTGAGGGCCAAAAGGAGGAGGCCAAGCCCAAGCAGGAGGAGAAGAAGCCCGAACAGCCCAAGGAGCAGCCTAAGGAGCAGCCCAAGCAGGAGTCTAAGCCCGCGCCCAAGCAGGAGAAGAAGTCTGAGCCCGCCGAGGACTCAAAACCTGCCGCTCCTGGTGGCCGTGAGGAGCGCCGCGTGAAGATGAACCGCATGCGTCTCAGGATCGCCGAGCGTCTGAAGCAGTCCCAGAACACCGCTGCCTCTCTTACCACCTTCAATGAGGTCGACATGTCTGCCCTCATGGAGATGCGCAAGCTCTACAAGGATGAGATCCTCAAGAAGACCGGCACCAAGCTCGGCTTCATGGGCGCTTTCTCCAAGGCCGCTTCCCTCGCCATGAAGGAGATCCCTGCCGTCAACGCCTCCATTGAGGGTCCCAACGGCGGTGACACCATCGTCTACAGGGACTTTGTCGACATCTCCGTCGCCGTTGCCACTCCCAAGGGTCTGGTCACTCCCGTTGTCAGGAACGCTGAGTCTCTTGACATGATTGGCATTGAGCAGGAGATCGCCACCCTGGGCAAGAAGGTCGGTCGACACGTCCCTCCCTGAACATACAAAAGAAAGCTAACAAACATCTTTCCAGGCCCGCGACAACAAGCTCACCATCGAGGACATGGCCGGCGGCACCTTCACCATCTCCAACGGCGGCGTCTTCGGCTCCCTCATGGGCACCCCGATTATCAACCTGCCCCAGACCGCCGTCCTCGGCCTGCACGCCATCAACGAGAAGCCCGTCGCCATCAACGGCAAGGTCGAGATCCGCCCCATGATGTACCTCGCTCTCACCTACGACCACCGCATCCTCGACGGCCGCGAAGCCGTCACTTTCCTCGTCCGCATCAAGGAGATGATCGAGGACCCCAGGAAGATGCTCCTCGCATAGATGCATCCGACTAGTTGCGAAGCTGCAATATAATTCAGGAGGTCTAGGGAGGCGGAAGGAGCGACTTTTGAACCACTTGTACAAACAAAAAACAACCGTATCTGCATTTGTGACAAAAATATATTTTTCTTTTGTTCTCTACACACTCAACCGCCACGCCCGTTCATCGCCTCGCGTTCCTTGACAGTGTACTACACGACCAAAATGCCAGTACGCGTATTTCAATTCGGTTGCAAACGGCATACACACTATAGCTGTGACCGTGGGCCGTGCATGCTATAGTAGTAGTGAATTTAAGTAAACCCTCGGATGCCTGCTTCCGGCTTCTTCTCGTGTCCACGGCTCTGTCGGTCCCACGGTCGGTCTCATGCCGAGAAGTCCCGCTTGCTCGATGTTGGTGTTGATAGGGTTAATACCCTTCAAAGACGACGACGATATGGCGACGTATGGTGCAGGTGACGGGATGGGAGTTTGTGTATATGGTAATTGGAAGTTTCTTATGATTGGTGAATTGTCGTATTGTTGGTGGGATATTCGGTTAGTGATTGGAGGTGTCGACATGTCTATTTGTAGAATGCTGTGACTGATTTGCAGTGAATGTATGGGCAGATTCGATGTTGGAAAGGAACGATCGATCAGGTGAAGCGATAAGTCGGTTGCGAAAGACATTGCCAGTTTGGAAACATAGCAGAGTTATCAAACTGTGTTTTCCAACACTACAAACACCGGAACTCGTTCATCCGACCTCGTCGTCGCCATCGACACGCCGATCTGTCTTCGAGCCACCTACCCTAAACCCTAAAACGTATACCCTAGCCCAGATCAGAGTAGGTCACGTATCAGACCATGACTCAGCAAGATCGTGCGGCGCAATCTGATTACGAGGGCTGTACGAAGCTCACAACCTCCAACGCCACACGACGCCTTGGTGCCAGCCACAGTGCATCTTGCTTCGATAGTAGTGAGACTAGATCTTGGAAAAACCGACTCACGTGGCGTCGATGTGGCGCGTAGAACCCGTGTGTTTCCCATACCACGAAGAATGCTGAGGTACATGTTCTGCGGAAGTCGGGTCTGCCCGCTGAAGCTGCAGAGAAGAGATGGTAGGAGGTAGTATGAGAATACCCTTCTGCTATATACAATGTATGTCATTGCCGTTGGGAGAAGACAACCATGAGAAACGATCAACGCGGCCTTCAACGCTTGCTTGATGGCCACCAAGGAGGGCAGGCCAGGCCAGGGCAGAGGAGGCAGCTGTGCGTCGCATTGTTCAAATTCGTGAATTGTTTGTTGTATATAGGTTGTTGGTACATGTACGTTTCTATGTTATCTTGTCGTCATGCCTTCATATAACAGGCCGTGAACGATTAAAAGTCTTACGAAATGGATTGATGACAGCCATTAGTCGAAGGGCAGCAGTGTTGCCGATCATAAAGGTGAATGCTCTCTGTCGTGTCGTCGGGAGGGTGAAAGATTTGATGACGACCCGGGATTGCCAGCGAGTTCAGGCAGAGGCCGATGAGAGAACCACTCCCATGCGGTCGCAGTTTGGAGGTCGTGTTCGAAGCGCCGTCTTCCACCATTTGCGAGAGGGAGAACGTGCGTGTGATGTGGTGTGCCGAAAGGCCCTTTGTGTATTGATCGAGTCCGTGGATATACGTGCGTATGGACGACGAAACATCGCTGCGCCACGGAAGAGTGTTGGCGGGAGTGAACGGTGATGTGCAGCGATGACAACATCGACCATCGGTCGTGCCTCTGTCGAGACAAGTATCTTTAGATGCAACAGCGCCACGGGAAGGTCTCGAGGGCATATCGGATCTCAGCTCGTATGACAACGGAGGTAGTGCTGACCGAATCGATGTGATCTGGTACAAGACAATCAAGTCTCACGGTGCATCGATGCCGCACAAGAACTGCAACGCAGTCGCAAGCGATCGTCGGGCCTCGAATTCCGACCCGCCAGACCCGGGTCGGAAGCACTGTCGTACAATGGCCACAAGCGAGTGGTAGACAATGTATCTAGCGAATAGTCAGTGTCTGATCAAATGCCTAAAGCAGCACAGCTGAACTTGTCGATGACTTACAGCAACCGTCTGGCTTTCTCATCTTCTCCATCAACCTCGCCGTATCCTTCCAGAAACCCGTCTGACGTGCGCACAAAGCAGTTACTGAACAAAGGGTCCGCCCACATCGCAGTTCCATAATCCGATAGCCCTCTGACCTCGCACGTCCTCTCGTCGAAAACCACACCATCCATAGGCAGCTCGGCGACCGTCAATCTCGCTTCGGACACGGCTTCCAGACAATCCCAATGGCGTTTCAGCTGTGCTCTGACCTCACTGTAGGGCAGGCTTACAAGTCCGTCTTCCGCATCCCGAAGCACATCCAGCACCATCGACGCAAAGCATCTCCCCCACGAATGATGTTGCGGTCGTTGGAGTGAGCCAAAGGTGGGACACGTGATAGCATTGAGTCGTCGGATGTGTTGGCCTAGGCTTCGATCGAACGTTCTGCGTCGTGATGCTGTGAGTGGAGTGTCAAGATCGGAGAGCAACATGCCACTGTAAGGTCCAACAAGAGTGAATGCAAGGGCTTGGTGGTCGAGGAGGGCGGGTTGTTGGGTTGCCGGTAGTGTTTTCCGTCTGCCTAGCAGCTGCAGGGCGTGTGACTCTGTCGATAGGCGTTCGTGTTCATGGCGGAGAAGGCGTGTATTCGACGCCGGAGGACATTTGTAAATGCAGAATGTGGTTGGGTTGCTTGGATCCGAGAGGCGATATAAGCGATATAGGTGATCATCAAGTCTGTGAATCTCAACCGAGTTGCTCCTCAAAGCGATACTGGCAGTCCGGAGAATGGCCGTTCGGTCAGGAGAGCGAGATGTGGATTTTGCAGTCATATGTGGTGCACTTGCTGGAAGGATAGGTGTTGTACTACTGGTGAGTGGCGAATGGCGGGTGTCTATATGAGGTCGAGCCGGAAACGACGGTGTTGATATGCCCACACATGTAGCAGCAAGGGACATGTTTCGTTGAATGCAGAAGAGACAGGGCTTGGATGGCAAGCGAGAGAAAGAAAGAGATAGATGAACAGACAGAGAGAGGGTGTATGGCACAGGTGCAGGATAGAGCGACGACTTCCCTCAAGAGTGGTAGCGAAGTAGCAGCAGCAGCAGCAGCAGCGACGCCTTTGGCACGGCACATGGAGCAGAGGGCATTGGGGAGTATGGATCAAGATTCGCTTACTGGAGACGCCATCGGTGTCTGTTGGTGTCTGCGCTCGCGTACGGGGCAGGCACGGGGCAGCAGTTTGGGCGGTGTCAGCCAGCGGGCGCTGAGCAAGATGAGAGCGTCGCTAAATTGGCGAGGGCTCCGGCAGCGAGCCAGGCAAGGCTGGAGTGTATAGCGAAGAAGTGGCCTTCCTTTCGCGTAAGAATGCAAATCGAGCCAGGGACCGAGCGCGGTAGCGGCGAAGGTAGGCGAGAGAAGGCTGACGCCCACCGCTTCGTGCATTGCGCCGGCCTGCCATTGGCTGCGGCGCGCACGTCGACTCGCTTGTTTTGCGAGCTGCCATGCGCGTGTTTTGCATGCACATGGTGACATGGACATGGCCATTGTTCAGCATGGCCGACACATGGCTTGTGATGCACTCGGTGCGCCTCGACGCCGCCGCGGATGACGCCTGGGCTGCAGCATGCTCGCTTACGTGCAGCGACGGGTGCCGCGTGCGACGGAGGCAGTGCCTTGTCGCACACTACTTGCTACTGGTACTGTAGTTGAAGCAGGGCTGCGACGAGTGGTATGCATGCTGCCTAGCTTCTGTTGCCGGCAGGCAGCAGATAGGCTTCCAACGGCGTCGCAGCAAGCGAGTGCTGGCGGGAGATCCTCGTAGCCGTCTTGCTGGGTCTTGCTTCCAAGGATTCCTTTTCGCTTGCCTTGCTGTCAGCCCAGTGCGGCGGCTCACTTGCGAGCCATCTCCGAGGCACCACTTAAATCGCTATAGCCATCATATCACCTGCTGTGCTATCATCGAGCCTGTGCACCTCCTATAGATGCACTACTACACAAATTCTCCGACTCCAGATCCCAGATCACCAGATCGTGTCAGCATCCAACTGACTTTCCACCCGCTCGTAATCATGCCACACATGCGTATGTGCCGCGCGGTACGCTCCATCATGTCCTCTATACTTGGAACTCACAGCAGCCTCCTGCTCCGGCACACGGCGAGCGGCACGCCTCGTCTCGCGCGTCTTCCAGCCATTCGGAGAACCGCCGGAAGCATATCCGTTTCTAGAACGCCGCTGCAGTCACTCTCGAGGGTAGCTATGCCCTAAGGATTGCCTTTTCGCTTACTCGACCGATCGGGCCAACGCTAAATCCCTTTGCCTTGCACGCCTGTGTCGTCAGCGACTACTGGCGGATCCACATGCGTCTTGAAACACGCACATGCCGGTCACAAACCTACAGACAGGTACCTGCTGGCTGCTGTGCTACGTCGCGGGTAGTGCATTCTTCAGGATGACAGGTTGTGCAGATTGTCATGGCCCATGTATTCGGTAGGCTCTCAAGATTGGCATCTGGCCCTCGTGCAGTGCTACCCACGACGTGCTCTGCTAATATGCATTTCAATGCAACCTGAGCACGAGCACAAAAGCACTGCATCATTCTCGCCTAAGATCGAGATGATGATATACGTACTATGTAGGTGGACTTCTCAAGCTTCGTCACTGGCATTATTGGCTTGCCACTAAAGGAGACGGTATCTTTCTCTTTCGCGTAAACTACTCAGCAGCAGCCTCCGGAGCCCCGCCCGACTGCAGCCCATCCTTGCCCTCGTCTGTGGTCGTTACATCAACACCGCCATCACCTTCGGCCACTACGTCGTGGACTGCCTCTGTCACGGCCGCGCCGCTGTTATCATCCACCACCGCTGTGGGGACCGCCTCAGCCCTGACTTCGGCCTTTTCCTTCTTGTCCTTGACCGCTTCTTTGGGCGCTTCTTTGGGCGTCGGGTCGAAAATCTCAGCGATGTTGTATCGCTTAAGTTCCTCGAAGCGATGATCCACAACACTAACGCCGCATATGTTCTGCGGTCTCGTAGTCAGCGCGTCGGGCCCATATGCAACAATATTTCTCTCGCCTGTCTGCTTGGAGTATGCGTGGGACGGGAAACTCACCTGATAAATCTCCACTGTAATCAGTAGGTCGTAGTTCTTCAGGTCAACCTTGTGAGGTTGCCCGACGAGTCCGGCCATCAATTTGATGATGGCGTCGCGTTTCATCGTGTTGTGATTGCGCATGTTGGGTCGGACACAGAACTGCAGCCCTCGGAGTCAGCCGTTTCTGCCAGCAGACATGATAATCACAACGGAACTTCGTAAACCACTCACCTTCTTCGGCGTCACGCCTTCCTGGTGGAAATGCGGCGCCAGCACCTCCTTCGCCACACTCTCCAAACCCTCCATCGTAGCCTTGCCCATCAAACTCATGGGCGCCAGCCGCTTCGCCGTCCTCGTCCGCTTGTGCATGGGATTCGCCATCGCGTCCTCGCAAATCTTATGCACGAAGCTGACCGGCTCAACCGGAGCCACAGTTTTGAAGAAGACCACTGCAAACATCAGCCTCTCGCCTCTTTCCCTCGCCTACCAGCGAATATGCGTCAAAAACTCTTACTCACCACATTGCACGTCCAATTTCACGGGCACGAACAGCTGCGCCTTGGGTGGTTTTTGAATCCCGGCCAGCTCGGCTTTGATGTTGTTTTCGATGTCGTCTACTCCGCCGTCGTCGTCCTCGTCGTCTGCACCGTCGCCGTACAGTTGCTCAGCATACTCGGCGAACAGGTCGCGAAGCTCGCCGATGCATTTGGGCTCACGGCCTTTGTTGCATGTGGCGAAGATGCCGCTGTCGCCGGGCATGATTGCTCGCGGCGCTTGAGCGGCGTTCTGGTTCCCGCGCGGTACGCGCCATTGTTTTTTCGTCTGTTTTCGAAACAAGATCGATGTGTCAGTTGTTTCTGTTTTGCTGTTTTATTCTTTGCTTCCAATGCTCGACGACGCTGATCGCTCTGGAACACGTGACCTGCATCGTCAATGAAATTTCGCCGCGACGAGCAGCGATATCCAGCATCAATGCAACTTACCTTGCTCCTCTTCTCTGACGACCCCAAGCCGTCATCGGCTTTGCGCTTTGCGCTTTGTTCCATTACTGCTGTCTGGGGTTATGATGGGGTAATTAATATGCTTGATGGTATCGGCCTGCGCGCGTGGGCGGACAAAAGTTGCCCGCTGCCCGCTGGCCGCTGGCCGCTGCTGGGAAATTCGTCGGAGGATAGATAGGCCTGGCTGCTGATACGCAACTTTGGGCTCCACTCTTAAGTACGACGTTGGGTGTGACTGATGCGACTTCACCACGTGTCGTCGTTTTTACTGGAAATATATAGATTACTCGAAGGCTGGTGTTTGATGTGACATCTGGACATTCGTGTCGGAAAAGAAAGAATCAAAAAAGTCCCGGATCACACCCTTGTTGGCAGAGAAGCACTAGCCGCCGAGCCGAGCTCTGTACTACGAGAACAACGACACATTAGTGAACAGAAAAAAAGATCTGGGTTCTTCAACGTCTGACCTTCTACAACAGAGCTGGGATCATTGAGCTTCAAGAGCAAAGATGGCTGCTTCAAACTCAACACCTGCATACCATGCTCCATCTCTCATTCCTCAGGCTTCAGACACAGCCCTCAAACACCACTTCCTCGGTCGTCAACTCAAGGATGTTCAAGCGCCTGCTGTAGTAATCGACGCTGCGGTCGTGAGGCGTAACTGTAAGCTGATGCTCGACACGGCAAAGGAATTGGGAGTGGGCTTCAGAGCACATGTCAAGACGCATAAGGTATGGCCCAACTGTCGATCAACGATGTTGATTTCTTTTCATTATCCAAGTAAGTACTTGGCTAACTTATTCTTGTTTGGTTGGTATTAGACCACGCAGTTGTCGAAGCTGCAGGTCGGCAAGGACTCCAAGAGCGTGAAGCTGGTTGCGAGCACTGTGGCGGAGATTGAGAATTTGATGCCCTGGTTGGTAGAGTGCAAGAGGGAAGGCAAAGAGGTCAACGTAAGATCACCGCATGTGTCTTGCACTACTGTGCATCCAGTCTCACGACATCTCAGGTCATCTATGGCTTGCCAGTGGCACCCTCAGCCATCCCAAGACTAGCAGCTGTCGCTCGCATCTTAGGACCCAACACCATCTCGCTCTTCGTCGACCACCCAGACCACGTACGCACGCTTGAGAACGTATCCGAGGAAACTTGGCCCGGCCAAATCCCCGTCTTTGTCAAAATCGACATCGGCTACCACCGCGCCGGCGTCGCCGTAGGCCAATCCCAGCTCAGCGACCTCGCATACGCCCTCAAAGCATCGCAACGCACCCACACGACAGGCTTCTACGCCCACATGGGCCACTCATACGGCGTCGGCGACCCGCAAGAAGCGCTCAAATTCTTCGCCGAAGAGCTCGGAGGCGTCGAGCAGGCCGCTCTCGAGTTCCTGAAGTGTTCTGGCGGCACGGGCTCGACAGACCCAACCGCGCCCAAAGTCACGCTGTCCATCGGCGCCACGCCCACCGCGACAGCGACGCAGAATATCGTCGACAACATTCATGGCTACAAGGAGTACCGAGCGCTCCTGGATCGCATCGGGCAGAGCTTTGCCGTCGAACTGCATGCTGGCGTCTACCCCGTGATGGACATGCAGCAGCTAGCGACCCGCGCCAGACCCGCCATCTCCTCGTCCAACCCCGACAAGAGCATGCTATCCTTCGCCGATCTAGGCCTGCGCGCGCTCGTCGAAGTCGTAAGCGTGTACCACGAGCGCGAGCGGCCCGAAGCCATGATCGCCGCGGGCTCGATCGTGCTGGGCCGCGAGCCGTGCAAGAGCTATCCCGGCTGGGGCGTTGTGACGTCTTGGCCGGAGAATGATGGCAAGTTCTACGACCCTGAGGGCGAGAAGAAGGGCTGGATTGTTGGGAGGATCAGCCAGGAGCATGGCGTGTTGTCGTGGGAGGGACCTGTTGAGGAGGCGAGGAAGTTGGAGGTCGGGCAGAAATTGTTGCTATGGCCGAACCATGCGTGTATGTGTGGACCTGGGTTTGGGTGGTATTTGGTTGTGGATTCGGAGGACGGGGATGATGATACTATTGTGGATGTTTGGACCAGGTGGAGGGGATGGTAGATCGTTTGATAGATGCATTTTGGCCAACCGTGTTGACGTTGCTAAGGAAGGTGGAGTATATAGTTGTTTAGCCTCACGATTCGATAGAAATAGAGACATCCTCACCCCTCGTTGTAGACCGATATCGACCACTGCTCTCACAGAGGATGCATTTTGTAGCTTCCTCTTCGATCGTAATGTGGTGAGATCGTGGCAATCTTGCCGTGAGGGACGTGATATCGCAACGTCTGGCTACTCTCTGCATCAGCAGGAAGGGATTTGTGCAATTCATGGTTAGATTGGCCTTCAGACGTCAAGTCAGAAATCGCCATGTCTTGCAAAGCAGCCGAATGATGAGGTCTTGGGTAGAAGCGCTTCCTCCAGTCGCCGTGGGATTTTTTTGTTAGTCTTCCAGATGAGCAGCAAGCGAAACGAGAACAACTCGTGAGACGTATAGTCTCGAACATGCAAGTGAACAGTCTTTGATAAAAATCTTCCCTTTTTCTATTGAAACATCTGTAGCATAGCTACCAAAGAAGAGGCGCATAACCCGGCGCCTTGTAGCACAGTTTACAGCCAGCCATTTCCGTCTTTCGCCTCGAACGCCGTTGCCAATGCATCATATTCGTCCGCTTCCAGCTGGTGAGGACGCGAAGCAGTCTAGTAGCCACCCCTGCCACGACCCCTGGGAGCACCGCCGCGACCGCGGGGAGTGAAGCCACCGCGACCACCACCGCGACCACCGAACGAACCACCACGGCCACCGCTGGCACCGAAACCACCGCGGCCTCGGGGAGCACCACGACCTCTGGGAGCGCCACGGCCACGGGGACCACCGGCGCCGCCAGCACCTCTCGGCTTCTTGACCTTGGCCGCACCGGGGTGGGGCTTGGGCTTGGGCAGGAACTTCTCGAGGGGAAGGAGCTTGTCGCCGCCAATGTAGACCTTGTCGCCAGCCTTGAAGCTGGTAGCGTGGATGCCGTCACCGGGCTTGACGGTGAAGTAGACCTGGTTCAGCGGGCCGAGGATCTCGTCGACCTTGCCGATCTGCGACTTGTTCTCGAGGAAAATCGGGGCGTTGAAGTAGGGGATCTTGGGGTTGATGGACTCGCAGACCATCTCGCCCTCGGTGGCGTGCATGAAGGTGCCCATCTCTGGAGGGGTGATCTCGTTAGTAAAACTTTCTCTCTTTCTCGCGGAGCCTTCAATGCTCATATCGCGGATTTTCGCTGGCGCATACCGAGCACAGTCGCAGGCGGGCCGTAAGACGACTGGAAACCACCGCGTCCACCACCGCGTCCACCACCGCGGTCACCTCTGAAGCCGCCGCGTCCACCGCCACGGAAAGACATTTTGTCTGGTTGTTCTGCGCTTTTTCGTCCGAGGATCGGGGTCCGGAAGGCTCAGTCGGAAGGATACCGCCGAGCTGGTTGATTAAATTGAGGTTCGGTTCGCGCGACCGTAAGGATAGTCGGTTGGGGATTGCAGCTTCGATATGCTGCGTTGGCGGTAGCTATAGAGCGGAATCTGCGCAGCGCAATGCAACCTCAGTTCTCCAAGTTCAGAATTTCCTCTGCAGAGCTCTGCTCCAAGCTGCATGACTCGCGCTCGCATGGCCTTGGCGGGCGGGCGGGAAGCGCGACCGCGGTTGGCTGCGGAGGTGCCATTGGGGGTACTCCTATAGGTTCGACAGGCCATTTACACTCGCTATCCAATATCCAACAATAGCTTTGATATCGGTAGTTATTATTGCACACGCGGTTTGCGACTTGGTCTCGACTTCCAAACAGCATCTGTATGCGTGACGTATGCAACGGTTTCAAAGTGAATCTCTAGCTTACCCGTGACGACAACAGCAGTCTGATCGCAGCCTAGAATAGACTCCATGCTCCCGATACTCTTCCTGCTCGTTACTTTGTCCACCGTCTGCAGTTGCAGCAATATACTTGAGCCTGATCAGCAAGTTTTCGCCGTGAACATGACGACCAGACCTTCCCCTGGAGCTCGCCAAGCTGCCCTCTACAATCGTTATGCACCCCTAGGAGACTTCCACCACGTCGTTGGATCGTCCGACTCCCTCGAGCGGCTCAAGTTCCCCTCGAGCGAGGGCGATATTCAAGCCGATAATCTCCTTTGCTTCGTCCGCAAACAAACTCCCAAGTCAGATGCTACAACCATTCCGCCCGCAGAGAAAGCCTCGAACGGCCTCCTCACCCATCTCACGATCGATGCTGCTGCCGTCCTCGCAGCACACATCCTACAAGTAGTGCCCGGCGAGAACGTTCTCGATCTCTGTGCCACGCAAGCCGACAATTCTGTCATTCTCGCTCAGTCAATCTGGCCATATTTGCAGCCCGACTCGCCAACGCCACCCTTGATCGGCGCGAAGAAAGGTGCTCTGCATTCTGCTCAGCTGAAATCGGTTGACGAAGGTCGTCACCTTGCAAGCACGCTTGCAGAGTACTTGCCCGCCAGCGTTGCCACTTCAGGCCAGCAGAAAGTCATCCGTGTAGACGGTTTCAACGATGCGAGTGAGCTTCCGCTTGGCCTCGGCGGCTACGACAAAGTTCTGGTCGATGTAACATGCTTCGATCGTACTTCGCAGGACAAGGGTGAGGATAGAGTAAAGGCACTGATGAAAGCCTTGAGCGCAGTGCGGATAGGAGGGAGGGTGGTGTACGTGGCTCGTTCGTTGGCAACGGAAGAGAGCGACGACGTTGTTGCACGAGCCATATTGCAGATTGAACAACAGACGAAGAGTGATGCTCACTCGTGGACTGCTGCGATCGAGCGTCTGGATGCCAAAGTGGAGCAACAGCTTGAAACCGACTGGGCAGAGAAGACAGCGAAGGGGTGGGCGGTGTCGCCGGATCACGCGAGAGGTGGATGGGGACCACTATACTTCAGTGTCCTGACGAAGAAGGAAGTGCGATAGCCGCCGAATTGGAAAGCATGATAAATCCGAAATATCAATGGGTATAAAATATAGACATTATTTTGTGCTGATGAATGCTCACTGCTAGAGCTACTTCTCGTCTCCCGTAGCCAGAATTTGCTCCCTTCAATTATTACCTCCACCTCCATGCGTAAGTTGAGCGTAAAATCATTGAATCGTTAATCTTTTCTCCATCTATTCCAAAAAAATTCCTCCCCTGGTTCATCGCGGTCGCCAGATCGTAGTGTCCAGCACTGTTCATACACCCAAAGACGTGCAACGAGTGAGCTGTGACGCCTCTAGATGGTTCTCAAAACCCAGGCATGCGCCAATGATGCTTGTGGCACATCTAGTCCTCAAAAGACGGGCATTGATCCCATGGTAGTGTTGGCTCCAGGAAGGAGACTAGCGACATGATCGCCAATCATCGCTTCGTGCATAATCGTTTTCCGGACTTCTATTTGTTGCTCGCTGCCACTCATGATGCCGCTGCTGATGATGCTCGCCACTCTGCGCAAGCCATGGACGAAGAAGGCGGGCATGCAATAATAGAAGGTGCTGAATAGTAACATGACGATAGCCAGGTTGATGATATTGAAAACCAGCTTCTCGCCAGGAGACATGACGTATTGTCCAGTGTTGATCTCGTATCGAAAGTGTAGGAGTTGCGCTTGATAACGGATTTCATTGAAGAAAGTTGGATTCTTCGCTCGGCGGGGGAAAGGCAGTGGATTGTAGGATGCCATACTTGTTGTTGTGTAAATGCTTGCGCCAACCCTTCAATCTGTCGCGACAAGTATTGACGTAGCAATGCTGGATCGCGGTGGCAAATGTTTTTTGATCTGGGAAACTGGGTATATAAGTGCAGCAATCAAAAAGCGACGAGCGCTATTTAGCGACCTCTCCGCGGATTATAAGCAAGAGAACCTCAATGACATGACATGAACATGAACACATAGGAAAAAGGCTCCGTCGACATGTGCCGACAAATCCGTTAGCACACCCACCGTCGCGCGACCAAGATCTGGACTGACCGCAAGAATCTTAGCCAACCACCCAGCAAACAACCACGATCATCGCAGGTCAAGCACACCGTTGACAATTGCGCACTGGCATTTCGTCGGGCATAGATGTCAGGTTAAGTCATTCCGCGGAGTGCCGAATGGGACCGATGGTCAGCCTTAGCGGGATTAAGTCAGCCACTTGCCTGTCAACGGTATGGCCGTGCGCTGGGCATCGCAGATGTTGTCCTCCGCGGATGGGTTGACATTTGCACATGAGCCTGCATTATTGCGGTCGCGTCAGACTACACAAAGGCATGTCTGAATCTTAGAGCATCAAAGCAGAATGCCACCGTGTTGGGAGGCGACGAACGGTTGATTGTAGTGATGTTGGAGGTTTGAATAGACTTCGCCTTGAAGATTCGGCGGCAGGATCGCGGCAGCCTTTTTCGGGTCAAGCGGCAAGAAAAGATCACTTTCGATCAGTCACGTGGAGGGTCAGCGCACCGCAGCGGAGTGAAGGAACGGTGAACGTTCGGGAGAGTGAAAGCAAAGCTCGGCAAACTTTCACATCATTTCGCGCCCTGGACTTCGATTAGGCTTAGCGTGTTTACCCGCGTAAACATTGGACGAGTGTTGTTTGGAATAAACGATTACAGCAACGACGACGACGACGACGACATACGAACCCCAGCAGCTTGTGATCCACGAGATACCGGTCGCAATGTCTGCAGCATCTCCCGAACGACCTTCGCGACGGATGGCTTCCAGGAGGAAGGTGGTCGTCGACGAAGAAGACAGCTCGGATATTGAAAACAGCACAATGAGTCGCAAAGATGAGAGCGAAGAAGAGGAGTTCACACCGGCGCCGAAGAGCACACGCGCATCGCCAAGACGCAAGACCGTGGCTGCGACACCAAGAACGAGCACTGTCAGAAGATCGCGAGCAAGCGAATCAGTAGAGCCATCGCAAGTTTTCAGCCCACCAGAGAGCGTGGCACCGGAACCATTGTCGCCTTCAAAGAAGGCTGCACCCAAACGGCGATCAGTGAAGGATGCGAGAGCCGCGCGTAAGAGCAGAGTCTCGGGAGTCTCAATCATTCAAGATACGCCAGAGCTGGAGCCTACTCTCCCCACACCACAGCCCTCAGAATCACCTGAACCTACTTCACGGCAGGGCACACCTCTGACAGACATCACCGAAAACGCTATCAACGAACAAACACCACGACCGGCCTCGCGCCATACGCCGCAAGTCGACGAGAATGCTTCGACGCTAGCGGACGAGACACAGGCCACTGTTACAGCAACGCCAAAGCAAGCGATCAAGACGGAAGTAAAGAAGGTGGACGCCCAGGTCACTCATTTGGAGAAACCTATGGATATCGTGGTGCGAACACGGGCACTTGGTGTTCCGCAGTCGCAAGAGCCAACAGAGTCCAAGTCGCGCATGACAATTACTTATCTGACGTTGACCAACTTCAAATCATATGCTGGCAAGCAGATGGTCGGACCTTTCCATTCTTCTTTTTCGTCTGTCGTGGGACCCAACGGATCGGGAAAATCAAATGTGATCGATTCTCTTCTTTTCGTGTTTGGTTTCCGCGCCAGCAAAATGCGCCAGGGCAAGATTTCCGCTCTGATTCACAACAGCGCTCAGTATCCGGACCTGGAATTCTGCGAAGTCGAAGTACATTTCAATGAAGTCATGGACGAGCCTGAAGGTGGCTCAACAGTGGTCCCGAATTCGCAACTGGTTATCGCGCGTCGTGTCTTCAAGAACAACTCCAGCAAATACTACATCAATGGCCGGACTTCAGATTTCACAACCGTCACAACCCTGCTCAAGGGCAAGGGCGTTGATCTGGACCACAAGCGCTTCCTCATCTTGCAAGGTGAAGTTGAGTCGATTGCACAGATGAAGCCAAAGGCGACGGGTGAACACGATGATGGCCTTTTGGAATATCTGGAGGACATCATTGGCACCTCGAAATACAAGACGCCAATCGATGAGGCTGCAGCAGAGACTGAGCAGTTCAACGAAGTTTGTCTCGAGAAGAGCACCCGCGTTCAACACGTAGAGAAAGAAAGAGACAGCCTCGAGGATAAGAAGAACAAAGCTCTGGCCTACATCAAGGATGAGAACGAGCTGGCCTCGAAGCAGTCCGCGCTGTATCAAATCTACATTTCGGAATGCGGCGACAATCTGCAGGTCACCAACGAAGCGATAGCTCAAATCAAAGAACAGCTTGATGGTGAGCTGCAGAGACATCAAGGCAGCGAAGAAGAGATTGAAAAGATGAAGAAGCAACACAAGAGTGATTCCCGTGAGCTGGAGAAACTCGAGAAGAGCACTCAGGGCATCTTGAAGGAGATGTCACAGCTTGACAAGGAGACCGTCAAGATCGACGAGAAGAAGAAGTTCCTTGCTAACAAGGCCAAGAAGCTGGAAAAGACATTCGAAAGCTCGAGGCTTGCTGTGCAAGATTCCGCAACACAGGCGCAGAATGCCGAAGACGATATTGCTCGCATCAGTGGCGAGATCGAAGAGCTCGAGAAAGAGATGCAGGCCGAAGATGAAGAGCTTGCAAGCATTCGTGAGAGCCTGAAGGGAAAGACACAAGGCCTGAGTGATCAGATCGCCGCCAAACAGAAACAGCTGGAGCCTTGGAGTGCAAAGATCAACGAGAAGCAGTCCTCCATGGCGGTTGCACAGAGTGAGCTCGACATCCTCCACGAGAAAGAAAGCGCTGGTGCGACTGCCATCGCCGAAACAGAAGCCAAGATCGCTAGCCTGCAAGAGCAACAAGCAACAAAGACCACTGAGCTCGAGGAATGCAAGCAACGTCGTAAGAGTGCTGATAAGGAAGTTCAACGCCTCCAGAAACAGATGGATCAGGTAGGCGCCCAGGAACCGCTCCTCAAATCAAAGCTGTCTGGCGCACGCCAAAAGGCCGACGAGGCTCGTGCAAGCCTGTCAGCGACACAAAGTCAAGGCAATGTGCTCGCTGGTCTTACCAGGCTGAAGGAGTCTGGTCGTATTGATGGCTTCCATGGACGACTCGGAAATTTGGGCGCTATTGATCAAAGATTCGACATCGCAATTTCCACCGCCTGTCCATCACTTGATAATCTTGTCGTCGACACGGTCGAGGTTGGTCAGCAGTGTATTGACTACCTTCGCAAGAACAACCTTGGCCGAGCGAACTTCATTCTCCTCGACCGTCTGCCACAACGCGATCTATCGTCCATCCAGACACCAGAGAACGTTCCACGACTCTTTGATCTCGTGAAGAGCAAGCACGAGCGCTTCTTGCCTGCATTCTATAGCGTTTTGCAGAACACATTGGTTGCAAAAGATCTTGACCAAGCCAACCGTATCGCATACGGCGCGAAGCGCTGGCGTGTCGTCACCTTGGATGGTCAGCTTATTGATAAATCTGGTACGATGAGTGGTGGTGGTACGCGCGTAGCGAAGGGTGGCATGTCATCCAAGCTCGCAGCAGACGTGTCGAAAGAGCAGGTCACCAAACTTGAAGTTGACCGTGATGCAGTCGAGAGGGAATACTCCGAAATGCAAGAGGGCTACAGAGAGCTGGAAGGACAGCTGCACGACCTTCAGAACCAGCTTCCACGTCTTGACACTCAAGCACAGAAGCTTGGTCTGGAGCTGGACAGCATCGAGCGCAACATCACAGACGCACAAAAGCGTATCCAGGAGATCTCCTCAGAACAACAATTCTCGAAATCTGACAAGCAGCAAGTTGCTAGCCTCGAGAAGACCATCGTGTCCATGCAGAAAGAGATCGAGAAGATTCAATCCCAGTCTGCAAGCATCGAGCAGGAAATCCAGGAGCTTCAAGACAAGATCATGGAAGTCGGCGGAATTAAACTTCGCAGCCAGAAGGCCAAGGTCGACGGTCTGAAAGAAGAAATCGATACCCGCAACGAAGGTCTCAGCTCTGCAGAGGTTGCTAAGTCAAAGGCGGAGAAGCAAGGCAAGAAGCAAGAGAAGGTCAATGCTGACACAAGCGCCGAGCTAGAGAAGATCTCTGGAGAGCTCGAACAAGTCGAGGAAGACATTCGTACTCAAAAGAGAGGCACCTCAGAATTCCGCCAACAAGCTGAGAGTGCACAGCAAGCGCTCGATGACCGCCGTGAAGAGCTCCAAGCGCTCAAGGCCCAGCTCGACGAGCACGAAGCCGAGCTCAGAGAGACCCGCGGTGCTGAAGTCGAGATGCGGAACAAGCTTGAAGAAAACCAGAAGATCTTGCTCGACAACGAGAAACGCCTCAGGTATTGGGAGGAGAAGCATTCCAAGCTCTCATTGCAGAATGTTACCGAAGAAGGCGAAGAGCACGAGCCCGAAGCCATGCCTCAACTTTCTCGCGACGAGCTCGAAGATCTGGACAAGCAATCACTAAAAGCAGCGATCGCCGGACTCGAGGAACGCACAAGCTCGCATGTCGAGCTGACAGTACTCGCCGAATACCGCCGCCGTGTCGAAGAGCACACCACCCGCCTCGCCGACCTCAACACATCACTTGTGGCCCGTGACACGGCCAAGAAACGGACCGACGACTTGCGCCGCCTGCGCCTCGAGGGTTTCATGGAAGGCTTCTCCCTCATTTCCATGCGCCTGAAGGAAATGTACCAGATGATCACAATGGGCGGCAACGCAGAGCTTGAGCTCGTGGATTCGCTCGATCCATTCGCGGAAGGCATTCTCTTCAGCGTCATGCCGCCCAAGAAGAGCTGGAAGAACATCAGCAACTTGTCTGGTGGTGAGAAGACGCTCAGTTCGCTCGCGCTGGTGTTTGCGCTGCACCACTACAAGCCTACACCGTTGTATGTCATGGACGAGATTGATGCTGCGCTGGATTTCAAGAACGTGAGTTTACTATACCCAATGATCTTCATCCAAATGAGCATCAAGCTAATCAAGACTCTTTTTCCTGCATAGGTCTCGATTGTCGCCGCTTACATCAAAGAGCGCACCAAGAACGCTCAGTTCATCGTCATCTCGCTGCGCAACAACATGTTCGAGCTTGCCTCGAGGCTGGTCGGCGTGTACAAAGTCAATCATATGGTGCGTTGTCAAATTTTGCATATTCAATCCCCATTCTGGACCCAAAGAGCTCAGCTGACGATCCCCCTTTCGCAGACTAAGAGTGTTACGGTCGAAAACAAAGACTACATCACCGCACGATAGGGCTGATTTTGCCATTGTTTTGAGTTTGGGGGATTTTGTCGTTGGATGAAGGGACGATGTGCATGATACCTGGATATGGATAATGAGGCGTTGGTGTGTATAGGACTGCCAGGTTGGCGATGGCGTGAGGGACATAATCACGTGGAAGCATCGGGACGGGTTACAGCAGCGGATACGCTTGATTCGTGGCTGCTTTTCTTCCACTGTTTTACATATTTCGTACTCTGTTTGGTTTTGGTCGAGTGAGAACAATTGCATCGGTATACGACGGTCACACCAACGGCATACGCGAATCATGGATGCTGCTGGCTATCAACACAAACATGATATTTGCATTGAGTTGCGTTCGTCAGTCTGTCCATGACAGCGCCTGCGAGCATCATCGTCCACCATTAATCTGCGCAGCCGTAGGCGGGTGTCTAAGCCTCCACACCGCGCCCTCAATTCCCACCATTTCTTTCTTCGCGACCCATGGCCTGCCCTTGGCCTCGCCATCTCCCTCACCTTTGCCACCACTCGCGTACAAATCCTCCAGATACGCCCACTCGGGCGCGTCGAAGCCGCCGCGCACAAGCAGAACTTTCTTGCCCGTCAAAGCCTGAACTTGCGCTTCGCCGAGCGGCGTCAGGAGGTGGAGTTCCTGTTTCTCTGCGTCGATGCCGCGGACGAGCGCCAGGCCGGCGCAAGTGGTGAAGCGAGGGTCGAGAGCGCGGAGGAAGCCTGCGGGAGGGGGCGCGATGTAGGGCAGAGAGTGAGGTGATGGGGTGTGAGAGGGTTCGGGCGGGGATGTCAGAGAGGTGGCAAAGGCTTGGTGCAGGTCTTCGGTGTTTTCTGCTGTCACGATGGCGACGAGGGCGCCGTCGAGGATCTCGGGGAGGAAGTCAGCGGGGACGGTTTGGCCGTATGATACGGTGGCGAAGATTCCGGGGTCTGCGCCGGAGTAGCGGACGATCCAGGGTCGGAGGGTGTTGAGGGGTTTACTGGACCATTGGGCGGGTTTGGTGGCGGAGGATTTTGTGGGTGCTTTTGAGTGGAAGTAGGCCATGGTTTGCATGGCGCGTAGTTCGGCTGGGGAGCGAATGGTCGACCGTGGAGGTGCACGGGAGAGGGTGAAGGAATTCTGGCCACGTGCTTGTGCGGTTTGCTGAAGTGTTGCGTCGACGCCGTCGATGCAGATGGTGTCGGTTATGGGTAGTATGTCGTAGAGGTCTGTGAGGACTGCAGCACCAAGGCCGGTGGTCCAGCCGCAAGCATTGATGATGATTGGTGCCACTCCCTTCTCTCGTTTCCTCGACTCGAGAGCCATGGCGAGCTCACGAATGCAAGCAAGGTAGTGGTCTGGGTCATCCTTGAAAGTGGTTGCTGCTAGGGTGTGATGAGACAGAAGCTTGTTCGTCCCCGACGTGTCCGAAGCCTGATTTGTGAAGGATGGCCCGAGTAGTGGCTTGCAGACCTCTACAAGCGATATCTGCCCTGGAGGTCCGAATTCAGGCTGACCAGGATCTAGATCAAGATAAAGGCATCTTTTGCTGGGCAGCTTCGTTGTGAGGAAAGCATTGCACAATTGTCGATTGAATGTGGATTTGCCAGACGATTTGGGTCCGATCGTCATGGCACAAAGCAAACCCTTCTTCTCTTCTACTTTGCCAGTGAGCTGATTGAAGACTTTTTGAGTTATTGAGTCCGTCTCAAGGATGTTGAGTGAGCGTTGCAAAGGATCTTCTGAAGTGGTCTCAAGAAACGCGAACGAACGATTCTTAGAGTCTGACGTCCAGATGCTACGGAAGAGCGGCGATAGCTTTTCCATACGTTTCATTGTTGATCGTACCGAGGAGACACGGATAACAGTCGGACTCCTGCGGGCAGTTATAGATGGTAGCGCGGAGACGGTAGGCGCATAAATCCTCTGGGGACCAGATGAACCGTGGAATGCGCCACCGTATATGGTGGCAGTGCCTTTGAGCACCTCAAATACATACTCGCCAGCGAACACGGCTGTTTCGCCAGCAGACATCGAAAATTCCAGAATGCTCTCATTGTCCTGTAAGATACGCCGTGACTCCAGGGCAAAAGAGGATAACTTCTTGGATGGGACTGTCGTCGGTGGTGTCACAGCGGGTGTAACGGCTCCACTAGGAAGAGCCGAAGAAGGGTCATCGCTATGATGGCCATTGTATGGGACGGCACCAACAGCCACAGCTAGAGCAGCTGGATCTTTTGCATTGTCTCCCCCAGGCAGAGTTGCAGCTACAGGGACTGGTTTGTTCTGCTTTGCAAGACGGGCAGCAGCGAATGCACTGAGTTGACCTGTACGACGTTAGTATAACAGTTTCTTCGTACAAGACTGGTCCGCATACCTCCAGACTTGCCAAAAGCATCTTGGACCTTTCGTTTTTGTGCCATTATGTTGCTTCTGATATCTCGCTCGACGGAAGTGAATGGCCCAATTGGGAAAGCTGCGACCCGGGAAAATTCCAGCTCACCGCCCGCTTTTCTGCCGCCTCAAGCTTCGGCGTGCAGCCAAAGATTTCATGTGAACTTCGAAAGCCATTGCTCGCTTGATCGGCATTTAGCAACGCAAAACAGCATGGCCAAATCAAAAGTGAAAGAGCCCAAGGTGGCACTGAAGGGCGAGAAAAAGAGCAAAGCACCAAAGGCCTCCGTGACCGCTCGTGCGAAGCCTTCGCAGTTGAGCGAGGAAGCCGTACTGGAGTCTGGAAGCGAGTCTGAGTCTGGAAGCAGTGGAGGCGGCAGCGACTCTGAGAGCGAGGCAGAGAAGAGACAAAACACAAAGAAGCCAAACGCAAAGAAGGTCAAGGCTACGGAACCTGTCGACGTGCCCGTGCCTTCAGACGAGAGCAGCGAAAGCAGCAGCGAGGAGGAAGAGCAGCAGAAGAAGCCGAAGAAGTCTTCCAAAGACTCCAAGAAAGAAGCATCAAAGGTCAATGGCGTGAAGAGGAAATCCGACGAGAGCTCTAGCGAGGACAGCGACGAGGAACTACCCGATGCGCCGGAAAACAAGAAGGCACGAACAGACTCAGAATCGTCTGAGGAGGAGTCGGAAGACGAGGTAGAAGCAGACAAGATGGATGTCGACAAGCCTGCGCCTATACCCGCGGGCATGGTGAGCTCGGTCACGGCTAAGCCTTTCGATGCGCCGCTCGGATACACATCACTAAACACATCCTCTCGGAGCGCATTGTCAGATGCAGACTTGCAAGGCAAGCAGGTCTGGCACATCACCGCACCAGCCAACCTCCCCATATCAGCCCTCGCCGACGTCGCGCTCGACTCGATACAGAGTGGCAAGCCAATCATGTCGCACAAAGGCATTGACTACGTTATGAGCGAAGACAAGGGCGCACAGAGCGGCAACGCCACACTGGTACTACTCCCGGAGAAGGATGGCTACAAACCCATATCTCAACCTGTCTCGAAAACATTCCACCTGCGCCAACACGTGGTCCTTCCCAACCTTGGTGAAAAGCCAACATCTAGCAAGGCTGGCAGCAACGCCGCGGGCGACGTCTCAACGTCAGCGGTTGGCGTTATCCGACCACAGCCTAAAGGCATGAAGATGCGTTACAGGCCTCCCGGGTTCGGCAGTGGAGACCCCGGAGCTATTGGATCGGACTCTGAAAGTGATGCTGAGCCTGTGGGAAAGGAAGCCACCTTCCAGTTTCCCAAAGCGTTGGTAGCGTCCGGTCACACAAAGGAGAAGAAGGAGAAGAAGGACAAGAAAGACAAAAAGGAGAAGAAGAAGAGCAAGTCCAAGGACTAGTCAACGTGAATGTGAATGTAAACTATCGAATCGAATACCCATGCAGTGTTTAAGCTGTTACATGCACTCCGTCTACGAGACACATTACAATGATGCTAGATTATCAGCTGTCACTACAACTCAACTAAACCTGTCAACGACATCTGGGGTGACCATGAGCAGTCACTCCCCCACGCCTGACACCAGTCAACGTTCGAGGCTGTACACCAAAAGCATGCACATGTATATTCTCAAAGCGTTATTTCATAATCAATCGTCCAGCCATCACTCCTTCCAACGTCCTTCCCCAAGCCGAACGCCCTCGAAGCGACAACCAGACTCCACCGCCTCGTCCGAATCCCGACTCTCACCTCGACGCGGAATCCGTGTACCTCTCCCCTTCCGGCTCCGAAAGGTCGACCGCCAACGACTTCCTCTTGCGAATAAGTCTTGCAGCCACAAGGCAAGCACCGACCAGCAAAACCATCGCTGCCACCGAACCAACAACCACGCCAGCAATCTCCTTGGGATACAGCACCGGCCCTCCAACAATCTCAAAATGGCTGTTGATAGCGGCATAGCCAGTGGTGCTGTTTTCGGGAACACCGGGGACTTCGCCGTCGTGGAGCTCCTCGCCGTTCATCCAGAGTCGATACCATCTGTATAAGAGTCGTCTTGTCAGTCCAGGCAAGAGTGAACCCAACGATCGGAGCCTTTTTCAGAACTCACCCTTCGTCCTTAAGCGCAGGCACCTTCCATTCAACAGTGTGGTTGCCAGCAGGCGTGTAAAGCATGTGATCGACCACTTGCACCTGCTTCCATCCATCGCTGTTCAGGTGTGGCGTGTGGACCAGGTAGAAGTCCCAGAGTTGCTGGTTGTCGTTCGTCAGAGACCTATGAACTAATTGTGGGACGTGTGCATGCTGGACGCCGAACTCACGTAATCGCGATCGTTGCTGAACTTGACGAATTGGGTCGATCCGGCTCTGACTTCTCTGGGAAGATCTTCGAGCGTTATGGTGGCGTGGCTGACGTCCCAGAAGAGAGAGGCGAGGGCGAGGGTGGTGGAGAGCTTCATGGCTGTTGGGGGTACCGGTGAGACCGTCTGAGTTCGACTGTGAATTGTGCTTGTCGATGTGTGAGGTGTGGCTGATCGTTTGTGATATTGAAATGCTTGTCAGAGTTCAGATTGTAAACTTTACCGATGGTAGTAACATTGATTTATACCGACAACGGAATTCTGTCGCCTACAATGCTGCAGCAGTATATCTTGGCATTCAACTTGGGATAGAACATCAGTGGGGCTTATCTTTTGTTTTAGCGCCGCTCCTACTCACTTTGCGTTGCTAGGTGATCTTATTTGCTGCCTGTTATGCTAGTGAAGTTGGTGAAGCTTACATAGACGGCATAGCGTTACATTCTTGACAATTTGGGCGAGTTCCATGATTGATCAGAAGATTTCCAACTTCCAGCGTACGTATGGACTCAATGTTAGACATACTGCGTGATGGGATCATCTGATTGAGGTTTATCACACCCAATAGATACGAATGTAGACACGGCCACAGGTTGGTGTGATATGCAGCTTGAACGCCTTTCGTCTACACACTGCGAATGACTGACTCGTAAACGTGCAGGTGAGATTCTCCCTCAGCTGGCGATAGCACCTATGTTCTGTTGTTGCACCTGTCGTGCTTCTATTTGTGAAGCATGCATGTATTGGAATTCTGTTGCCTGTTGCCTGGGTGGATTGGAAGGAAGCGGGGCTTGAGCGTTCAGCCCGTATCACTTCCAAACATGTAAGGATAGATTTGTCAGGCTTGGTGGAGTGGTTCATTATAGTCAGAATTATGTATGATCTTCTGGAGTCGCTCAATGGAGGCACAGTGACGCCGTTCAGGTTGTATTGTTACACCAGCTTCAATGGCAAGGAGAAAGAAATAGCATTTGCCATCTGGGATCTCGAAGTTGACATCAGAAGCATATGCAGTAGTGACGATAACATCGAAGTAGTGGTCAGGGAATATCTCGCCGTTCTACCAGAACATTTCTGCATCGATGGTTGCTGGCATCCGCATCTCAACGTGTAGGCCAGAAGCGTCCGCTGCTCACGAGCGAAACAAAGTAGCTGCTAGTGAAACAAGGTCGCGAGCCGAGCCTAGCCGAGCTCCCGCTACCCAATGATGTAAGTCGCTGGGTGCAAGTCGCAGTCTGACTGAAAATCGACAACGCGACGCTTCGAGCAAAGTCCACGCCTCTACCTTACCATCCGCAACTCCCTGCGCGCTCCAGCTGCCTGCCTTTTGCTGCCAATCCGCATCCGCCGTCGATTTGACTATCTGACGGTTCACGAGCGAAATCAGCCACCTGCCTGGTCTTCATCAATACACGCATCCAGTCACCCCCAAGCGCGCACCACCGCCTTTATCCCGCCGATCGCCATTGTTACTCCCTCGCCAACAAGCACCTTGTGTTGCCAGACTCTTGAAAACCTCGCAAGAAGCCAAAAAGTACCGCAACCATGGCTCAGCCTACTCAGCTTGCCTGTAAGCATGCTCCGTACTTTCCCATAACCACACTTGCTGACACTGCCCACAGACCGCACTTCCAAGCACATTGGACTCCTCGACACTGCGCCTCTCTACCAAACCGTCCCTGCTTTCCAGCGCCCTGAAGGTAACCTCCGATGCTGCAAGTACTCGCCCGACGGCCGCTTCTTTGCGTACGCTTCGATCGAGAACGTGACCGTTGTTGATGCTTCCACTGGCCACGTGGTCACCACCCTGCCTACCGACAACGTTTACGAGCTCGGGTTCTCGCCCGCCGGCACATACGTCATTACCTGGCAGAGGCCGACCAAGGATGAGAATGGAGATGCAACCAAGAACTTGAAGGTGTGGCGCACCGTTGACGATGCTGCGGAGGGAGAGAGACAAGTTGTCGGCAAGTTTGTCCAGAAGAATCAGACCGGCTGGAACTTGCAGTACACCCACGACGAGCAATACTGCGCTCGCGCCGTGACCAACGAGGTTCAATTCTACAAGAGCGATGATCTGGGAACTGTCTGGAACAAGCTCCGTGTCGAGGGTGTTGCAGACTTCGCGTTGTCTCCGAGCAACAATGCCAGCGTGGCGGTCTTCATTCCTGAGCGAAAGGGACAGCCCGCCGCTGTGAAGGTCTTCAACGTGCCCATGTTCAACTCACCCGTATCCCAGAAGACGTTCTTCAAGGGTGATAAGGTCCAACTCAACTGGAACAACCAGGGCACCAGCTTGATTGTCCTTGCTCAGACTGAAGTTGACAAGAGCAACAAGAGCTACTACGGCGAGACCAACTTGTACATTCTGAGTGCCAACGGTGGTTTCGACTCGAGGATTCAGCTCGACAAGGAGGGCCCCATTCACGACGTTACGTGGTCCCCGAACGGCAAGGAATTCGGTGTTGTGTACGGTTATATGCCGGCGAAGACGACTATCTTCAACCAGCGTGCCGTCGCACAGCACAGCTTCAACCTTGCACCCCGCAACACCATTATTTTCTCCCCTCATGGACGATTCGTTATTGTTGCCGGCTTTGGAAACTTGGCTGGCCAGATGGATATCTACGATTTAGAGAAGAACTACAACAAAATCACCACGATCGAAGCAAGCAACACTAGTGTCTGCGAGTGGAGCCCTGATGGCAAGCACATTCTTACCGCCACCACCAGCCCTCGTCTACGTGTCGACAACGGCCTGAAGATCTATCACGTTCTTGGTGGTATCATGTACTGCGAGGAAATGCACGAGCTTTACCATGTCACCTGGCGCCCGCAGTCGACGACACAGCACCCTCTGGAGTCGCCGATTAGTCCAGCACCGGCGCCCCATTCGTCCGCGCTGGAATACCTTGGTCGGGTTAAGACCCCTTCCAAGCCTGCTGGCGCGTACCGTCCACCAGGTGCTCGTGGTGCCGCCACTCCACTTGCCTTCAAGCGCGAGGACCAAGGCGGTGCTGCTTTCATTCGTGAGGCCATGTCTGGCCAACAAGAGATGCCTACCAACGGCTTCGGCAAGCCCAGAAGGCGTGAAGTCCCTGGCGCTGAGACCAATGACGGACCTGCACCTCCTGGTGCCGCTCCTGGCGGTGGCGTGAGCATTGATGACGAGAACTTGAGCAAGGCCGCTTTGAAGAACAAGAAGAAGAGGGAGGCTAAGAAGGCCAAGGAGGCTGAGGCAAAGACCGGTGGACTTACTGCACCCGTGACAAACGGTAACGGCGCACAGTCTCCGTCTCGCACCGACCGCCCTCGCAGCCGCTCCAAGGCTGGCCAGGACGCACCTCGCGCTCCCTCACGAAGGAGAGACGGCGAGCGTCCTCGTGGCCCAGCCGTGAACACCAACTCAGCACCCGCACCCAAGGCCGCCGCTGCACCAGCAGCTCCTGCGCCTGAACTCACTGTCACCAGCCCTATCGCTGGCTCGCCACAAGAAAAGAAGGTGCGCTCGCTGCTCAAGAAGTTGCGCGCCATCGATGACTTGAAGATGCGTCAAGCTGGCGGTGAGAAGCTTGAGGGTACCCAGGTTCTCAAGATCGGCACAGAGGAGCAGGTACGCAAGGAGTTGGCCAGCAACGGCTACACCGAGTAATGCTCAAATTGCGATTTGAAATTGTATTAAAGTAAGACCCAAAAAAAGAATCAAATGAGTTTAGTTGTCCTTCATGACTGCTCCATCATTTCACTCGTCATCATGTCGCTATGCCGGATTTGTGAAAAGTAGTGACGTTACGTGAAGCGCTCACAACATATCGCGGACAAAGCCGGGGTTCCAAGAGAAAGAATCGGCTGTCGGAGAACATTCATGACCGACAAGTCGCGACGACCAAGACAGTGAAGCCTCTTGGCACCACCGCAATGCTTCCGTGACCGTAGCCCTTCGACGAGAAGCAATAGAGTACTCGTTATTGGACCACTGACGATCCTTCCTCGAGGATTTAGCCTCACTTAGCGGCGTGGCGTGACCTATTTACCTAAACAGAGGAAGAGTGCATAATATTCTGGCTCACCTGATCGAAGATGCCGACTCATATATCTTGGGATATATCTAGCAGCCTGTTGTACTACTGTCGCCAGAGCTTTTAAGTGTGAGTTTGCTGCCTGGTCCGCCTTGACGCCTCATAAATAAGCTTGACGAAAACATATCTCTGCTATTGTACTCTCTTCCCGAACTTCGCGGGCGACCCGACAGCGCCTGCCATGTTCAGCTTTCTGGCACCGCCAGTTGCGGTTTTCCTAAAGATTCTCGCCTATGGAACGGTTGGTGGCATTATTGGCCTCTTGTCAATAATTGCAGTGCCTGTGATCGCTATCATACCCGTCCAACTTCACCGCATCTCGTTCGCTCCCAAGAACATCCCTTGGGTCGGCCAAAAAGACTACACCTGGTTCGCGAAGCTGAGGTCGACTCTTGTTGCTCTAAAGTATGAGCGCGTGAACCTTGAGGAGGGGTGGGAGAAGGTATGTCGCCGTCAAACCATGTGGTAGAATTGTGATGAGCTAAATCGAAACGTCTAGTACAGCAGCAAGGGAAAGCCATTCGTCAGACCATCCCTCCATTGGCCGTCTGTCGTACTCCCTCCGTGTGACGCCGAGTGGCTTGCACAGCAACCAGAGAACATCATTGCTGCTACCAAAGCACAGGATGAAGTTCTAGGCCTGGAGTGGCTCGCATCTGGACCGAGCAATGCTTCCATACACGACTTCACTGTCATTCGGAGAGATTTGACGAGACAGATCAACGCTTGTTTGCCCGAAGTGCTGGACGAGATCCAATACACATTCGACAAGCACTTTACTAAAGGCGAGGATGCAGGCGACGGCTGGAAGGACGTCCCGCTCAACGACGCTATCCGGAGGACGGTCTGTGGCGTTGCGAACCGAATTATCCTCGGTCTGCCCGTATGTCGAAGTGAAGAATACTTCGATGCTGTCCAGAAATGGTGGATCTGTTTTGGACTCACTGGACTCATTTTTCGATCATTCATTCCAGGACCACTTCAGAATGTGATCATGCCGATCTTGGGCCTTCCAACTTGGTACTGGCGAAGGAGGATTGTCAAGATGTTCGAGCCGGAAGTGACAAGGCGTATGCAACTTATACAAGACGCCAGAGCTACCGGCAAGCCGACAGAAGCCAATACAGATGCTGACCGGTCGAATGATCTCATGCAATGGCTTGTCGAGCAAGGTGCGCGAAGCAGCAACGCCGCCGAAATGACGCCTAAAAACCTGTCAAACAAATTGGTCCTCTTCAATCTCTTCGGTAAGCGAGAACACAAATCGAGCATCGCCAAGACTGATTCTGACTACATATCTAGCAACTCATACCCTAACCACCTCACTCACAACTATCATCACAACGCTCCTCACTCACAGTTCCAGCGCCGAAACCCTAATAGCGCTCCGTGACGAAGCCTCACAAGTTCTTCCACACGCTGCATCATCCCCTGCCGTCACCAAGCAAATGCCGTTGCACGACTCAGTCCTCCGCGAATCATTCCGCCTCAATCCTTCCTTCGACGACTCCATGCTTCGCGAGGTCGTCGCACCCGCCGGCATATATACGCCTGGAGGCACCTACCTAACACCTGGCTCGCACGTTGCCTTGCACACGCGGCTCATGCAGCGCTCAGAGTGGTCTGGCGAAGGTCAAGACTGGAAGTCGTTTCGACCATTTCGATACTACGAGATGGCAGCTGAAGCTAAAAGGAAAGTGGTTGCAAATAGCAACGCCGATGACGCGACAGGAGAAGAGAAGGCAGTGGCGGCCAAAAGTCAAATCAGCGCCGTGCAAATCTCGGACCAGTACATGGTGTTTGGATTAGGGAAGCATGCTTGGTGAGTGAAAGCATCCCCATTGTCTGATATGTTAGAGCTTTGGCAATGGCATGATTGTAAATGTACTGACGCAGATTTTACTTGTAGCCCTGGTCGTTTCTTTGCCGTCAGTACTCTGAAGCTGATGCTAGCTTATCTTGTGCTGAACTTTGACATGCAACCCTTTCCTGACGATAGACAGCCACAGTGGATTGAGTTTGGGGGCGTCAGTTTGTTGCAGGAGGATACGTACGTGACGATGAAGAAACGAACTTGAATGAAATCTGTTCTTTTGCCCTTGTTACGATGTGGACACCTGCTGCACACGATACGAAGATAAAGTCCATGGCAAACGAAGGCTCCCATCCGCTTAGGACTCTATTCATGACACATCATACCGACCATGAACAACGCCGGCTTGCTGCGATATCTCGGTCTTGTCGACGCGCGTACTCGGTCTCGAACTACCAATTTCGAGATGATGGATAGCCCTCGATGGCACTTCAGCCCAAAATCACGCAAATCGTGATTGCTTGCAATACCCAGAGGCTGGCCACGCCGTAGACCATCAAGAATGTCGTGTCTCGGATGTGACGCTGGCATCGCTCGGCTCTTACACACAATTCTGCGTCCAGCCACCAAAGTCAAATAGAGTCCCATGTTCAAGCGACGCCATGTCGTGATAGATGCATACGGACTCGCTTGAAGAGACGATACCGCAAGCGAGTTGTAGTTGTTGTCGCTAGCTAGCAATGGGCGACACGAGCTGAGCCCTGAAACTCCGCTTGTTCGTCCAGAATACGGCACCCAAACTTGTGATTTCTCCACGGTGATGGATGATGTGCTTCGGGCCGGACGGGCATCCATGGTTGACGAGACGTCGGTGAATCCTACCGAATCCCAACGGCGCGTGCCGCATCCATGGTGATCATGCCGAAGGGGGTGGCGTGATGAGGCCAGCTTCGACTAAGACTGCCCTGCCTTCATGTAAAAGGCAGGTCGCAACCCTTGACTTTGCGTTATCGCTTGACAGCGCTTGTCCGTCTGCTCTATTTCGGCATGAAAGGACGATCATGCCGTCTCGGCCGCCGAGCAATTTACCTCCTAGGCAATCTCTGCCAGCTGTCCGCCTATCAATCCCTGTGCACTAGACGCCAGATGCAGGCTAATCAATGAGGCTAATTCTGATCAAGTAGGTGCTCGGCTCGTAGACAGGGCTCCTGCATTCCTGAACTCTCTAAACTGCCACCAAAAGGCCCCGAAGTCGAACGCTGCAAGGCACCGGTCTTGACATGCCTGTCTAAAGAGTAATTAAGCTTTAATAAGCTCCGCGCGAAGCTTCGACAGAAATCCCCCGAACGTCTGCGCCGCCACTTTGTTTCGCCCTGTCTGCGACAGTTTTTGATGACGACGCGACGATCTCCTCGATATCATGGGGTGTAAGTCATCAGGTATTGGTCACGCTGGCCCGTCGGCATCTCCGTCCTTAGAGATATCGCTACCTCGACTGGCCCGTCACCAGAGACCACTTCATAGAGAGTTTCGACCAATCTACTCTCGCGAACCAGGATCCGCGTTACTGCCAAGTGCGTCTTCGATAGCGCAATGCGCCAAACATGCACGGAAGACCAGCTCGATGCGGCAGGTGACATTGCTGCCAGTCTGTCGATCACTTAGCAGAAACCAATCAGTATGAATTGATAGCACTACACTATACAGACACCACCGACACATGCTGTCTAACGAACTTAATAGGCTTGCGCACTGATGTTTGGGTGATTTGGGGTAGAATTCGCCACTCGTGACCACTGTGGTATCATTCGCTTGTGCAGAAACAAGCATCTGCAAGAGACGTTAAGCCCTGAGGAGCGCTTAGCGTATGCTTAGCCCTGGTAGATCATGCTCTTGCCATCAGAGTTGTAGGTACAACCGGTGGTTGGCAGCATGGCTGGGAGACATATAAAGGTAGGCTGTGCGCCCAGCATAATAGAAGTCAGACACCCCAACAGCATCCAGCTCCTCCAGATCATCTCTCAACAACATGTTCTTCAAGACTCCTCTTCTCGTTGCAGCTGCAGCAGCAGCTGTGTCGGCCTCACCCATCAAGCGCGATGAGACCGCCGCTCTCCCGGTGAAGCAGGTCATCAACATCACGTCGGTGAAGAACCTCGTTACCAAGGGCCACGAGAGAATCCAGAAGATCAACGGCGACAAGGAAAACCGTCTCACCAGCTCCGGCACTGTGACCAACGAGGACGTCACATATGTTGCACCCGTCTCCATTGGCGGAAAGACTTGGGAGCTGATTGTTGACACTGGCTGTAAGTCGCCGGACCATCAACCATTTTTCATTACAGGATACTGACCTGTGATAGCCTCAAACACTTGGTGCGGCGCTCAGACCGCTTGCGAGAAGACCTCAACTGGCAAGTCTACGGGTGGCAGCATCTCTGTCAGCTACGGTAGCGGATCTTTCTCCGGCACTGAGTACACCGACAAGGTCTCCTTCGGTGGTTTGACCGTTTCATCCCAGTCGATCGGTGCCGCCTCGTCCGCCTCAGGCTTCAGCGGCGTCGACGGAATCATTGGCTTCGGTCCAGTCGACCTCACCCAGGGCACCGTCTCTAACGCCAACACTGTCCCTACCTTCATGGACAACCTGTACTCGCAGGGATCGATCTCGAGCGAGGTGCTTGGTGTTTACTTCAAGCCTGAGTCTGGCAGTGACCAGAACGATGCCAACGGCGAGCTTACCCTTGGCGGTGTCGACAGCTCCAAGTACACTGGTGCTCTCACTTATTTCCCCACCCTGAAGAGCGGCCAGGCTGCTGCCTACTGGGGCATCTCCATCGCCAGCTTCACCTACGGCTCCACCACTCTCGCGTCTGGTGCCACCGGTATCGTCGACACCGGCACCACCCTCATCTACATCCCCACCTCCGCCTACAACAAGTTCCTCAGCGCCGCCGGCGGCTCGACTGACAACAACTCCGGCCTTGCCGCTTTCAGCACCAAGCCCACCGCCAACTTCAGCATCAAGTTCGGCTCCACCACCTACACCTTGACCCCTGCCCAGTACCTGGTCCCCACCGCCCAGTACAGCGCCTTCGGTCTCAGCTCTGGCAAGTACTACGCCTGGATCAACGACGGTGGCAGCTCCGGCGTCAACACCATCATCGGCCAGAAGTTCCTGGAGAACTACTACTCCGTCTACGACACCACCAACGCCCGCATTGGTTTCGCCACCCGTGCTTAGATTTTCGATGCATTGATGACTGCGATTTTGGAGAGATGAGGAGCATTGTCCTGGTGATTGTGCCGTATTCAACATCGGAACTGTTGGCTGAAAAGTGTGTGTCCATGAGATGGATTATTATAGAGCATTGAAATAGCATTTCGGACTACGTCGCGACATTTCCTCGAAACTTTCTACACTTACCAAGTCCACTGTGCGAATTCAGTAGTGTTTCCACTTTTGAAAAGCTTGCTGGCCGAGATCCATTTCACAGATTGCCTGGTCTCCCTCGAGACCGGTATGTACACAAACTTTATGACATCTAGTCTTGTGCCGATCAATACATAAAAGTTGTCATCTGGTGACTGGATGCTCCTCTTTTACCTGTACACGAAGATATCGAACTCCTTGGTGACTTGGACCGACGGGTAACCTGCACGACACAACATCTTGAAAGGCACGTATCTCGCCCACCGAGGTTACGCTGATCGTGAAGAACAGTCCAAAATTCATTAACCGTTATTTCATAAGGACGTGTGACTCTCTATATATTCCATTGAAGTCATTAGTACGCTAGCGCCACTCTGCGATGCGGTACATCGCAAAAGGGGTATAAGGCGCTGTCCCGAAGTGAAGAATATCCAAAGTATAATCATGTGTCTTCGTGTAATCATTCTCTTTCGCCCTTCGCTTTCTTGGACTTCACCAAGATGCAAGGCTTCAATTGACAGTGGCCAGCCTACGAACAGGCGCATATCATCGAGCGCGGCTCCTTCGTTGTTCGTCTTTGACAGCCCAAGCTTTGATGGTGTAACACACCAACTCCCACGCCATGATGACACCAGTCAATCCGATCGTCAGCGTGAAGATAGTCATAGCGTCTAGACCATTGCCCTCAATAGCGGTCACGCTGTCGTGAGCGCTATTCATGAACATGATGCCGCCGGCAGTCAGACAGAAAGCTGCTACAAGTTCGCTGGGAGGGCGAGATGGGTGTTGCGAGGTTGGCGGACTGATGTATAGCATTATGTAAGTTACGGCGCGTGCCATAGCGAAGCCGGTGAATAGCATGCCCCATTGTGCGTGCATCATTGTGCTGACCATGCTGGATTGGTGGTGGCCGGACATCATCATGCCGAGGAACATGATTGTCAGGGCGGGCATGGGGTTGAGGGAGATACTTTGAGCGTTTGGTCTCTGCTGGCGGGCGCTGTAGGCTGAATCTTCGCTCACGAGCTTGAAGCCGAAGTCATGGCTCTCGCTGTCTTGCTCAATTGTGCTGTTTCGGGCATTTGCAGGCGCGCTATACGGGTTTTGCAGCGCTTTTGACTCGATCATCATGCCCAATAGACCCCCACCGAAGAACAAAATAGTTATGCTGACGTGCTCAAAGTCCGTGGGGCTCCATGTCCCGCCCCAGTTGTTGAGATGTTCAAGGAAGACGTTGCTCGCGCCATAGAGCCAGATGACAAAGGACTCGGTGAATTCAGCGGATGGCACTCTTGACTTCCACGCAGCAATTGTTGAGGGCCTGGGACGGACGTTCCATGCCCAGCCAAACTCGGCAAAGGCGCCCATCCACCGACCAAGCGTCAGCAGGCCGTACCAAAAGAATATGCCGCCTTTGACGTAGTGCGCGAGACCGGAGTAGATCTCGCGCTGCTGGAAGAGGCCTCCGTATACTACGAATCCACTGGTGATGGCAAGGAAGCCAAGTAGCAGGAGAAACTTCTCCAGTACAATTTGGCTAACACGCACTACCACTGAAATGCGCGTACCAGAGGCAATCTGGACAATGCGCGCAATGATGCCTTTCGCCTTCTTGCGTCGAAGAAACCCGCTCTCTTCCGTTGAAGTGTTGTAATCCTCGTCCTGCCGCTCTTGATCGCTGCCAAGTGGACTCAAATCGTTCTTTTTGAATACCGAGTCTGAGCTGTTGGATCGCGACCCTCCGGAAAAGTTACCCGAGTCGTGGGAAAAGCGATATGAGGAAGGGCTATCGACATAATGCTGGAAATCATGGTCTTCCGTTCCGTCTTGACGCGAGGACTGCAGAACGGCGACTTCGGGCCTTTGTTGCTTGTTGGCGTTCACATATGCGGTGGTGAGTGAGAGGATGGTCCAGATGACGGTCAGAGAGGTGATAATCCATCCAGTGGGATGATGGGCGTTCGCGACGTATAAATCTGGTGTCGATTGATTGTAAACGAAACCAGTGAACAATGCGACTCCATTGATTCCATGGAAGGTCAGTTGTGCCGGCAAATGATACCGCGATCGAGCGACGCTGAGCATGAGAGCAGGCGGAAGCACCACAACCCAGCCTAACATCATGAGTGCGATGTGCGCGTACATCCATCCTGCATGATCGGGATGGCGGAAGTAGTTTGGTGGTGCCTCCGGAGTATTGCCAGTCGTGGCAAGCTCACTCTCGTGCTCCATCTGCATATGCTCGTCGCCATGAGCTGCAATCAATGGCAGCGCTCCTAGAAGGAGCGCCGCAGTGGCTGTAGTCGCAACCCGATTTAGCTGCATAGATTTACGAAAGTCCGATCAGTGGATGTGCCTCGATCGATATCTGTTGTAAGATTCGCGTCTTGAATGCTTAGTGTGCGCTAGAGGAAAATGAAGATGAGATCGAGCAAGTCAGTCAGCAGAAGGGACTACAAGAGAGCAAACGGTTGTCAACACAAAGAAAAACCAAGGACCCTCAACGCCGGCTTGCTTGCTTATGAATCGATCTGTCAAGCCGACAGATCCTTTGCGCCTTACGTCGGTGGACAGCGATGCAATCAGTCATACGGCGACTGCAAATGAGGCATAGTCGCCAGGTAGCAGGATCGGGGAGCAGCGGCATCATCACGGTGTCGGTGGGCATAATGTAATCAGTCTCCGCCAAAGTCCGAGGATGGGTACGCATATGGCAGTCTGACGTGATGCTGGAGAAGCTACCTCCTATAGCTACGATTTTTGAGGCCTTCACATGCAAGGATCGGCCACAGGGCAGCTTTGGCGCTGCGGCCCGGTTTCTGACGGCATCCGTTGACTGCCGAGTGTTAGCAGCAGTGGTCACAAGGCTGTCGGATAGCGTGGCAGCCATGAAGAAGGTTGTGCCCTGTCCAACCATGCGTGCGGGTCTACGGTGTGGTACAAAACTGCGAACCCTCGGAACCTTTCATCTCTTTGTGCTGCGGCTTGGCGCATGCATCAGTCTCGCATCTTCCCAGAGTCCGACACATTCGCAGCAGCTGTGTCTGCGACTAGCCCTGGAAGCAAATTGTTCGGAGATCGTTGTCATCGATTTGGTTATTCTGATACCTAGGGACCCTTGACGATTCTTTGTTGTCAAGAAGTCCAAGTTTCGGCACTCACTGCCGCCCCTTGCGCCCGATTTCCGCATCGTCTCCGCCTCACCGAAGTCTTCCACACGGAATGACGACCTCGTTTGCTTTGCGACCGCAACCACTTTCGCCCCGAAGGAACAGATGCGAAAGCGCTTATCAGCCGCACTCCCTCCTACACCCTGCTTGTACGCCTTGTAAAGCATTCCGCCTGACCCGATAGGCCGTCACCACCACTCTCGCGCCCACGTTGAGGGGACTCGTGGTTTTGCTATTGCATCTCCCTATATTAATACGTGATTCACCTCCTCAACACGCTGGAGTTATGCATACTCTTGAGGCGATGTACTGGTCTCGACTGCATACAGCAGCATGCGTGTAAACTTCCTATTGGCGAACGTACTGTCAGCTGTCTGCCTTGATGAGGAAGCATCAGACACCGCCTTCGGCTTCGTCGGAAGCACGTTAATTCCGAGTATCCGGTCTTGGTGGCTGGGCTTTGTGCAACACTGATATGCCTCACAGGCATACTGTCGATCGACGCCTCTCTTTTCTAGTTCTCGCTTCCTCTTGGACTGACATCAGAATTTCAAGCACAGAGTCATTTAGATGCCAAGCATGTACCATTCCAAGGGGAGTTCAACAATGTTGGCATATGTTCAAAGTGACAACTCGCTGCAATGAATTTGCGATCTACCGTATAGGGAGGCCTCAAGCCAAGCTCTTTGACGATGACCTTGCATTCTCATCGCCGACTGCAAACTGAATGTCGACTCCCACCAGTACGTCGGAAGGACCTTGGTAGATGCCATGCTGGAAAACGTAGTAGTAGCCCGCCCCGCAGACAACCCATCCAGTCATCACGACAGAAGAATAGTTCATGTTCGCAGCAGTCACCGGCTGGAATGATGGGAACATGCTGAAAATCATCGCCAATAAAGCCCACAGGAGAGCAATGATGTTGACAGCAACACCCCACTTGCCGAGTCTGAAGGGTCCGAAGCGAACAGCGTGATGCGAGCTGGGAGCACGACCAAAAACTAGCATATACGCAATTGGCAGCGTGTAGCTTGCGTACATGCCTAAAATGGACATCGAGAGGACGGCATTGAAGGCTGTCGAGTTGCCGACGTAGATCAAGCCGAGCAAAGCCTGAAGGACGGTCAGCAGCACACACATTCGCACTGGAATCTGGCGTTTGCTATCCAGATGTGCGAAGTATTTGCTGTACGGCATGCCTCCATCGCGAGCAAATGCCCATGCAGTGCGGCTTGTGGATGTCAGGCCAGCAGAGGCACCCGCCACTGCCATGAGCGAGACGATAAGCGAAAGCACTGATGCTCCAGCTCGGCTCTTGGTAGCGTTCAAGAAGAGCTGTATGAACGGAAAGCCGGTCGTCGTGGCCAGAAGCTCGTTCAGATCGCCAAGACAGAAGAGGAGAACGATACAGTAAACGAAACCGAGCACGCCGTTCACTGCAACCGAGCCGACCATGGCAATCGGAACGTAGCGAGCGGGACTTGGCAACTCTTCTGACATATGGGCGGCAGCGTCGTATCTGTACGGGGGTCAGAGGTCATGTTGCACAGATGTTGCAAGACTCATAAACTCACCCGAGGAATGGATAGACGGTGGAGAGCAAGCCCACCAGCCATGAGATCGCATCAGATTGCCATCCACTAGTATTCGACACCCGGGTGAATACATATTCTGCGGTATGCTTCTCTTCAGTCATCGCCCCAAGCACAATGACTATCACCACAAAACCTGCCACATGGAGAACTCCAGCGACTACATTTGCGTGCGGCAAAATCCGAGAACCCCAGACGTTGAGAGCCAGGACATATGCGAGCACGAACCAGTAGAACAACATGCCCTGCCATCGTTGAGCCACGAAGTCCGGACTATTCACGTTGACGAGACTCAGAAGCTGCAGACCTGCTGCGAAAGCAGCTGATGCAGTCAACACTATCTGGCCGCCTATGGAGATCCAGCCGGTTAACCATGATGCTGTGGCTCGCGTAGCAGGCGGAGAAAGGCAGGCGACCCAATGGTATTGTCCTAGTTTGTATGATCACATTAGCCAGAGACCATGTTGATCGCACGGGATGCCTTTCAGAAGAACCCACCTCCTGCCGTAGGGTAGATCGAAGCGATCTCAGCCATCGAGGTGGCCAGCGCCAATGTCCCCAGGAATGAAATTATGCTAGACAATATCTGTCAGTTGTCTGTCTGCTTCAGGCTACGGAAGCTGGACCAGAGAGGCATCTACTCACTAATTGTAAAAAAGACATGGTGCTCCGCCATTGATCAATGCTTGGGCCACGACGGTGCTCAGGGCTTCCCATGTCGCCATGAGGCAGGTGATGAGCGCGCCAACCGACCAGACCGAGAACTCGCGGGGCAGATCTTTAACTTCGCCGGCCATTGCTACTGGCTCTGTGGCCGATGTTGCAATGTCTCCAGACTTGAATGTTTGGCGGATCAGGTCCTGTGCTTTTGTGTCGCTAGTCGCGTCCGCAGGACACTCCATTGCTATTTGCAACTGAAAGGTAGTGGAACAATGAGAAGTAAGGACGGCGAACAAGTGGTGGTGTATGAAGAAATGCTGTATTTTACCCGCAGTGCAAAAGATGTCGGGCTGTCCTTAAGTCATCTGGTGCTTTGCTTACTCCAATGTCTATCTGTAAGATAGCTTGGTAGCTCGACAAGGTGCCGTGCTTGATAAGATACACATCGTGGAGATGGAAGTTGACGACGTCGAGCCCTGAAGCATGATAAGCATGCCAAGTGTTGAACTGCCCAGTAGGATCGCTTTCTGGTAATTAGTGGAAGGAACAATGTATGCCTATCTATCGACGGGCCCTTTGTCTACGCGTTACGGAATCGAAGGTCGATAGTTGCCAGTGACAGGTATCAGGGTTCTCACTTTCATTACTGCATTCGGTGCTCGGAGTGAGAAGTAAAACGATACGCATAGCAGGGCTTAGATGGATACACTGAAACCTTAAATCTCACTTTTGCTACCATATCGGGTTAGCTTCTGATAGTAGCGGCGTAAGTGAACTTCTCCGATTGGGTCGTGCCTTGGCTGCGCGGAGTCTGGGCTTCTCGCTCAGCACTCCTGCTTTACACTAACAGATACAGTCCCACGAAATGGTACAGACTGCCCTGTCACATCCACGCGTATTGCCCTATCACAGGATATCATGAAGAAGCCAGCAAGCTATCATGCTGACGGGCGTGCTCGTTCCGCTTTCCCATTATGTCAAAGTTTGACGAACCTCAACATCATACGGTAACAATGCGTGGCTGTATGATGCAGTGGCCAAGACGGGGAAATGGTTATAAAGTATGGGCGCTCTCTGCAAGAAGTTTAAACGTTTTGATCGAGTCATCTTTCCGTATCACAGGCAGCACAACATGTCTTTCACACATCCACTTCAGAACATCTCCGCAGCTGAGATTGAACGAGCAAGAGACGTTATCTTCAGCTACCACGGCAACGATGTCATCAGTGTCCGAGAGATCTTCGTACAAGAGCCGCGAAAGTCAGATCTGAGTCGCTACCTCGACGCAGAGCACCAGGGTCAGCACTTAGCCAGCTCAGAACGTCCCCGCCGCAAGGCAAAGTGTCAGTACGATGTGATCGGAGCAGACAAGATACCATACTACCACGAAGCTGTCGTTGATCTCAACGAGTCAAAAGTGGTTGAGCACGAGATAATTGAGAAGGAGTCTCAAGCTTCGCTTACCCTGTACGTGTTACTGCGATGAGCAGTCGAAGCGATGAATAGCTAATGAGTACTAGTGACGAATTTGACGTCTTGGTAGAGGTGTGCAAGGAATCAAAGCTATTCCAAGACGCTTTGAAAGAGTTTACACTACCAGAGGGCTTCGAAGTGGTGATCGAGCCGTGGCCGTATGGTGGCCTGGATGTCACAGATGAGGACCGTCGGTACTTCCAGGGCCTCATTTTCGCTCAGAACACGCGCAACGGCAATCCGGATGCCAACTTCTACGCATACCCTCTTCCGCTGATCCCTATCATGGACGCCCACAAGCGCGAGATAATTCGCGTTGAGCGTCTTGCTACGGGCGGCAAGGGCGATGGCCTCGAGGACAAAACACACGATGAGACGAAAATTCTGGATCACTGCGCAGACGCAGAATATGTGCCTGAATTACTTCCCAACGGAACAAGGAAAGATTTGAAGCGACTTGATGTATTGCAACCTGATGGGCCGTCGTTCAAGGTCACCGACAATTCATTGGTCGAATGGCAGAAATGGCGGTTCAGAGTTTCATTCAATCCGCGCGAAGGAGCAGTCATACATGACGTGCATTACGACGGACGAAGTGTGATGTACCGTCTCTCAATCAGTGAGATGACGGTACCATATGCTGATGCACGCGCGCCTTTCAACAGGAAGCAGGCATTCGACTTCGGCGACGGCGGTGCGGGTAACTGCGCTAACAATCTTTCACTTGGGTGCGACTGTCTCGGAGTCATCAAGTACTTCGATGCCCATACCATCAACGCTAAAGGTGAGGTCTCGAAGCAACCCAATGTGATCTGTTTGCACGAGCAAGACAACGGCATCGGCTGGAAGCACACCAACTGGCGTACAGGCCGCGCAGTGGTCACACGCAGTCGCGAACTCGTCGTGCAGTTCATCATCACCCTGGCCAACTATGAGTACATCTTCGCCTACAAGTTCGATCAGTCTGGCGGCATCGATATCGAGACGCGCGCTACAGGCATCGTCAGCTGCGTAAATATCGATCCCGGCAAGACCAGTGACTACGGCAACGTAGTCGGTCCCGGAGTTTTGGCACAGAACCACCAACACATCTTTGCTTTCCGCATCGACCCAGCTATTGACGGTCATTCCAATACTGTCGTCCAAGAAGAGTCTCACCCTGTTCCTCTCAACGCCATCACTAACCCCAGAGGCAACTACTACGAGGTGCGCAAGACTCCTTTCAAGACCTCAGCTTGGGCCGACGCGGCTCCACAACACAATCGCGTGTTCAAAATGGTCAATACGTCTCGCAAAAATCGCGTCAGTGGCAATCCCGTGGGCTACAAGCTTGTTCCTCCTGCGACACAACTGCTGTTAGCAGACTCTGAGTGTATTCAGCATAAGCGTGCCACCTTTGCGCAACACCACCTCTGGGTCACCAAGTACAAGGACGACGAGCTCTACGCTGGCGGGCGTTTCACACTACAGTCGACGAAGGAGGTCGGGGGAGTCGCAGACGCCGTGGCTCGGGGAGACAATGTCGAAGACGAAGACGTGGTCGTCTGGTCGGTGTTCGGGCTCACCCACAACCCTCGTGTAGAGGTAAGTCTTGATACTTGACTTCGGACGGTAGCAGACGCTGACTCAATCACTCATAGGACTGGCCAGTCATGCCTGTGGAGATCCACTCTGTCCATCTGCGGCCGGCTGATTTCTTTGAGGCTAACCCGTCAATCGACGTGCCCAGCAACAAGAACTTGAGCAGTCAAGAGGTGTACAAGAGCAAGTCAGACTGCTGTGCCCCGGTAGACGAACTGAGCAGTGCTAAATTGTGAATTCATACCACATGATGAAGTGGTCGTTGTATAGATACTCATGGTTCCTGCATTTTCCACTGTTCGTCTGTGTACTTGTGGATTATTGGACAAAGCCTGGATGAAAAGCTGGTAGTAACGTAATATGTAGAGAGCCAAGTGAATATCTGCAAAGTACATTTACCTTTTTACTCTATCAATGGATAAGGTATCATACTGACAAAGGAATGCTGAGATTCACCTTGATACAAATATCAGAGGTTCAAGTACCTTGTTGACTTCGCTGACAGCTTGGCATTTGATGAGCCGGCTCGACACTTTTGAGGATCGCCGCGCTGCGTGAACTTTCCTCTCCACTCGCTACTCTCTTCAATCTCATCCTCGATCATCACGTCGGCCCAACACCAGCACTCAAACGCCATGGATGCCTTCTATTTCTAGAGGGCCCAGACTGCCGTCGTGCACGGTGACGGCAAGCAATGCGCTATGACAGTTGTCGTCAATGTACGAAGCGGCGAATAAAATGCGATAAGGGTTCGCCTCAATGCTCGAAGTGCGTCAAGAAAGGCATTGAGTGTTCTGGAGTGGGCAAAATCTATCGTTTCGCTACGAACTTGACACCAGGTACGGTCGAAGCATCTGCAAGTAGTCGCAATGCGGAGCTGCGGCAGCAAGAGCTTGATGTACCATGTAATGCGTCAAGTACCGCCACAACCACAGGCTTACAATTCGACACTGAAACGATCAGTGGCTTCATCGTGGGTGACCATGACAGCGATGAAGTTGATGCTTCCCAATCTACAGAATTCGAAGTACATAACAGCCATATAAGCTCGCATCAACAGCCGCGGGAGCCCTTTCGGTCTGCTATAGCTCGTCGGGGCAATGCTTATCAATTCAACCAACCACTTGATATGTACAAGCCGGAGCAGGTAATACTTCTTAATCATTGTAAGACTCCAATCCCAAGTCGATGTTCCGTTTCCGCCTCTGAATTCGACGACTGATGACCGGCTGTAGTCGCCAATGTCATCGCGCCCTACATGACCGTCACCTACGACACAGGCAGCAACGGATACCGCGATCTCATATTGCCTCTCGCCCATCAAGACACGTTAGTACAACGAGCTGTGATGGTCGTATCAGGACTTCATCTCGGCAATCAGCAGATCACGCTCCGCCGCCATGCAGAAGCAGGCCGCGCTGCCATTCTTGCGCGCCTGCGCCAGAACGTCGCAAAGGGCAAACTCGAAGATGTCTTGAATGTGTCGACATGGGCAACTCTTCTTATACTTCTCGTCGGCGAAACTGTGACGGGCACCTCAGACTTCGTCCAACTCTTCGGCATGCTGTGCTCTTTAATGTCATTGCAAGAGCACCGCATATCGGGATCTCAAGCCATGTCGACCTTTCTCGACTATCAAAGAAGATTGTAAGTCCTTCTTGAAAGATCTGCTCAAGGATAACGCTATTTTATCCATTCGATCTCTTTACAACGATGATTGTTTCTGACATTGTTTCGTCTAATAGATTCCTTTTCATGACTCCACCATTGATTGGTGCAACCGAGCCCTTGGAGCCGTGGTCGGCTGCAGAGGACGCATTCTTCGAGTTCTTTGGCCTATCATCTACCACAGATCGTCCGCATTTCCGCAACATCACGATCATTAGGGAGGCGTTCAAGTTGACCCACACCCTTACCATGCAGCAAAACAACGCTCTGCTTCCCGAATCGGTTGTCAATATGGCGCTAGATCAGTTGTGTGAACTAGTCACTCCAATCTCTAAGGACACGACAGGCGCCCATACGCTCGTGTGGGCCTACTTCATCGCGGCAGCAGAGAGCCGGACATCTATTCACCGCGCGTTCTTCAGCCATCGCCTTGGAGAACTGTATGAGATCGGCAAATTTGGTAACATCCCAGTTGCGCTGGCGACTCTTGAGAAAATCTGGGCGCTGGATCCATCCAGGCGATGGACGCGCGAGACCAACCTCATTGTGCCAGTCCTGGTCATATGAGTGTGAGTGACAGTGGAATAGGCGACGGGACATTATATAGTGCATTATTGCAACAGTTAGTAGCGAGAGAATTGACCATTTTGACCATTGAATCGGAGTATAACGTTATCAGCTCTCACAAAAGTGCAAGCACTTCACTTGGTCGTTGCTTCCTCATTCGGCTTAGCGCGCGTCTTCGGCAAACGCGTCGCGCGCGTCTTCCAGAGTGAGACTCTACGAAACCAGTACCCCACGTCAATCGATAGTACTGGCCTGGCCTACCCAACGAGTGCACACCGACACGAACATGGCGCCCTCGCGCAAGCGCTCAAGGCGAGACGATGACGGTGATGGCGAGGAGGATAGCGGTTCCGAAACCGCGACATCCAGCTTCCGCCAAAGCGCCAAACGCTCACGTGTAGCTATGGCCCAAGAACGAGGTGGCGCGACTGTTTCCGACGAAGAGAGCGAAGCCGATCTCGACCAGCTAGCCAACGGACTTGACGAAGATGAGTCTGAAGACGACGACTCGGAGGAAGCGCGTGAGGATGAAGACGAGGAGATCAACGAGAACCAAGCAAGCCAGTTCGTGCAAAAGGGAATCAGCAATCAGAAACAGAACGTAGCGTCGGAGTACGGTGTCATTGAGGAGGTGCGATGTCGCAATTTCATGTGCCACGGGAACCTGAGGATTAAGCTGGGCCCACTGATCAACTTCATCATTGGTCACAACGGCAGCGGCAAAAGCGCAGTGCTCACAGCGCTGACCATGTGTCTGGGCGGAAAAGCGACTGCGACCAATCGCGCTACCAGCATGAAGAGCTTGATCAAAGAAGGACAGGAAAGCGCTACTCTGGCCGTGAAGATCAGAAACAGAGGCGAGGGAGCATACAAGCCGGACTTGTATGGCACCAGCATCACAGTGGAAAGGCACTTTTCAAAAAGTGGCACAAGTGGTTTCAAGATCAAGAACGCCGAAGAGAAGGTTATCAGCTCCAGGAAGAGTGATCTTGACGATATCCTGGACTACTTCGCATTCCAGCTGGACAACCCGATCAATGTCCTCACGCAAGACATGGCAAGACAATTTCTCTCGAACAGCACACCCGAAGACAAATACAAGTTCTTCATCAAGGGCACTCAGCTCGAAACGCTCGATGCTGATTACAAGCTCTTGGAAGAGCACCTCGATAGCATGGATGCCAAGCTGCGCAGCAGAACTGAGGATATGGCTGGTCTGAAACAAAAGGCTGAAGAAGCCAAGAAAAGGAAGCAACGACTCGATGCGAGCCAGGCAATTCAGGACAACATCGCAAGGACAAAAAACATGCATGCCTGGGCTCAAGTGGAAGAACAAGAACGTGACCTTGAGCTACGAGAGCGCAATGTCGTCATGCAACAGCAGAAGATCGAAGAGGCTACCGCGCGTGCAGAAGATGCTTCTGGCGTTTACGAGGGCCACAATCAGTCCTTTGAAGTTGCAACAAATCATCTCAGTACCCTCAAAGAAGGCATCGATGACGTTGAGTCCCACTGGAAGGAGGAGAAGGCGGCATTCGATGCCAATACCAAAGAACTCTTCGATCAAAGAGCGCAAGAGCGCCGGATCAAGGACGATTTGAAGCTTCACAAAGCCAACAAGACGCGCCTTGAGAACGAGATACAACAAGAGCAAGCCCGCCTTGACGGCGCAGAAGGTCCTCGACAGGCAGAACGCGTCCAAGAACTTGAACAGCGACAGGAAGCAGTCGTACAAGTTGAGCAGAGAGCGCAGGAGCATGCTGCAGAGCAGGCTGCCCTGATCACTGCTCGAGAACAAGCTTCCGCGAGATTCGAAGAGAGCAGGCGACCTATCATGGAGCAAAGTAAAGAGCTCGAGAGAATCTCTGGGCTGATCACACGACTGCAAAGAGACGCTGGTAACAAGTTTGCGCCATTCCGTCAGAACATGGCCCAGCTGGTACGGGCTGTCGACAATGAAACCAGGTGGCGGAATAAGCCCGTTGGTCCGATGGGCCTACACGTGAAGCTCAAGAACCAAGAGTGGTCTTCCCAGATCGAGACGACTTTCGGTGGTGTACTCGATTCGTTCGTTTGCACTAACAAGGAAGATCAGATGCTCTTGAGTCAAATGATGAAGAGAGTGCAATGCCAGGTGAACATTTTCATTGGACCTGATCGCCCTCTAGACACTACCGGCAAAGAGCCCGATGAGGGCATTCTCACAATGTTGCGCGCACTTGAAATCGACAATGACATGGTGCGAAATCAACTAATCATCAACCAAGCCATCGAACAGACTGTCCTCATTCCGGACAGCAACGAAGCTAATTCTTTCATGAATGGAGTCACGAGACCACGCAACGTTAAAGTCGCGGTTGCATTCAATGCGGAGAGGGGTGGTGGTTTGCGATACGACTTCTCTCGCTCTGGCCAAGCAAAGGTGACCCCAATGAAGCCGTGGCAGGGAGCAGTACGCATGCAAACCGACCGTGCCGAGCAGATTCGGAGGGCAAGAGAGAACGAAGACCATGCAAAGCGCGATTTGGCTCAGCTGCAACAAACTTCCAGGGACCTTCAGAACACTCTCAAGCTCGCCGACCAAGCCTTATTCCGCTGGGACAGAAGGAACAAGGATCTGCGCCGAGAGAAACAGCAAGCCGACGACAACGTAGAGGCGATGCAGAATGAGATTGAGAACAACCGACCGCAAGACGGCAAAATTCAAGAACTCAAGGTTCAACTTGAGGGTGTGATTGAAGATGTGGATGCTGTCCAGCGTTCATATCAAGACGGAGTCGACTGGAAAGATCGCCTCAATGAGAATGCTAACGGACCTGAAGGACTCAAGGCCAAAGCTGACGCAGCACTTCGCGAGTACCAGACTGCTAAAATGCAAATTGAGAAAGCCGAGAACAGGAAAGCGCAGCTCGAAGCCGATCGAGTTCACGCGCTCAGGAGCAAGAACTTTGCGCTCGAAGAAATTGACCGAGAAAAGGACACGCTCCGCCGTGCCGAGGAGTCGAGAGACGAGCTCAAGGAGCTTGTCGAGACATATATCCGCGAAGCACAGGCGATCTGTAGACGGGTACCAGTAGAGCAGGGAATAACTCCGGAGATTCTTGACAGGCGACTTGACCAATTCATCGCTGAGTTCAGACGCGTGCAGGAAGAGGTTGGCGGCACTAAGGAACAGCTCACGCTGGCGTATCAAGCAGCACAGCGCGAATACCGGAATGCTAAGAATCAGCTATCGGGAATGCTGGATGCTGCCAAGGTAAGTCTTTTCCGCTTCGCATTGCGAAACCCAGCACCTTACTAACAATCTCGCAGCATCTCAAAAAATCACTCGACCAACGCCAATACCGCTGGAAGATGTTCCGCAAGTACATCTCGGCCCGCGCACGCATCATGTTCGGCTACCTCCTTTCGGAACGCCAGTTCCGCGGTCGCGTTGTTATCGACCACAACGGCAAGAAGCTCGACATCAAAGTCGAGCCCGACATGACCAAGCAGTCCGACTCTGGCCGCAAGACACAAACTCTCTCCGGAGGCGAGAAGTCCTTCTCCACAATCTGCTTGCTGCTCGCCATCTGGGAAGCGATGGGCAGCCCAATACGTTGCCTGGACGAGTTTGATGTTTTCATGGACTCTGTCAATCGCGCCTCGAGCATGAGCATGATGATTCAGGCTGCTAGGAGGTCGGTGGGAAGGCAGTTCATTCTGATCACACCGCAGAGTATGAGCAATGTGCAGCTGGGCGAGGACGTGAGTATTCACAAGATGAGTGATCCCGAGAGAGGACAGACAACGCTTCCTTTCGCTGGATGAGATTTGAGTTTTGTGAAGTCGAGAAATTTCGGCATCGTCGAAGAAGGGAGTGACAATGAACGATTTGCATGTTTAGAGAAGCATTACGATACCCAACTGGAATGGAATGGAGTTATGACTTTTTGCTTTTGCTCGAGATAGAAGTGTATGTCACGTTGTTCGAGGCTGACGACTGATTACATCTTCATACATTGAAGCATTTTCGTGGACTACAAAATTTACTAATCCTTGCTAATCGCCGCGAGCGCGTATTCGAACACGCCCTTGAGCGCCGCCGTCTCTTCCAAGCCAATACTAAAGCGAACCAGGCTTGCTTCACATCCGTACTTCGCCGCCCACTCTAGCTCAGTGAAATGCGCCAAAATGACAAAAGGCGAGCTGAGAGTGAAATTGGTTCCCAAGCTCGGTCCCTTCTGCGTGTTGAGGTGATCGTAGAATGTCGCCGCATCTTCCATATTGTGGAACGTACAGCTGAGAAGCCCTCCGTACCCGCCATCTGGCAGCTTGCAAGCGTCGTAGTACTCCTTCGTATCGCCGTACTTGGGGTAGTTGACCTGCTTGATACGCGGGTGCGAGCGCAGGGTGTCGGCGATGACTTCGGCGTTGTGGTTGATGCGGTTGAGACGGCTGACGAAGTCGCGCGAGTTGCGCTCCAGGTACACGCTGTCTTCCTCGAACTGATTGTCTTCGTATTCCTCTGCGAGGACTGCTTTCAGGCTAGCGTAATAGCGGCTTTGCGGGTTGAGGATCATGGCGCCGCCCATGACGTTGCTGTCGCCGCTGAAGACTTTGGTCAGACTGCTGACGACGATGTCGGCGTAGGGGAGCACGTGGATGTTGAGGAAGTTGCCGATGGTTTCGTCGACGACGATGCCAAAGTCGTATTTGTCTGCTAATGCGCGGATTCGCTTGAGATTGGGGCTGCGTAGGAGAGGGTTGCCGGGAAATTCGCAGAAGACGGCAAGGTAGCGCTCGCCGGATTCAAGGCGCTTCTCGAGGTCGTCGAGCTCTTCTTGTGATGCTAGACCGTAGAAGAGAGCTCCTGGGCCCCATTTCTCGAGGATCTTCAGTGTGTCGACGTAAGGGAAGCCGTACATGATGCTCTTCATCTCGCCTCTAGCCAGACGCATGGTCCTGTGTGCGGTGAAGATGGCGTTCATGCCACAGGAGTGTAGGTAGACATCGTCAACAGAGAAGCCAGGGACGTCTCGTGAGCGCTCACGTGCCGGGTCTGCGGGATGTTCCAGCGATTCAGGGATATCGATGTCGACAGTAAGCGAGCCAGCGATCCTCTTGCGGATAGCGAGTTTAGCTTGAGCAGCAAATTCCATGTTCAGGTTACGTCCAAATCTCTCCTCGACGAATTGGGCCAAATCCTGGATGCCCGCTTCAGGAGCAGTCTCGCCATCAGCGGCAGGCTTTTCGGTGTTGACGTGGTTCTTGGTCACGTCGACTGAGGTGTTGCGCTGATAGCGACGCGGGCCTTTGGTCATACGAGGTGGCGATTCGCGTGCTGCACTACGCTCGACCATGAAATCTTCATCGAATGCCTTTTGGCAGAAGACGGCACGACGACTTTGAATGCCATCGCCGACGTGCTGCCAGTAGGCCTTGGCGGTAGGCCAGAGTTCGCTCGGATAGATCACAGCCGATAGCTTGGGCAGGATCTTTTGCGAGTCTTCACTCGACATCTTGCTCGGTTGCGGGATGAAGTCAAGCTCGCGGATCCTGCCATGGTCGGCATCAGGGTTCTGTTCGCGAAGAAATTCGATGCACCTCATCGCACATCGTCTTGACGGGAACAGCATTGCTTTGTCCACTTCGGGTGTGGCATGACGGGCGACGATGCAAGAAGCCAGCTTCTGGATCGAAGGGTGGATGAAGAATCTGGATGTCGATCAGCCTGGTGTGGCGATGGTAAGAATTTCTTGTACTGACCTGGGATAACCGCATTTCATCTTGTCGACGACCCAGCTTTCGCCCTTCTCATATCCAACGTTTGCCTCCCATGTTGGTAGCGAGACACTGACAGCCTGTATCGAAGGTCAGCACTATGTTGACAAGGATGCTATAACGAAAGCAACCGATCACTTACATGTGGCGTGTCTGGCGGGATGGTATGGCCAACCGTCTCGTTGAACGGCAAGAGAGCACCTGGCATTGTTTCACGTGCACTTGAGGTAATCTGACTGATACTATTGTGTTATGTGTTCGGGACGTATTGCAATTGCAGCAGGAATCGCCTCCAATAGTGAGTCCCTCTCCAAGAATTCATGTGTCCCGCTGCAATGACACACTCCGAAGTCGCTGATTGACTTTTAGCGGCTTCTTTAGCGCCTCGCTAAGGCTTCGCTAGCCGCTAGCCGAAAGCGAGTCTACAATCTTTTTGCGATAGCTGGATAGCTGCCGTGCAGACGATCTCGGTAACAACATTCAAAAATGGCTGTCTCTGGAAATAAGAGGAGGAAAATCGACCATGTGTCGTCAGGCTCTGAAGAGGAAGATGCCGCTTCTTTCGCATCTTTCAGCGATTCTGGAAACGCCGAGGACGAAGACGACATGAACAACGACGAGGACCAAGAAATGCAAGATGGCAGCGAGCTTGAGGAGGACGATGCAGAGGAGGAGGATGAGGAAGAGGAGCCCGCCAGCAAGGATACAAAGCCTACAAAAGAGAGTGTGAAACCTACGAAACAGCAGCTCGCCGCTCAGATCGGACGACAAACTGGACGAGACTCCGCCAAAGATGCGCTGGCTTCTGGCGCAAGCGCATTCACATCCGGCACCTTCAAAAGCAACATGTTCAAAATGCAAGTCGACGAGCTTCTCGAGCAGCTCAGACCCAGGCAGGGCAAGCGCGAGAAGAATGCGGAAGAGGCGTTACATACCTTGAAGAAGACCATCGAGCAGATCCCCGCTCGCGCACCGCTGGAAATCGAGCAGGCCGAACGCACTCTGACCAAGGAGAAGATTGCCATTCCATTCCCGGATCCTCGACCTCCGAAAGATGCGAAATACAAGCTGGAATACGCCGCTCCTTCACATATCAACGTTGTTGGCAGCCATGCGCTCAAGACTGCGAACAGAGTCTTTGGTTGTGCCGAGCTGGACATGGTCATCCAAATGCCTTCATCGCTGTTCCAGGAAAAGGATTACCTCAATCACCGTTTTTTCTACAAGCGTGCCTACTACCTTGCATGTCTCGCGGCTGGCCTCAAGAAGTCGCACACAAAGGAATACAGCATGCAATTCCAGGAAATGCATGGTAACCCTTTGAACCCCAGTATTGTGATTGCGCCAAAATCATCCTCCGGCGATGTCAAGCCTGCTCCTAAGTGGAGGATTCACATTGTTCTTGCTGTGGCACAGGATGTCTTTGCGGTGGAGAAGCTTGGCTTGGACAAGAACTGTGTGAGGGTCACAGATGGTGCTGGTGCAAATGCCCCTACGCCGTTCTACAACTCCACTATCAGGTCCAACATGCTCGTCACCCAGTACCTCAAGATTCAGCACAAAGCTGCCACGAGCTGCTCCTCATACCGGGATGCTTGCCTACTCGGATCATCCTGGCTTCGGCAACGTGGGTTTGGATCCAATGTTGCCACGGGTGGCTTTGGCAACTTTGAATTTAGTGCTCTTATGGCAGCGATGCTGGCAGGCGGTGGCCCTGGTGGCAAGCCCATTCTGAGTGGTGGATACAGCAGTTACCAGCTACTCAAAGCTACTCTACAACTGCTTGCTATCAAGGATCTCAGTCGCCAACCTTTCATGATCGGAACTGCAAGCGCCAGCTCAATACCTACATTGCAGGACGGTTCCCCTGTAGTCTGGGATGAAGCTAGGCAACACAACGTGCTGTACAAGATGACTCCCTGGTCGTACAAGTTGCTGCAATCTGCGGCAAAGACAACATTGGCTATGCTTGCTGATCCAAAATTCGACGGCTTCGAGTCGACCTTCATCCTACGCACAGACAACACTATGATGAGATTCGACGTATCCCTCGATCTTGATCAGGCTACTCTAGCTAAGGCGAACTCCAAGCAAATCTCGGATATTCAGGAATCACTCCGGAAGCTATACCAAACGCTGCAACGTGGTCTGGGCGACAGAGTTTCACTCATTCACATCCAGCAACCTGCTTCCGGATCATGGGATGTCCGTACTGCGAGGCCCAACCAGCACACGAAGGGAAACGTGACCGTGGGAATCGTGATCAACTCAGAGAATGTGAACCGCCTCGTTGATCACGGTCCTTCAGCAGAGAACAAAGCAGACGCCGCAGCTTTCCGTAAGTTCTGGGGTGAGAAGGCTGAGCTCCGCCGCTTCAAGGACGGCAGTATTCTGGAGAGCTTGATTTGGGCTTCTGGTGAGACAGGTGCATCTGTTCTCGAACAGATTGTTCGCTACCTGCTCCAGCGCCACTTCAACTCTGCGGTTGAGCAGAGCGCCAAGTTTGCTGGCGATGAATACTCTCGCATGATTCGCAACTCCAACTCTACTGAGCCCTTCAAGCCTTTGATGGAGGCATACAAGAAGCTCGAGCGCGATTTGAGGGACTTGGACGAAGTACCTCTCACAATTCGCCAGCTCATGCCTGCTGATGCCCAGCTCCGTTTCGCTTCGATCGATGCACCCATGTCTGGACGCCACTCTCAGAGCAAGCCGGCCGACGTGACCATGCAGTTCGAAGGCTCGAACCGCTGGCCAGATGATCTTGTTGCGATTCAAAGAACCAAGATCGCATTCCTGTTGAAGTACGGCGAGCTCTTGGAAGAGAGCGTTGAAGGCCTTACCACTCGCGTTGGTCTCGAGAACGAAGATACAGATGTCTTCAATCAAGGCTTCCTCGACGTCACATACGAGTCCGGCGCAGCATTCAGGCTGCGCATTCACCACGAACGCGAGCAGAGCTTCCTCGAGCGTCAGCTTAGGGAGAAGAGCACCGATCCCAAGACAAGAGAGCTCGCGGCCATGGCGCTGGCCAAATACAAGTGCGACTCTCTCAAGGCACCGGCACACACCCAAGCCATTGCACAACTTTGCAACCGCTTCCCAGCATTGAGCGGCACTATGAGACTTACAAAGAAGTGGTTCGCATCTCACCTGCTGTCAAACCACATTGCGGAGGAGATCATCGAGCTGCTCGTCGCGCGCACATTCGTCCAGCCCTGGCCATGGACGGCGCCCTCCAGTGTACAGACCGGTTTCCTGCGTACCCTCTTCTGGATCTCACGCTGGGACTGGCGCGCCGACCCTCTGATCGTCGACCTCAGCGGTAGCGGCGAGCTCAAGCAAACCGAAATGCAAGCCATCGCAACGCGCTTCGAAGCCTGGCGCAAACTGGATCCTTCGCTCAACCGCGTTGTCGTATTCGCTGCCAGCAACGTCGACCAAGACGGCGTCACCTGGACCGACGGCAATAACCCCTCGAAGGTAGCGGCCGGCCGTTTGACTGCTCTCGCACGCGCAGCGATCACCGCTCTCGAGGAGCAGAAAGTCGACCTCGACCCTGCCTCTCTGTTCGTTTCGCCTGTGATAGACTACGACTTCGTCTTGCATCTCAGCGCCAGCGCCACCGGCCGCAAGAGAAGATCTAGCAAAGCGGCACCAGCTTTCAAGAATCTTGAGCTCGAGACGCTGAACGACTCTTCGCTCGCTGGCTACGACGCAGTCGACAGTCTTCTGACCGAGCTGGACGAGCTGTACGGTTCCGCCATTTTGTTCTTTGCCAATGGAACCGACAAGCCTGTCATCGCCGGTCTGTGGAACCCTCAGACTGCGCCGCGCAGCTGGAAGGTCAACCTGTCCTATTCTACCGTGCCTGTGAAGACTGGCGAGGAGGGCCAGGTCAGCGCTGAGATTAATAAGGATGCGATCTTGGCGGAGATTGCTAGGTTGGGTGGTGATTTGATCTCGAAGATCGAGGTGAATAGGTAGTGTAAGTCGCTTCTATGGTGTAAATATAGCCATCATCGAGCTGTGCAATTCTCCGGCACCTGTACAAACAAGAAATGCCCCGATACTCGTACATAAAATCGCTTTCCCTCCAAAAAACACCTATATGGTAATCTCCCAATGCGCCTTGCGCCTTGCGCCAAAACTTCAAGGCCTCTATCGTGCAAGACGGCTCCCCCTCGTCTCGCTCTATGCACACCCAGTCCCCACCCTCAAATCAACACGGAGCTTTCACTTCGCCTCCTCCCCCCTCCGATCCAAAATCTTATCCACAATCCCCCACTCCTTGGCCTCCTCAGCGCCCATGAAGAAGTCCCTCTCCATCACCCGCCCGATCTCCTCCAAGCTGTGGTCCTTGGTCAAATGCCTCTTGTAAATCATGTTCAGCTGCTCGCGCACTCTCAGAATCTCTTTGGCATGAATCGCAATATCGGACGCTTGTCCGCTGTACCCACCCGAAACCTGATGGACCATAATGCGACTATGCGGCAGCACGAAGCGCTGGCCCGGCGCGCCGCCGCAGAGCAGTAGACTGCCCATGGAGGCTGCTTGGCCCAGACAGATGGTTGTTACGGGAGAGCGGATGTATTGCATTGTGTCGTAGATTGCCAGGCCGGCTGTCACGCTGCCGCCGGGCGAGTTGATGTAGAGCGAGATGGGTTTGGAGGGGTTGTCGGCTTCGAGGAAGAGGAGTTGTGCGACTATGCTGGCGGAGAGCACTTCTTCTACTTCGCCGTTTAGGCAGACGATGCGCTCTTTCAAGAGGCGAGAGAAGATGTCGGAGGTTTGGATGCCGCCGGAGACGGTTTCGGTTACGAAGGGCATGGGCAGAGCGCTGCTCGGTGGGCGCGTGGGAGTGGCATTGTGGGAGACTGGGAAGGGTTGGAAGGTTGTGACTGTCCGCGCGCTCGTTGAGATGTGCTGAGTTGGTTTTGCTGTACGCAGGGCGCGGAGAGATGTTCTGCTGAAGGGCTGCATTGTGTTGTTGTGTTGGGGGTGTTGGCAATGGACGAGTGCTCATGCGCTTGGAACTTTCGAAGCATGTGCAAGCTGCAAGCTGCCTGCCTGCGACTTTCGGTGGTGACGTGCGGGAAGATGAATGGAGATGAACTGCTGCACAGGAGCTAGAGGGCACGTCGATCACTATTGTAATTTTGAGAGCAATGTTTTCGAACTCGATCCTTCGTAATCAATGGGAACATAGAGCGTATCCTTTCGAAATACCATATTTCACCGGAATGGTCGTATAGGAAATGTGCTATATCGTTTCGTCTGATCAGCATGATCTTATCAGATAGACCACGATCAGTTGAATCGTGAAGATTTCCGGCTATGTCGACAGCACAAGACCCTCGGACGGTTTTCAAATACATCAATGCATGATCTTGCCTCGTGGTTCGATCCATATTGTCACCCATAGATTCTATAAGAGGAATGCTAAGGCTGTACGGTGGATTGCAATATCATTCCGCCAACAGCATTGATATCGCCCTAGTCCAACAAAAATTGAGGCTTGCGGCCATCCACGATGCTAGCCTCCCTCCCGGACTCCGAAACTGTTGGACAAATGAGCCTTGTGTCTTTACAACATGACTTTTGTCAAAACCAGAAGAGCGTCATACTAGAAGGTATGCCTGAGCATTCGAATTACACAACCACACTCAATATCATCCTCATACCTCCGGAGATAGCTGTGGATAATTCTGGTCACAGATGCCAATTGATCTGTGCTACAGCACTATCGTGCCAACTGTGATGGCTCAAGGCATTCTTGGTTGATACGCGTCCGTTCCACCTTGATGTGCATTCTTTCCTCGAGACACGTGAAGATATCGTCCCATCTGCTCATGTGGGCCTCGAGGATGCGTCCGACATCTGATTCGCCCTACCTCAGCCACTACGGAACCTTGGTGTTCAAACAACAGCTCAGGGCTCAAAGCCAATTGAAAGGCTTTTCTTTTCTTGGTCACAGTTGGCATGTTTGCTGTACTCGACGCCTATTCGTGACGACAACTCCCTACCACCACCATATTCGCTGTGACCGTGTGACCAGACCAAGTATGTGGCGGGGTAGATGTAGAATGGTCAACGACTAATCCTCGGTGGAAGTATGGGCGATGTATGGAGCGTCTGTGCACTGCGGAATCGGAGAGCAGAGACCCTGGTTCCGTGCTCCAATGCGGCGCGGTTGGATCGCCGAGAGGATCGGCCACATTTTTTTACGTGGGGGAGTGACTGGCGGGTGACTGGCTGCTGTATATACTACGCCTACATCTCCTCCCAGGCACCGCCGTCTCCTCTCTCTCTACCTCACTCCCTCTATATACCCCCTTCTCTACTACACCCTCTCCTCCCTTGTCACACCCACACACACATCCACCGCCATGTCTTCCTACGCGCTGTCCCAGTCCCACAAGGACCTCATGGAGAAGCCTCTCATCGAGACCGACACCGAGATCGCCGACATCATGAAGGACGAGATCAAGCGCCAGCGCGAGTCCATCCTCCTCATTGCCTCCGAGAACGTCACCTCCCGCGCCGTCTTCGACGCCCTGGGAAGCGCCATGTGCAACAAGTACAGCGAGGGCTACCCCGGTGCCCGCTACTACGGTGGCAACGAGCACATCGACCGCATTGAGCTCACCTGCCAGCGCCGTGCTCTCGAGACCTTCAAGCTCGACTCGGAGAAGTGGGGTGTCAACGTCCAGTGCTTGTCTGGCTCGCCCGCCAACCTCCAGGTCTACCAGGCCGTCATGCGCCCTCACGAGCGTATCATGGGTCTCGACCTCCCCCACGGTGGCCACTTGTCCCACGGCTACCAGACTCCCACCAAGAAGATCTCTGCTGTCTCCACCTACTTCGAGACCTTCCCCTACCGCGTCAACCTCGAGACTGGCATCATCGACTACGACCAGCTCGAGCAGAACGCTCTCATGTACCGCCCCAAGGTCCTTGTCGCCGGTACCTCCGCCTACTGCCGTGAGATCGACTACGCTCGCATGCGCAAGATCGCCGACGCCGTCGGCTGCTACCTTATGGTCGACATGGCTCACATCTCCGGTCTGATCGCCGCTGGCGTCAACAAGTCTCCCTTTGAGTACGCCGATATCGTCACCACCACCACCCACAAGTCCCTCCGTGGTCCCCGCGGTGCCATGATCTTCTTCCGCAAGGGTGTCCGCAAGACCGAGGTCAAGCAGGGCAAGGAGATTCAGACCCTCTACGATCTTGAGGGCCCCATCAACTTCTCCGTCTTCCCCGGCCACCAGGGTGGTCCCCACAACCACACCATCACCGCTCTTGCCGTCGCCCTCAAGCAGGCCCAGAGCCAAGAGTTTGTCGACTACCAGACTCAGGTCATCAAGAACGCCAAGCAGTTGGAGAACAGCTTCAAGGAGAAGGGATACCGCCTCGTTACCGACGGCACCGATAACCACATGGTTCTCCTCGACCTCAAGCCTCTTCAGGGCCCCATCCTCGACGGTGCCCGCGTCGAGTTCGTCCTCGAGAACGTCAACATTGCTTGCAACAAGAACACCACCCCTGGTGACAAGAGCGCTCTTACCCCCATGGGTATCCGTATCGGTGCTCCCGCCATGACCAGCCGTGGTCTCGGCGAGAAGGACTTCGCACAGATCGCTTCCTACATCGACCAGTGCATCAAGATCGCCCAGAAGGTCCAGGGTGAGCTTCCCAAGGAGGCCAACAAGCAGAAGGACTTCAAGGCCAAGATCGCCTCTGGTGAGGTCGAGGAGATCAAGGCCCTCAAGGCTGAGATCGCCGCCTGGGCTGGCTCCTTCCCCCTCCCCATCTAAGCGTCTCGCTTGTGACCGGGATGTGATGGGACCGATCAAGAGTTGGAGAGCATTTTACAAAGGCGTTCAAAACAGGGAAAACTGATAAAAAAATATCGGTGATGGGAAAAGTCATTCAACAAGGACAATTGCAGCGATGGTGTTGGGTTTTTTTCGTTCAGGGAGAAATTTTATCATTGAGTCACGATTAAATGGAAAGAGAGATGAACAGGAGGAAAGTCTCCTGCGTCTCGTGTGTGTATCAGAGAGAGATTGTATCCGGCGTCAACCTGCCGGCTTTCTTTATCTCATTTATTAGTATGAAAAAAGAATTCTTACAACTACTCCGACTCGTCCATTCCACATGCCAATGGTGTCTACTTCGCTTGTGATCGTCCTCTCTAATCTTCACGGCAATATACGATGTGCTGTAGCTCCAGAGATGCCCCAAACATGTCGCGTCGTAGGTACGATATGCCAAGCACGTGACCTTCACAGACGTCATCCCTTCGACTTTCACATGTCAGCAAAGCTCCGTCCGTCAACGCGCTGCCAACCTCACTTACAATGCACCGCCCGATCAATCTGCGACTCTTCGCGAGAACCAGTACAGTCCCGTCAATATCGCAACATGCAAGAGCCTTCGTCTCAAAACGCGGTCCCACAGAATACTCGGAAGACGACCTCTCCGCCGCGCGCAAATGGCTCGCAAACCTAAACCCAGATACCATCCCGCGCAGCTTGTCTGAGATCACTTTCTCACGCTCTTCGGGGCCAGGAGGGCAGAATGTAAATAAGTAAGAGCTGCTTCCACCAAACTTCAAACCTACCTTGCCATCCACGTGTGTCCACTAACACGCAACTCTTTGCAGAGTCTCCTCAAAAGCCACCCTCCGCCTCCCCACCGCTTCCATCCTCCCTCTGCTTCCACCAATACTGAGGCAGCCACTTCTCTCTTCGCGATATCACGCGGCCAAATCTGACTCGCTGATCATTCAAGCGGACGACTCGCGCAAACAAGCTGATAATGCCACTGCTTGCTTTCGGAGATTACACGCTTTGCTTGTTGAGATTGGAAAGGAATGTGTGCCCAATGAAACGGCGGCGGGACAGTCGGAGCGCGTGGAGAAACTGCAGAAAGCGGAGGCGGCGGGACGGAGGAAGATGAAGGAGAGGTTGAGCTCGAAGAAGGCTGCGAGACGGGGTGGGAGGGGGGAGGATTGAGGGAGGGAGGGTTTGCGACTGCCATGATCGAATTCAATTATTGATCTGCTGGGCAGTTGAAGATCTTTAAGGCCTGAGGGGATGCTGTTCGAGGTCACGGCAGTTCTGCTGGAGTCTGATGGCAAAGCGTGCATGCCCGTACGCTTCGGATCATGTGAGCTGTGTTTCGGTTTTTTCCTATGAAGCAGACTGCCGGGAGCGTAGCAGCGGAGCCCTCAACCGCCATCGCAGCTACGCAGAAGACGCGAAGCAGTCTGCTCATGCCGCTTGGTCAGGCAGGGCAGCTGCAAAGCAAACTTCGATGATCGCTCATCACTTTCACGGACAGGGCATGGGGTAATGCGGCGACCTGGGGAGAGAGTTGGAATGGACGCAACCAACATACGCTCCAAATGGCTGCGCGGCGTCTTTGCCAGAGATTACACTTTCAGTTTCTGCGTACTGGGAAAGCCACTCGACAGGAAGTCGCGGACACGAGCAACCCACCTCCTACGTCTTTCCGTCAGAAAGCACCGTTGATCACAAAGATCGTACTCGACGCTACATAGGATGGCCGTCAGGAGGGATCAGTAACGGCAAAGGGCATCGAGAATTTCCAATCGATCACAACCCCCAGAACTTCTTTGCACAACACAGCTTTTCTTTCTTCACGAAACAGGCAAGCCGAAAACAGAGAGGGCTGAGAAACAAGCTGGTGCTTTCCCGTCTACAGTCAGCGACCACGTCGGAGAAATGTTGCAAGGGTTGCCGGTGTGTGAACGTAATGGAAAAAATCGTGATACAGCGTTCAAACATCGCAAGATTATGTGTGCGTGAGTCAATGAACAGACCCCCAGAAGCCAACAGACTTCCCGACATCCTCAAGCAGTAGCAACAGGCACCTCAGCAACCTGCAAACCAGCCGCCTTCGACTCCAAGTTCTTCAGCCTCTGCAGCTCTTCTTCCTTCATCCTAGCCATCCTCCTCAGCCTCTCAGGGATAACCTCATCCCTCGAACCCGTCACCTTCCACCCCTCCAATCTATCCACGCCCAACGCCCGCAAAGTCTTCTTCTCCACAAGGCTGTACTGGCTTTCGTCCTCCTGATCGAAATTCATCGGCTCGCGCAAGCTAACAGGCGGGTTCGTGATGATTCGCACGTTGCGTAGACTGTTGCTGCTAGCCGCGTGTAGCATCAACGGGTGCAAGAGGACGACATCGCCGACGCTGCCCGTGACTTCGACGAAGGACTCGCGAGGCATTGAAGCCGCGACGTTGTTGAAGAAATCGAGGTTCTTCTCCGGCTCCCATGTTGGGTTCTCTGCCCGAGGTGTCATGCGCGGGCTCACGCCTTCAGGATGGTCGCGGAGGTGCCGAGCCATGATTGGAATGGCGTCCGGGCAGATCATGGTACCGCCGCCGCCGGGCTTGATATCTGTAAACAGAGGAATGACGAGCAGGCCTTGCTCAGGTGAGTCGAGGAAGTGGACGAAGAAGTCGCCGTCGACGTGCCACTCTTTGAGGTCTCGCGGATCTGTTTCCTTGCCCTCGCCTTCTTTCGAGCCTAAGTTGACGATGAGTCCGTCGCCCCACGTCCTGTTCTGGTCGGAGATCTTGTCTTCGCCACCGAGAAGTTCGCCGATCGCAGTCCAGGCTTTGGGCGCGAAGGAAGCAGCTTCGAAGTGGTTGTGAGCTGGCATGTTGGTGCGGAGGGTGTGCCAGGTGGATTTGTCGTTGGGATCCATGCCTAGACGGGTCCATACATTTGAAGTTACTTTGTCCGATTGTTCTTGCGTGAAACAGTTCGATAGCTTGATCCAGCCATGTTCGAGGAAGTGCTCGATGTCGGCTTGGGTAAGCACTGGGTCCTGTGGGATTGTCATTGTGGCTTATTAGGATTCAAGATATATTGCCCACCACCTCTCTACGAGCAGTCGCATAGCCTTATATGCATTTGGATAGGCGGGTCACCGGCAGTTTGGTGTTGTCGAAGTCCTTCCCAAACAAGCAATGCGGCGGCTAAGTAGAACGCGGGCGCCCGGCTAAATGACCATTGTTCACAAGTCGATACTTGCGAGTCACAAACGAAACGAACTTGAAGGATGTCTACAAGGCAATCATGTCGTCAGTGCTGTATCACACACGTATGATGATAGAGCTGCAACAATTACGGTTGGTCAGCACGCTCGACATACACAACCGCTGGATGTATCAAGTCTTGGCTGACATTGCTCGCACAGATATTTGTCCGACAAATTGATCGTTCGTAGCAAGAATATGTTCGCAGCTCTAAGTCTACGCGCCCTCGCTTCCAAACTCGAGTGTCCATTCCGCGTTCCTGTTGAGATCCTCGCCACTAACTGTCGGTCTCGAGCTCTTGATCGCTTTGATGAAGTCCTTGACCTGGAGGGGTGGCTCAAGCAATTGATCTGTTTCGACTTGTGTCCAGCTCATCTCAATTGCACCCGCGTCGCCTGGGCTGCAAGGTGTAAGCTTTTCCATGCCATCTACGTCGACCTTCTTGTAGTGCGTGGCCGTCTGAATCTTGCGCACAGGCTGCATGAGCGCATCTTGCACTGCGATCGCGATATCAGAACCTGAGTAGCCTTCGCTGAGCTTGCCGAGGGTCTTGTAATCATCTGCCTTGAGTTCGCAAGGTGTCGTTCCTACTGCAAGCTCGAACATGCGCATGCGTGCAGGCTGGTCGGGCAAACTGATGTGGACACGTCGTTGGAAACGTCTTCGAATAGCTGCATCGAGTTGCCAGGGAATGTTGGTGGCTCCGAGAATGAGCACACCCTTGCTGTCGTTGCCTACACCATCCATTTGTACCAGCAATTCCGTCTTGATGCGACGCGACGCTTCCGACTCGCCTTCACCTCTGGGACCACACAGTGCATCAATCTCGTCGATGAAGATGATACTGGGTCTGTTCTCTCTTGCGAGATTGAACAGCTGCTTGACTAAGCGCTCTGACTCACCCATCCATTTGCTCACCAAGTCTGAACTGCTGACCGAGAAGAAAGTGCTGTTCGCTTCTGTTGCGACAGCTTTCGCGAGGTATGACTTTCCTGTACCAGGAGGTCCGTAGAGCAGGATACCTTTCCATGGCTGACGCTTTCCGGTAAACAAGTGTGGGAACTTGATTGGCAGAATGACGGCCTCCTTAAGCGCTTCCTTTGCTCCCTCCAGACCTGCGACATCCTCCCATTTGATATTCGGTTTTTCAGTCAGAATAGCACCCGCAAGCGCGCCTCGCAGCTTCTTGCTATCTGCATCATCCTCGCCGTCTTCTTTGCCTGCGCCATTGCTTGCAGTCCCATTGTTGCCCATTGCAGCAGGTTTCCGTTTATTGCTTTCCTGCTCTTCGATGTGCTTCTTCAATTTCTCCGCGCGCTCCATGTATTCGCCTGCCTTTCCTCGGATCATGTCCTTCGACTTTGGATTCTTCTCCCACTTCAGCGCCAGCATGAACAGCTCGAGCGCGGCATAGTACTGCTGGTACGCCTTCTCATATTCGCCAGCAGTATCCTCCTCGATTGCCTTCTTCACGGTGTCGATCGCTCGACCGAGGAAGTCGGTGTTCGACATGTCGCGCGGTGATGTGTTGAGTGAAGTTGGCAATGAGTTGTGCACAGTAGGCTGTTGCTTTCGATAAGCAGGCTCTAGATCTCGAGGGCGTGTAGCAGTGTGACCGGCTTATCGTAGCAGATAACAGTGGAAGGACAACAAGCCAAACAGTGGGGCTCTCGTCGCTCTGCGAGAAGTGAAGCGTGTGTGTGTAGACGAGTAGACAGGAGCCGACGGTCAATGCCGGTATTCGAGACGCAGGCAGGTGACAAGAAGGTACGGCAAATGAGACGGTGTGAGTGTAGTATGTCGCGGTGATTGTATTGACGGCCTGGCCTCGACATGTCACCACAGTGTGGAGAAGAGGCTCGACGTTTGGCGGGGTGGTGCCTGCACGTGAGCCGGCGTTTTGCGCGCAGGAGCGTTGCATGCTTTCACTTCGTTTCGTCACATCAGCTCACCAGCACGGGTAAAAATCACGTTGCGGCACTCGAGACAAATATTGCCTTCTCAGATCTCGCATCAAGCAGTATCACGTCCCGACACTCAACACCATACCGAAATAACATGGAACAACAGAAGCAACTTCAGTCATTGACCAATGAATACCAATCATTGCAGAACGGTACGTGAACGAATTGATTAGCCGGACTGAAGTATTCTGATCTGGCACCCGAATTATGCTGATTGTTTTTTAGACATGAGCGGTCTCGTCACAGCACGTCAGAAGCTCGAAAGCCAGCAGCAAGAAAACAAGGGCGTGCAAAAGGTATGGCAATAAATATGTGTTTTCATTTTCTCGCGGTGTTGATGACGATTCATCAGGAGTTCAACTCGCTGGCCGACGACGCCAACATCTATAAGCTTGTCGGACCAGTGTTGCTCAAGCAAGACACTACCGAGGCCAAAAGCACAGTTGATGGTCGCCTAGAATACATCGGCGGCGAGATGTACGATACCCCTAATCTGTAAACCCGAGCTGCAATGCTAACAAGTCGTAGTAAACGAATTGAGAACAGCATCAAAGAGATCACCGAGAAGAGCGAGACCAAGAAAATGGAAGTGAGTCGCGCCGATCCTGATCCAAGCCCTGCATGTCACGATAAAGTGCGGTGCTGACATATTCCGCAGATCATGCAAATCCAGGGCGCAATGCAACAGCAGCAGCAGCAAGCTGCCGCCGCGTGAGGTCAAAGCCTCATGCCTCTGTCACGAGAAGTCTCCTCGAGAGACAGCTGATACCCTCAATCACGGCTTTCCGAAGAAGCGATGCACGTTGGGGAGAACCCTGCAGCCACAGAGCGTGGACGATCGATATGCGTGCAGAAGAACTTACGGCGATTGGAGACATATTCTACATGATCAACATCGGAGTCCAGAATCTTACCTTGTCCGATCATGAGGACAACAATTCGCCCGTATGTGCAAATGCAGGTGGCGAACTACATTGCAGCCAACATACAATGACAAACATCAACTTTTACAAAGCTACTCTCTCGTCGATGTGCAGTCGGTATTCATGAATCTACAGTGACTGAGACACGATATGCATCCACGCGGTTTGCTGATCAAACGAACAAAGCGGTTTGTATGCAGAGAGCCGGCTCTTCAAGCTGGCAGCAGCTTATTATCGGCATTGCAGTTCAAACAATCCTTTGACGCGTATTTGCTAGTTTGTTCCGCCACACAATATATCAGAGCAGCATACCATGTCCTTATACCCTACGACACGCACGCAGCCCAACAAACACAGCCTAAGCCAACATTCACCAGCGTCCGCCTCATCTTGCAGTCTTGAATATTGCAGCGGTACACTACCAAGTGCTGTCGCCACCCTCCCCCGTTCGCCATGGTACCTCTTTTCTTCGGCAGCCCAGCATGCTGCTATCTGATGGCCGTGCTCTCCCACCTGGTCTACACCATCGTTTTCCTAACCTGCAAAGGCAATGTGCAAGCACCAGCAGCGGGCGGTCTCGCAACCTGCTTAATCATCACATGCGCATCGCTACTCTCTTACGCTGTCTCCCTGCACGCGAACGAGGTTTTTGAACACGCGAAAGCCTTTCTAGGCGTCGGCGTGGCCGTCATGGTTGGGCTTGTGTTAGGGGTGCCCATCATCTTCGGGATCACGCACACTTGGGAGCCCTGGGGTTATTTTCTTGTGGTCTGGATGGTCGCGCTGCTTGTCATCATCGTCCATGATTTCGTGTTCATGGGTCTGTACGTCGACCACTTGCCTGTTTTTCGATTCACGCAGAGGATCGGCCGTCCGACCGATCGAGACGATGGAGCGGTTTGAAGTCTTCCATGTTCGATCAGCGGACCCGGTCCTACTGGATATGGAGGAAAACCCTTTTTGATGGAACGACTCCTGAATCCGAATCAATGAGATAATCTGACATGGGCACGATTCTCCGTCGCTATGTCACCCATGCAGATGATTGGGAACTATCAAACCGCCGCAACCCTGTACGAAGTTGCCATGACTTTGCGGATGCCTCTCCTTAGTCACGTACCGGAAACACGCCAAATGATGCGTTCGCGCATCACAGTCTCTTCAATTTGAACGGGCGCAAAGACCATCAAAAATTGGATTTGGTGGTGCATATGATGCACAACATCACCAAGCACATCTTGAAGGGATCAGCGGCTGATTGGATGGAAGGTTAGACACACTGAATGGATCACTCTTGGAACGGCCCTCGCCTACTGCACTGAAGAATTTCCGCTAGAAGCCGGAAACAAGGCTGATGATCCAGTCTGTAGAACAAAGCATTATTGTGGAGATTCTTGGGCTGCATGCGAAGCGTTATGAGTGATATGCTGTACCATTATCTTCGCAGACTAGAGACTTCAGTGTATGGCCATACTTTGATTAAGACTCGTATTTTTTCTTCTTTTCGTCAATTCTTTTGTAGATGCTCAAGCCCGGTAAGTCGTTATGGCCCAAAGTGGCATATGAACACGTGCGAATCGCGCTGCTTCGGGTCCTTCACACGCAGCATGCCACCGGCAGATACCTCTCACGGCCCAAGACATCGGGCGACAATTCCCAGCAACTCATCTCCGAGCGTCCAGGGCCACACTCTTCGCGTGCGACGAGTCGAGACCAGAATCCGTGTGGCCATGCTAGCCTTCGCGCCTCAAAGATCGCCGAAAGCAGGAATCCCACGAGGTTGAGTGCTTCTACCGTCACACTATCTTCAAAGCGGTACTGATCCCTGAGCAGACTGCTCTTGGCCATGTGCCTTGGGTATTAGTTCGTCATATAGTACCTTGGCGCGAGAATCGGGAGGAGGAGGAGCCGCGGGCTCGAAAGACAGTCCATCTGCAACGTTGCCGCACGAAGGCCACAAGCTTCACATCCAGCTGCAAGAACGCTTGTATTTCTGCTGCGACCAAGGACTGAACATCAACGTCGTCACGCTTCGAGCCGTGGTTGCTGCTCGCCAAGGTCGCAAAGCCGAAGTCGGATGCCTCGTTCAAGTCGCCAAGGTCGCTTGCAAACGGGCGCGCGGATGGAAGAGTTTTTATCTGATCCTCTCGAGCTCCGCTCTTCGCCGATCAATATGGCTGATTGGATCTAATCGATCAGTAGCCGAAATCTGATAAGGGCTCGCCCATATTGCCAATACTTCTGTGCATCCTCAACACGCATGCTAGCCCTGTGCCAGCAGAGGAACTCGCTATGCTACTACCAAGTTGCTCGATGTTCATGGCGAACGATACCGGGAGCTAGATGGACCCTTCGCTCGCTTCCAGTAGTCTCGTTGACTGCATTGGGAGCGGGTCGCCAAGTCGAACGATGCTGCAGATGTATATAGAGACCTTGGAACGCCAGTCACTATGCCTTGTACCAGGAAGCTGCAGATCTTCATCGAATCTCACGTGGTCTTAGCCATCTTTGTCCCCTTCTTGCCTTCGTGCTTCGGGTCTCGGTACCATGCCTTTCAAGATGAGGCCAACGTTCGGCCGCCAGGACACTACTGATGCGACTTCTTCGGGTGCCCAGTCGCAAGTGGTCATGGAATCGGTCGTGGTTGACGATAAGGGTACTCCTGCTGTGCCGCCTGCCACTGGAGCTTCTACGAGCGGATGGAACGAAGGTCTCGACAGTGATGCCCAGCTTGGTGTGAAGAAGGCTCAAGCGACTACTTTGTCATGGACCAAGACGGCTCTGTACACCACTTTGAGTTGGTAAGTGAGAAGTCATACAATCTCTTGTCGCAATCATCAATCTGACCAGGCCATGTCGACAGTATCTGGATCTACACCCTCTCGGGTGGTTTCAGGGCATCGATAAATGCCTCCATGACCGCCTATGCCACGAGCGAGTTTGGCTTGCACTCCTTGCTCACTGTTGTCGACATCGTCTCCGGCGCTATGACAGCTGCATGCTATATTCCTTTGGCCAAGGGTCTTGATCTTTGGGGTCGTGCTGAGGGTTTCCTGCTCATGGTCGGCATGCTCACATTGGGCATGGTCCTGCAGGCCGCTGCTCCCAATCTCCCTGCACTCTGCGCCGGAAGGGTGAGATTCTTAGGATTCCATGAAAGTCTTGAGCTTTTCACTGACAATCAATGCAGGTGTTCTCTTCTGTCGGAGCCGCTGGAGCCGTCTATGCCTATGTCATCGTCGCCGTGGACACGACAAGCTTGAAGAATCGTGGCCTGGCCTTTGCCTTCACTTCATCGCCATATATGATCACCGCTTTTGCAGGACCCAGATCCGCTCAGGCATTCGAGCTGAACGTCGGGAGCTGGCGCTGGGCCTTTGGCGCCTTTGCCATCATTACACCATTCATGGCAATCCCGCTGTTCACAATGTTGAAGGTGAATCTCAACAGGGCCAAAAAGGCAGGACTCATGCCCGAGGAGAGCATAAGTAGTGGAAGGACATTGATGGAGACCGTGAAGCACTTTGCTGTGGAATTTGACAGTGAGTCAATCATGAAGGCAACGACAGTTTGTAATGTAAGCTGACTGAGTATTTCCCTCCAGTCATTGGGGTAGTTCTTTTCGCTGGTGGCCTCATGGTCTTCCTCCTACCGTTCAACCTCGCCGCTTCCGCATCGAACGGTTGGGCTACTGGATGGATCATCGCCATGATCATCATCGGCTTTGCGGCAATGGTATTGTTCTGTGTTCACGAATACTACTGGGCACCCTCACCTTGGCTTCCCTGGCACTTCCTCACAGATCGCTCCATGGTCGGAACCTGCGCCCTCAACTTCGTCTACCAGATCTCCTACTACACCTGGAACCTCTACTTCCAGTCCTTCCTGCAGGTGGTGTTCAACGTCTCCATCGCCGAAGCCGGCTACATCAACAACACCTTCTCCGTCGTTTCGGGTGTTCTGCTCTTCATCGTTGGCTATGCAATCCGACGCACTGGCCTCTATAGATGGCTGTTCTACATCGCCGTGCCCCTGTACACCTTCACTCTGGGCCTGATGATTCACTTCCGTCAGCCCAACGGCAACATTGGCTATATCATCATGTGCGAGATCTTTATCTCTATCGGCGGTGCAGTCTTCATCCTAGTCTGCCAACTCTCTGTCCTTTCCGCCGTCGATCACCAGCACACGTCTTCCGCAATGTCGCTGCTCTACGTCTCTGGCGCATTCGGCGGCGCAATTGGACCTGCCATCTCTGGCGCAATCTGGACCAACGTATTCCCCACAGCACTGGCGAGATATCTGCCAGCATCAGCGCAGGACCAAGTCTCCCTCATTGCTGCTAGTCTCACCACACAGCTCAGCTATCCTGTCGGAAGTGAGGAGAGACTGGCGATTCAATTGGCATATGGTTATGGGCACACTAGGATGCTTGCGGCTGGTGTTGCGTTCTCTAGCTTGATGTTCATCTTCATGTTCATGATCAAGAACGTCAACGTCAAGGACATCAAGCAGACCAAGGGCGTCGTCTTCTAGACGGGCGTGTGAATTTTGCTACACCGCTCGGCCGACCGCAATCTCTCCAATGGAAACAACAAAAGCCTTTACATATGAAAACAGTAATCAGCAATGGATTTGATACTTCCGTACTTCCGATTCGTTCCTCAAGATGTTGCTTTCTACTCTCAAAGCTCTCGTGGGATGGGCAGTAACGGTGAATGAAAACAACATACTTCACAACAAGTCTGAAAACCGTTTACGCTGCATCAGGAACCATCCATAGTCTACCAGCTGACGAGTCACCTAAGCATCTCTTCACAGCTAAGACCTAGGAAATTTCACATATCCCTCGCCAGCAACGAACGTCGCATGCCACGGGTAGCTAGCAGCATCACCAACAAGCGAAGCAATGAACTCTCCATGCGCAGCACCGTCAATAGCCGGGCCCTTCGCCGAGCCATCCGCCTTTCTCTCATCAACATAGAAGAACCTATCACCAACGGAATCAGCTGACTGAACTTTACCTGTACGGAGATGGTGAGAGGACGTGCTACTCACCCGTACCCTTTCTCCCCATAAGCACTCGAAACCAACTCAATAATGTGAGCCGAAGCCGTCTTGCCTACACCCAGCGTCGTGAAAGCCGGCGACGGCGCGACGTTCAGTCTGTTACCTGTGTAGGCAAAGACTTTTGGTGTAGACGTTGGAAGGGCATCGAAGCTGGCGAGCGATTCTTTGACGGCGGCGTACAAGCTGACAGTGTTGATGTTCAGATCGCGAGTGAAGTCTGCCACGGAAGGCGAGACGGGGGAGTCAGGTTGGGTGTAATGGACCGCGGCAGCTACGATAAGATTAGAGACACTATCACGACGGTGTTGTTGTATTCCGCACGGTACGTACCATTGTAGAATACCACGCTTGGTTCGCCCCACTGCTTGCGGACAGAGTCAAACGCAGGGCTAACTGTGCTTGGGTCGGAGAGGTCGACATTCAGAAGAAGGTTGTCGCTCGTGCTGTCTGCCTGCTTGAGAGAGCGAGCTGCCAGAGCGACTCGGTAGCCCTTGGATTGCAAGACCTTTGCTGTGCTTGCGCCAATGTTCTTCCCGGCGCCAATGATAAAAGCGATTGGTATGCTCATGGTCGCTGCGTGGTGCATGTAGTGTTGGGTGGAAAGCGAAGATGTTACAATCAAGATCCCTGTATGTTTGCGATGGTGTACGAAACGAGGAGGCATGCCATCTCTATGGTCGATTGATTATATACTTGGGCCTACAGAGCTACAATTGCACGCAACACTCAGTCTCGCCAGTCAAACCAGCGAACGGTGACTGCATCCCATTTAGCGGTCAATGGTCTGTAAGCCGGACGATGGATCCGCGATTGATGCTAATACATGATATGTCAAGGTCCGGAGTAAGCCTTTGTTAAGGTGCCTCAGCACTACAAGTCGACGGCCAATTGTAGGTGGAACGCTGACAAAGACGCACAACCAGCGGAGGTCGAAAGCCCCGGGCGAATGTCAGCATTGGCGTTTTATGTCCGATTGGCAAAGAGGTACCTCACTACGATACATCCTTTCAGGCAATAGACAATTTGCGGGTGTGATATGTTCTTGAACCGAATTCGGCAATATTGATGCACTGATTTGGTTGACCAATCGAAGGCGAGTTGATCAATGCTACCGTATAGTACTCGTGTGAATCAATAGTATCTAGATGCTCGATAAATCCGCACAAGCGATTTATGCTTGCTCGACAGAGTGCCTGTGACCTTCGCTTCCTTCAAGGCGAGATGAGTTATTCTCGCTCTCGTTCCATCATTTTGAAGAATGCCATCTGTTCCCATTGGCGTTCTGTGCCAGTCGGCGCCATGGTCGTGTGCGACATAGCCAGGCCATATCAACAAACGGCAGTATTGCTGATTCATGTAACTAAGCTGTAACTTCCTTCTCTTCATGTCGTCGTGTGTAACTTCCCCAGGCCCTTGTTCGTTAGCCAGTAAAAGCAAACCGTCCAAGGTTGAGGCTGGGTCGTGCTTCGCCTTCGGCGCTGTTGCTGCGTGGACTTTCCGGCACGAGCATGTCCTCGCTTCCTTGTACCTCAATGTTTGGTTTGGCAATTGTCGTCAAAGGCTCTTGCTCCAAAGCCAGCCAGTCCTTGTCGCTCAGCACCTGGTCGGCATCGTTGTCTCCCACGTCAGCTCGAGCAACTGGTGAAGACGCAGGTACGATGTCTTCGATCTCTGTCGACGTCTCGAGCACCGGACTGGGCTCGTGATCGTGATCCTCAGTTCTTGAAGACTTCGCTGGCAATCCGGGTGGCACGGGCACCTTCTGTCGGGACTTTGCATTGGTACTGTCAGGACTGTAAGCCCACTTGTCACTGAGACCGCTGAAGCGGGATCTGATGCCCTTGCTGAAAATGCAGGGCGAATCCCCCAAGCTGCCGAAAGATGTTGCGGGTGTGTCTGCATCATTCGTGTCGCGCGATGTGCTCGAAGCGAAAGATGTGATGGTGTCTTGTGTAAGATCTTGTGAAGCACTCCCAATTGAGCTACGCACATCGGCTGGCGATGCATCAGAGTAAACCGATATTCTTTTTCGCTTCTTAGGCGATGGTGAATGAGCAGGCGTATCCGCTAAAGCAGCAATGGCTTCGTGGGCTGAGTCATCCGACCAAAGTTCGAAGTTGTCCTTCTTGGTTGAAGCTTTGCGCAGTGAAGGGCTCGCTCCGAAGAAGCGGCTGGTGGAATCTTCCTTCGTGCGGGCACCGTTGCTAGAAGGCACAATCATACTGTCCGAGCATAGTCGTTGCCGCTTGGGAGGACTGTGGTTGGTATGCAATTGCGCACTCATTGTACGCCTTGCGGGTTGTGGGGCCGAGCTCGGCGCAGGCATACTTGCCACACGACTGACAGCTGGTGGGCGAATGGCTGGGAGTCGAGACGCAGACCAAGAAGCTCCTGGTTGTGCCTCAAGAAGGAGGCGTTGACTGGGCGAAGGTGTGAACGAGTTCGGGTCAAGCTCTGCTAAAGGTGTACGGCGTGCTTTGAAAAACTCTGATATTGGTTTGCCAGGTTTTTGACTGGGAGTCTGCATACTGATCGACCGTCTTGATGCATAGTCTGGCCGTTTGGGCAGTCGCATGGGCAGTTTTGTATTTGGGTCCAGGTCACCTATGGCTACACCAGACGCGACTCCTGGATCAACATGCTTTCCGATGTAGGGCATGCTGGCAACGTCCAAATCGCTGGGCACTGCAGTAAGGTTGACCAAGCGCTTCGCTTCTTCACAGTAAACCCACTGATACAGGAACGTCTGCTCGGCTTTTGTGAATGACTCCTGGTAGTCAGCAGGGACCTTCATCTTGCCCTCAAATTGGACAGCTTTGATGACGCGGTCGGCGGTCTTGTGTTTTCGAACAAGTCGATAGGCTGTCTTCAAGCCCATCCTCTCGATTCCCGGAAGATAATCACATCCTGAGAGCATAGCCATCATTCGGAAGTCGCTAAGTTTCCACCCAACAAGGCTCACTTCACGACAAGCAGTAAAGTCATCGCGTCTGATCATCACACATTCACCATATTGATCCAACTTTGTCAGCAAGCACCTGACTCCAAACACTAACAGATCGGAATCTTCGCTCAAGACGCCTTGTATGGTGCCTCGTTGTTCGAGGTACGCGAGCTGACTATCGGCTTCGTATGGTGCCACGACGTAGGGTATGCCGGCGGCCTTGAGTTCCTCAATAATCTCTCGGGCCATGAGAGGGGTGACATCGATTGCCTTCTGCAGCTCTTGGAGGGCCAGAGCAGTCTTGCCAGCCTGTAGCAGCTGCAAGCCAGCCCGTCTGCACTCTTTCCGCCGCGCTGCTCTGTCGTTCTCTGTGTGTCCTTTACTCGGCAAGTGGTCTCCATCGAATACCAGGTATGGCTTTACTCCGAAGTGGACGAGCATCCGCACGCGGTTCATAAAGAAGTCGACATATTTCCGGGTCGGCTTGTCTTGGGCAAGCTCGAGGGCACAGGTGAATGTGGCGCGGTGAAGCCAGCCATAGGCATCAACGCCAATGGTCTTGCCAGAGAAGTTGCGGAGGTGGGTAGGTTTTTGTATGCTCTTGAGCAAAGGCAGTAGACCTGGTCGTCATCAGCGAGAGGACATCATCGTATAGTAGACGGTACGTACCTTGGATGCCCATATCGGCGGCCTGGAATAGACCCTGCAGTGATGCCAGTCGTCCGCAGCTCACGCGAATGTAGTGATCATGTCCCAACCATTAGCAGGGATGTTTCCGAGTGGCAGAATGACCAGCTCGTCTGATGTGCGTTCAGACGATCAGGTACACCCCTCTGCGACCTTAACTTACTCGACAGTAATAAGATAAGACGCGTCGAGGTGAAAGACGCGCGCCTAGTGAACGTTGGAGGAAGGCTTAAGCTCGGGCGGGGAAATGCCGACTTTCGAGACAAGTTCTTCGACTTCGAGATTTCTTGTGGGCGAGAAGGATATCTGCGCGGCAAATAACAAGAATACGGAGCGACCGTGCCACAACACTTCGAACACTATTCTGTAATAGACGAGGACCACCAAGATGCCTTCCAAGCTTGCCAAAATCCAGAAACATGTTACCAAAAAGAAGGGTAGCAACGCAAAAGCCCTTCACGAAAACAGCAGAGATGCCCTGAGAATTCGCAAAGCCAGCATGCGTGACGACCGAGTCAACAGGAAGCACAAAATTCAAAAAGGTGCAAACGAGCCATGGTTGAACCGCATCGCTTGGTTCAAGGAGCATCTCCCTGAGACACTTCATCCATACGACAAGGCCGAACTGCAGGCGGCTGCCGAGGATTACCTTACTCACATGGACGAGGAAATCAACCAACTCCAATCCGAGCGCAGAGCTGGAAGGCCAGCGACTACCAGACATCAGCAGCTCGAGATGGCCAAGGAGGGCGAGAAGAAGGAGTACGCCAGTGGACTGTGGATGCCCAATCTGCAAGACGAGCAGACTCTGATCAAACTGGATGCTTGGCAGTTCGACTGGCTCAGTCTCAGCAACATGAATTTCGTTAGAGTCGATGCCGATGGCATCGTCAAGGAGGCTCAGTTCCCACCCAACAAGGCAGCTTGAGTTTGCCACTGCCAACAGCGTTGACACGAAAATCACGCCATGGTCCGCTGAAACCGGCTAGTTGCTGGCAAGAAGATTCCATCGTCGGAGACATTCGGGCTTCAGCAGTATATCGATACTGGGCGCCCGCAGACTCCCAGGCTACACGTCGCATCGAGCCAACTGCGCGGGGAAGTCGCCGATTGGAAGCATACTATCATGAGATCCTTGACTACGGAGATCGACCCCGAGGTTCAGGATGGATGCAGGTGATAGTGAAGTTGTTGCGATGGCTGGTCTTGGAGAAACACAGCGCATGTTTTAGGATCCGGACGAGGCGGACCAGGGAAGGAGGATTGGATGAGAGAGAGTTTGGGGAAAGCCATCAACAGGAATTGTGTGATGAGCACTGTTTGAACGTAGGCGCATAGCAAGTTCGCATGCAACGGTACGCATGTATTTCTATATTTATAACACGCTGTGCTACGAGAGAAGCGTTTCGTCTTTAAATGTACTGTAGAGTTGTCGATCCGCGAAGAAGTAAATGTTGTACTTTTCGCGCGGATCATTCCATGTCGACTGATTCATTCACATGTCTGTGCTCTTGCTCTGGCCGGGGTTGAGAATGGGGAAAGCGCAAGTGGAGTTGCGGAGACAACCTTGGAATAGGCTCTAACTTCGAGGCGCACGCCGCTGAGAGCAGCTCGCAGTGACAGGCACCTCGTACCAGCAACACCACCACACTCTACCAGCCACCGAGGTGTCGCCTCGCTTCTTCACTGCATCCATCGCTACCAACACGCCACAACCATCGCTTCTCATTCATATGCGACACAACACACCTGTCCCCGCGGCCTAGCAGTGAGCAGCGTTGCGAGCTGCTGGCGCATCACCCCATCCATAACACCACACCATGGACTCCGCCACAACGGCTACCTCGAGCATCTTCGCGGGGCCCTCGACCGAGGTCACCTCGCCTGCGAGCTTTGACGACGACTCGCGACACTATGCGACAACTGCGTCGCAGGTCCCCAAGCCTACGTCCGGCAGCACACTTCCTCCCATCCACAACCCGAGTTCCCCGCCTGACACAATCAAGGATGTCAAGAACATCGGGACACGCTTCCACGAGGATTGTCACGAGACCGACTCGCCGAGTCCGCGACTGCGCTCCAGTCGCGTGTGGAAAGGCAAAGGGAAGGAGACCCTGACGGTCGAGAGAGAGCCCAAGAAACCCAAGAGCTTGCTGGATCTGCCGGTGGATATACTCAAGGAGATTGTACGAGAGGTCACACACACAAATGACCTGACCTCGCTTGCACTATGCCACAGTGCTCTCCACCAACTCACCATCCCACACATCTACTCTCGCTTCGATATCGTATGGCCGGACAGTAGCACACATGCAGAGCCACGTTCTGGAGTGGATGCGCTCACCTATGGGCTCTCAACTCTTGTCATGGCAGAAGAGGTGTTCGGCGAAGCGCCAGGCCAGAGGAAGGAGGGCTTAAGCAATCGCTTTACAGCTACTGGCGGACGGGCCAACGAGCGAGTTATTAGGCAGAGGAGAGGCAACCACTACGCACATTTCACAAAGAAGTTCTCGCTGGGCAACGGACCCGCAGACTGGGTCCAGGAGTACCTCATCTCGAAAGAGGGTGGGAAAATGCTTGGTACGCTGGTCGCACTCGCTGTTGCAAGGATGCGCTCACTCGAAACCTTCGTCTGGGATATGCCCACCGGTATCTTACGTGACGTCTGGCTTGCCTTGTCATCTCTGGCGGATAGGATCGACGGCGAGCCTTGTCGGCTGGATAAAGTTTGGGTGCGCTGGCACGACAACTCGTCTGCTGATCATACTCATGCTATGCCGCCTGGTTATGTTGCCGCACCACCTCCTCTTCACTCAGCCATCGGCAATTTTGCCAACCCAGGCTTGCCACCACACATCCGATTGGCCGACCTTGATCGTGTCGAACATCCGAGCTTCTCTGTTCTTCCAGCTATGCGCAGTCTGAGCGTGCTGGATATCGACGAGCTTGCATATCTCGACGAAATGGCGGTCTTGATCGGACGATCTGTGGACAAGCTTCGCGAGCTGCGCATAGGTCTCGCACGGCATGCGATGACACGTGACTGGGTCACTGTATGGGAAGGTGACAACCTGCACCAGGTAGATCGTGACAACCCAACCGCCGGATTCTTGACGATTGGGGAGAAAAGGTTAGGAGGCGTGCTGGGTACCCTCATGGGCTTTGTACACGACATGAGGCCAAGACGCGCCCTGCCAATACGTACTCGGCGCCCATCGCCACCTCGACCTGAGCTTAGGGTCGATAGTCCGTCTCTTGCTTCAGCTTCCAGCATGCAGCCTTCTCCGGCTAGCCGCGATGACATGGTCGTCCCAGAATCACTGCATTCGCCACCTATAATCCCGTCGCCACACCTCAGTCCTCCACACTCCGGTTCCGCATTCGACACTGATCCTCTAATCGCCAGCAGTAGGTGTGCCTCACCCCGTCCGTTCTCATCAGACGGCCTCCCTGTGCTATTGGAAAACACGAGCGCGACGCCGACTGTGGTGCCAGAGGTGCTTTCAGAGATGGATGATCCAGCCGACGAACATATCCAGAACGCTCTCCGATTAGAAACGCTGGAACTGGAACGTGTACCTTTATCAATACCAGTGCTTCAGAGGGCCATTGAGTGGTCAACATTGACCTCCCTTACGATTTTGAACTGTCAGAACCACGAAGCGCTCTGGAAAACATTACGGCGAAGCTTCTGTCCCACGCCCAAATCACCAGTCTACCCGACTCCTCGGCGGAGTGCCCACAGCTCTCCCCGAAAATCCGGTAAACAGTCTCTCGCGTCATCGGATATCGAGATGCAATACCATCTTAACCTAAAGCGAGTTCACACTAACACTGTGTCTCCCTCGCTGATATCGTTCTTGAAAGAGACTCTTGCGCCCAATAGCCTCGAAGTTTTGTTCCTCCAGGAGGGTCGCACATACACATCCACAGTGACTGTTGATGCGATATACCGCGGCCCACTCCGACGGCATCGCCAGAGTCTCAAGAAGATCCTGATAGATAGCTCAGAGAAGGCTCCTGATGGCCACCCGACAAGCTCAAGCCGATGGCGCCGTTGGATGCTGACAAGGGACATCCTCGCGTTTGTCTGCAGTGGAAAGATGACGAGCCTTCGAGAGTTAGGCATGGCGCTCGACTATCACGACTGGGTAAGGTTCCTTCGAAGCACTTGTAATTTTCGTCGCTGACATGTTCCTCCCAGCACTTCTTCCTGCAGCACCTTCCATCAATACCACATCTTCGCAGTCTATACATCCCATTCCTCGCGGACCACGTGCACGGCAGTAATACGGATCCTCGCGAGCTTGCCTTACAAGTAGTCGACATTGTCGCTCTGCGTCCCGACGTCGAACTCTGCTACATGGGTGTCGGGACTAAATGTTTCGAGATCCTCGAAAGCCGGCGTGACTGGGATTCCCGAGCCGACGCAGCGCACCTAGGCATCCCTGCCGTAGGCGGCGCAGTAGTATCCGAGGGTGAAGACGAAGACGATGTGGAGGAAGAAGACGAGGAAGAGCTCGACGGCGAAAGCGACGCCGACGAAGAGACCGAAAGCGACGCCGAGCACAACGACGACGATGATGACGATGACGATTTTGACGACGACATTACCGACTCGGACTCGGATTCTTCCGACGGTACGCCTCGCAAAGGCGGCAAGAACGGCCGGGCGGCGAAACTGCGCTTACGAGAGATCTTGTTCTACGATGATAAGGTCGCTGTCTTCAAGGCGCGCCATGGGAAGCTCTAGCATGGTTATAACAACGGATTCGGAGGGTATACACTGCCTCCTTCCGTTGGGGGTTGGCCGGCGAATATTCTTGAGTTTGCTTGAAGGAAAGAATGAATGGGTATGGGCCTTTGGGGAATGGGTATGGGATCTTTCATGGAAGACTTGAACTTTTTGCCAGGTGGCGAGGAAAAATGATATCCCGTTCTTTTGGTGTTTTTTTTTTTTGCTTTCATTATACGCGCTGGCACTGGCTGGCTGGTTGTTGGGCGTTTGCTTTGAGGGTAATGGGCTGTTGTTTCAGAATGGGATTTGGAGCTGGTTCAGGACAGCGTTGGCATTTATACATACGTGTTTTTTCTTCTTGGGGGGATTGGAGGGAAAATTGACCAGAACGGTGTTCGCTTTCGATCGGTTGAGCGACCATGCTGACCCTAGGGTGTCTATTCATCTGGCTCGTAAGGCTGTTCTTACCTTCTGTACGTACGTAGCATTTTGAACCTGGCATTGACGCCTGTATCTAAACGAAAATGCTTTCACTATCACGCAAGCAATGTAGAGCGAGGACTGAATATTAGTTCGGTCCATCAATCCGGGATCAACGGCGATTGTACTCGTCCGACGAGCTGTCTGTTTTGAATAACCGGGTCGTGCCGACAGAACTGAGAGGTCCTCTCATGGCGCTGCTACCCATGTTCAAGCTTGTTGGTCAGCTGTGAGAATTATCTTGCTCCGCAACGCAGAAACAGTGTGCTGGCTTGAATCTGAGCGCTTTGCACTTTGACCGGCATGGCAGGGTGCATATTTTCGCTGACACTTCTACCAGAATCGGCGCCGGTGTGAGCCTTGCCGTTGTTGATATGGAGACAAAACTTGCATATCGACTCTGCTTCGGAACCCAACCTCGAGCTACTTTTTGCAGCAAAACGGGATGGATCTCAAAAACTCGCTAATCCTTCAGGTGGCAGGTGTAGCGTGCGGTGTCATTGCCTGCTGCATCACATTCTACACCTTGTCCAAATTTGGTCGACGGTCACTTATGATCGTTAGCATGGCGATCATCACAGCGCTTTGGGGTGCGATTGGTTTCTGTGGGATCCGTCAGGATGCTGCTGGTGCCATGTGGCGAGTTCAACCTTGGATAGTCCAGCTCGTTAGCTCCTCGCTAACAAATCTCGTAGGTTTACAGCCATTGGTATGCTATTGGTCGTCGTCGCGGCAGGCATTGGTGCATGGCGTAAGTGACCCGATGTGTGAGATGTTCGATCGGGCCAAGCTAACCTCCTGTCCAGCTGCATCATATGCAGTCGCGAGTGAAGCATCCTCGTACAGGGTGCGCGCAAAGACGCAAGGGCTGGGCTGGTTCGGATACGGGCTAGGGACCATGGTATTCGGATTCGCCGTGCCCTATTTATATGTGAGTTTGGTAGCCCTGTATCCTTGGTCATTGTTATGCATCAAATTGGCAGCTAACATGTGCTTGTCACAGAACCCTGACGCCGCAATACACCGCATTTGTATGCTTTGTTCTTCCCGGAGCCGGGCTGGTAGGGTCCTCTTGCCTGAGATGAAGGGACGATCGCCTGGGGAGATAGACAAGATGTTCGCGGCGCGTATCCCTACGCGCAGCTTCTTACACTGGACTAATACCAGTTCAATGGCAGCATGATGCCTGCACATTGCTGCCTTAGGGCCAAGACTGGATAATAGCATGCCAGTCGAATTGCAGCGCAATCTATGTTTCGGAGTCAAACTGGTCGACTGGCCTGCGAGAACTGCAGCTCCGTCCGATTGCATTTGCCAAGTATCTCAGGCTACAAGACACTGGGTCATCCCAACTTTCATGCTAATCCGATTTTGACTGACCTGCGGTTGTAGCGGCAGCGTCGGCAGAAGAATTGGAGTATGATGTACGGGGTGCATTTCGTCAATCCAGAAAAGACAATAGATTCAAATTGGGCACCGGCGGCATGCGGCCGTGCTATACATCTGCACCTTCTACGCGTGAACGCGGTATCGTAAAAGCATGCTCTACACATTGCCCCGAATGACGGTTGCGCTCGAACTTCTTAACAATGAGAAGTGTGTTTAGGCGTCCAGTAGGTGAAGTGTCGGTGTGCCGACTGCCGTTGCTAGCGCTGTACGCGTTCTTCGTGGCTTGCCCAAGACGTGAAGAAGCAGTTGCTGCATTCGAACGCTTCCCTGCTTTTGGATTTGGAATGCCGAGAGTGAAATAACGGCGTGACGTAGGCGCCACGCCTTCTCGCACAGCAGAGCACAGTCGCTGCACCAGGCTGCTCGTGGCTGCCCGTGGCTCGTTGTCTGTGGGTTTGAACCATTTCAATGGCAATGCGAGGCGTGTCAGGTGATTGGCAGCAGGCATTGTGATTGCTGGCGCATGCTGGTGCCGCGGGAGTGGAGTAGCAGCAGATCATCATCAAGGACAGAGTTTGGCAGGGCGAGTCGATGACATAGCTTCCTGGCCTTTGGGCAGCTTGGCACGGGCTATCAAGATTGGCGGTGGCACTGTGCACGCTGTGCGCTGATTACCAGCTGGCGGGCGGTGCGGGCGTGACTTTGAAGGAGTCGGTGCCCGAGGAGAGTTCGTCGATCTTAGGAGGCATTTGCACCCTGACAGCTCGAGGGGAACTGCTGCAAGCCAACAGAAAGTGCCTGTCGTTGTCTCTCTGCAGTGCGACGTCACTTGTCTCGCGCACCAAAGAGCTCCGTCTCCGTCACCACTTTACTACACGCCTTCCTTCCCGTCTACTTCCGCACCCCCTCCCTCTGCCCTACCATATCACGCGTCAAGAGCTGGCAGTCCTGCTTGCGACAACTCCAACCTCCACCTACACGTACCTCCGTACTCTCTCCCCTTTCCGCGCATTGGAGCGCATTCCGCTCTGCGTTGGTCGGGCAACACCATGTCTCAGCATTACGGCAACGTGCCGAACCCCAATGACGCTCACTATGATCGCGGCTATGGAAATACTAACAGCAATGTCGCCGACTTCGCGACTGGCAACCCGTCTGCCAGCATGACCTCGCCGCTTGGTCAGTCAATGGGCCAGCACGGCTACGGCGGGCAATTTCACGAAGACTTCGACGCCGCCGGCCGCCCAATTTCCATCATGGATAGCACACAAGGAACAGGAATCGATCGCTCTGCCTCCAGTGCTTCCACTGCTGTCGCGCACGGTCAAGGAGCTCCCTCGCGCCATAACACACTCAAAAAGAGTCCTAGTATGCGCCGCCCGACTGGAGCTACTGGCAGCCTAAAACGTAGCAGCAGCCGTAAGAGCCTCGCGGCCGGAAGCATCAAGAGCGTTGGCGGCAGGAGCGTCGGTGGCGGCAATGCAACAGAAGACTTCTTCAGCGCATTCCACACGCCTGTTCCCACCCAAGGCTCGCCTACCGACATCCTTGCAAACCGCTTCCAGTCATGGCGCCAACTCCTCAAGTCACTGATCGCGTACTTCCGGGAAATCCAGAACTCTTACGATGCACGTGCCAAAGCTGTTAGCAAGGTGCAGAATTCCCTAGGCGGCATCTCACACCCTGCGCTTATGCTGTCTCACAATGGCCTTTCTGATGCGACCCGCATTCTCGAGGACTTCCACAGGCATTCACTTGCTGAGGCTAACAAGTCACGCGAGATCGAGAACGATGTCATCAGTGGTTTGACTGGCTTGCGTAGCGACTTGAGTCAGAAAATCAAGGAGATCAAGAGCTTGAGCGGCGACTTCAAGAACTCCGTCGATAAGGAAAAGGAGGCCACAAGAAGGGAAGTGGAGAAGCTCCAGGAGGCTCTTCAGCACGCCGACCACGAGGACAGCAGTGCCACTGGCAAGAACGATCCTTACGTCGTCAGACTGGGCGTTGACCGTGCTGTGGAGAAGCAGATTGACGAGGAGAACTATCTGCACAGGGTGAGTTGGGAAAACAATTATTTTTGTTAGCTGACCGCACACTGACATTTGACAGGCCTATCTCAACCTTGAAACCTCTGGACGTGAGCTTGAGTCAATTGTTGTTGGCGAAATCCAGAAGGCGTACAATGCACTTGCTGGAATTCTCAAGCGCGAGGGCGACGACGCCTACAAGGCTGTTGAGGGCCTGCGTAGTGGCCCGATCTCCATGCCCAAGGACGAGGAATGGTCTGCATTCGTCAGCAATGATCCTCACTTCGTTGCGCCGGATGTGCCTCTGCGTCGCATCGAGGACATCACCTACCCAGGCAGAGATCACCCAGCTGCCACCGAGATCCGAGCTGGTATGCTCGAGCGTAAGAGCAAGTACCTCAAGTCGTACAGCCCTGGCTGGTATGTTCTGTCACCTACGCATCTGCACGAGTTCAAGTCTGCGGATAAGATCTACACACAGCCGCCAGTAATGTCGCTCCAATTGTCGGAGCAAAAGCTCGGCACGCACTCAGAGGCTGGCTCCTCGAGCTCCAAGTTCATGCTCAAGGGCCGTCAATCGGGTGGTATGCACAAGGGTCACAGCTGGGTGTTCCGCGCTGAGAGTCACGAGACTATGCTCGCATGGTACCACGACATTCAGGTCCTCACCGAGAAGACTGGCGAGGAGCGTACTGCCTTCCTCCGCAAGCACGCTAGGAGCGTCAGCGGCAACAGTGATCGCCGTCGTAGCTTCAGTAGCGATGGTCTTGAGGAGGATGAGGCAGACCAAGTGCCGTACTCGGCCGACGCTGCAAGTCTTTCTGAGCAGAACCCCGTCGAAGCGAGACCTCAGCGGCCGCAGCCAGGTGAGTGAGTGCTGCCCCTTTCTTGCGTCCCTTAATAGGATATTATCCTTAGCTGGAACTGGTGCTGACCCAACGACGTCGACAGGCGGACGATTCCCGTCTGATCTGAACGTCAACCGCACGCGTAACCTTGGTGTTCCGCAAAGCCCGTCGAGCGAAAGCTCCGATCGCGATACCATTAATGCGGCACCCGCTGTTGTGCCTATCATCCGCATGGACGAGCCTGCGCGCAAATACTCTCGCGACAACGAGGATCCCTACAGGCTGAAGGGCATTGCCTCCCACAGCCCTGGCATGACTCCCGGTCCTGCCACTACCTACGATGACGACCAGGCTCGTTACATGGCCCCAACCCAGGCGGCTGTAGCTCAGCCGCAGCATCAGGCAGACCAGTCATTTTTTCTTCCGGGCCAGCAACACTTAAGTGAGCAGCCGGCTTCTGCTTACCAGCAACAGCAGCCCATTCAACCCGCCCAATCTACATTTAGCAGTCCCAGTGATTACGACAATGCCCAAGGCTCGCGTGGAGACTGGATGGGACCCGCTGCCGTCGGCGCCGGGGTGGGCGCTGCAGGTGCTGCAGCATACAACCACTATGACAACCACAACGAGCCGGAGCTGCAGCAACAGGCCGCCAAGGAGGCCGCTCTCGTTGACGACGGTAGCAACCAGCCCAACGATCTCGGTCTGCAGCTACAGGCTGCTAAAGAGGCTGCTTACATCGACGACGGTGGCTACCAGGCTAACCCAATCGTCGCTCCTGCCAACGGTATCCCTCGCACCGCTCAGGACCCTCCCGTGACCAGTACCCGTGACGTGCCTACCACGCTCGCCTCCTCTACTACCGCCACAAGCGTCCCTAGTACCGTCGACAATGTTACAACCTCTACACTGCCATCTGACCACGGCGCCAATGGCACCTACCTCTCCTACCCCAGCAACACCGGCAGCGGCCTCGACGGCTCCTCCAAGATTCCCGTCGCCGCCATGGACGACGGTCTAGGCGGACTGGAATCGAAGGGCGCCCACGAGACAGGACAAATCTTCCCTACCGTCGTCAGGCACAACACCGACATCAGCGTCAGCCAGCTGCACGTTCCTGGCGAATTCCCCAAGAAGGTCTAAATATCTTCTTTTCAACCCCTATACGGAGAATGTCTAGATGTACAGTGCCTGGACGAATGAATTGATGGTCGGACGGGGGGCGGTTGGAATGGCTGGACCGGATGGATATACCCTTGGGTGTGGGGATAATGGGCTCGGAAAGGGGATGTGAATTTCTGGTTTTTTTCTTTTTGGTTTTATGGTTCTTGTTTCAAAATCTGCTGCTTGCAAATATTGCTCCAATAATTCAGTGTTTCTTCGATCCAGCTGTACGACTAGTCGTGTTTGTGAATTACAGTTACAAAGTGCTCCGCGCTATATTCATCGGCTTATAGCAACGGCCTCTTTCTTTCACGCTGTAGTCCGTATCGCTGACTACACAATACAAGCCTTGCTCAAAGAGGATTGGAGTAGCAGAGCAGGGGCCTGGGCGCGAACACGCGAAACATCTCATCTACACGATGTTGGGGAGTGGAACTGGACAAGGTAAATTTCCACAAAACTACCTCTAGGCGCTTTGACAGAGCCATAATACACGCTTTGCCGCTCCCGAGCTAGCAATACATCTCATCTATCGTAACACCTGCAACAAGAAAAGAAAAGAAAGAGAGAAGGAAACAGTCCTACTCGCACAGGATATAAGCGTACACGCCACCTTCACATCACTCTTCATACTCCTCCTCCGCCCCCTCCACACTCTCAACCACACTCTCCCTGCGCTTTTCCCTCTCCAACATCATCCTGAGCTCCTCATTCTCTGCACTCCGCTCCTCAAGCCGCTGCCTCGCGCCGCGCCGATCGAGGAGTCTAGCCTCGCGCTCGGCCTTCAAGCGCCTCTCCATCTCCTTGAGGCGGTGAATCCAGCGTTGCTCGTTAATGCTGTTCGATGTGTCCACGCGTTGGAGAGGAGCATTGTTGTCGAGCGGGATCGACGTGCTCTGGCCCTGCAAGCCGGACGCAGCGGAGACGGCTTGCGCCGCTTGAGCGATGTGGGAAGTCTGGTCGGCGGCGGAAGTGCTGTGGTGGCGCAGGAGGGTGCTCATGATTGCCCGCGCGGGGCTGGGAGGTTTGGTGCCACCGCTGCCGCTGGACATGGTGCGGACGTGGTCGCCTTGGGATTGCTGGTGCATGAGCTGCTGGGCCATGGCGCTTGGGTGCTGGCGGTGGAATTTGAGCTCTGCTTTGAGAATCTTGACTTCGGATTTGAGCTTTGCGATTTCTTCGGTGCCTTTCATGCTTCGTGAGCTTACGGAGCGGTTCGTTTGGGGTCTCTGCGCGGCGGCGGCGGCTTCTTCGGCCATGCGGATTTGTGTCTCCTTGATGGCGCGCTCAAGCTGGTCCACACGACGGACGCGAAGCTCAAAATTGTGTTCAAGCGTCTGGTAGTCCTTGTTAAGGTCTCTTTCAACAGACTTAATGCGTTGCTTGAAGTCTCCCACCAAAGCCTCGATCCTTTTCACAGCAGCAATGATGTTCTTGTTGAAGCTAGGCAGGCCACGTCCAATGACATCAATTGAAGGCACTTCGCCATTAACGAGGCTGTTATTATGAGACCAGTCAGTACCACAGAGGGTCGAGAGGCGATTCCATAGAGCAAGAAGCAGAGCATTGCGGTCGGCGAGCTGCTCGCGGTACTGTTGATCCAAAGCAGCCATCTTACGCTTGTCCTGACTGAATGCTGTCTCGAGCTCCAGTACACGAGACTCGTGTTGCGCGATAGTCCGCATAGTCGTGGCCTTGCCGCGGGACTCTTTCTCGAAGAGCTCAAGATCATGCTTTCGGGCCATACGTTCCTTGTCAAGAAGATCGGACAATCGTCTGCTCTCCAGGCTGGTGCTCTCAAGCAGACCATCGCGGTGTCTCAACAGACGATCCTTGTCAGCAACGTCCATCTTCGTGCGATCAAGGTAGTTTGCAGTCTGCTCGAGATCGCGTTGCAGCTTCTCAATTTCTGCAAGCATGCTCTGCCTGGTCCCATTCACGTCGCCAAGAACATGTCTGAGATTGTCCTCCAGCTCCTCGAGCCTTTGTTTCCACGTGCTTGCCTCCACTTCTTTGGCCGACAACGCACGCCTGAGCTTCCTGACTTCATCTTTGGTTTTGCCACCTTCGATGTTCAAGCCATCCAGCACCTTTTGCACCTCCTCCTTCGACTTGTTCTCCAAGACATCGCGCTGCTCACGCTCCTGAACAATCTCGTCCTCCATTTCGCGGAGCTTCTCTTGCTCGTCTTGGATGTTCTGCTGAGCAGCGTTGAGAGCGTCTTCGAGCTCGCCAATCTTGATCTTGTCACCCTCCTGCTCCTCGCGCAAGAAAGTGATTTCAGAGTGGAGGCTTTCTTGTGTAATCTCAAGCTTTCGGTTCTTCTGGTCGAGTTCCTTGCACTTCTCCTCCCACTTCTGCAGCTCTTCTTCAGTCTCGCCAAGCTGCTGCTCCAGCTGTTCGATCGTACGGACATTGGCCTGCTTTTCATCTTCCAAATGCATCACACTTTGTGTGATCTCTCGGAGCTCTCCTTGCAGCCCCTTGTAGCCGTCTGTCGCATGATCGAGCTTAGTCTGCGTCTTCTGTGCTCTCTTGAGAGCATTCTGCAGTTGAGTATGGACGTCTTCGATTTCCTTTTCAAGCTTCTCGATCTCGGCAACAGCTTCTTGCTCCAATCGTTGATATTCGTTCTGCAATTCTTCTGAGGACTGCAGAGCGTCATCTCGTTCGAGAACAGCCGCCTTGAGATCTTCGGTGACGTCGTTGAGGTCGTTTTCCATTTCTTGGAAGTCTCCTTCAATAGCTGAGACATATTGAAGGTGTGTATTGTGTGTTCGTTCCAGCTCTTGATATTTCAAACGAAGCTCAGCGTTCTGGTCTCGAAGCTGACCCTCTTTCCTGTCCCACTCGTCGCGCTCAGTGTCAGTGACACCATTAGGATCGCTCACATGCGAAGGCGCACGTTGATGGGCCCTGGAAATCGATCGTTCGAAGATGCTGTCGCCTGTCATGGACCGTGCGCCGTCGCTCTTGCGTTGTAACATCTTGAGATCTTCGATTTCTTGCTGCAGTCGCTCGCGTTCGCGATTGCGTGATGTGAGCATACTGGTTTGTGCTCCCAGATCGCGGCGGAGCTCCGCATTTTCGTGCCTCAAATTGTCAACAAGAGTATGACTGGACTCGGTTCCAGCAATGCCGTTGGAATATGCAGATTCCTCTTCCACGCTCTGTGGGTAGCCTAACCTGCTGTTCCGGCTTGGTCGCTTCTCTACGCGATGTGCTGCTGGTGATGCACGGTCGATGCGTAAAGCAGCAAGCTCCTCTCTGAGCTTACGAACGTCTTCTTCCGATTGCTCCCGGCGTCCGGTCTCAGCGTTGAGCAGATCTTGCCACATCTCCATGGTTTCGCGTACGCCAGAGTTGTCTTCAGCGCGATGGCCTGCCATACTGCGCATGTGCTCCGCCATTTTCCGCTTCTCAAGCTTTTCGGTCATCATTTCTTCTCTCATTGTGGTCACCTGATTCTCCGAGTAGTCCAGTTGCTGACGCAGGTACAGAATCTCTTCGTGCATCTCGGCCTGCAGCGTAGGGTCGTCCTCGTCCAGCTCATCATCCCGCGAACTTTCCTTAGCTTTTTGCGCATTCTCAAGTCCCTCTTCGAGTTCCTTCGCCTTTCGCTCCAACTCCCTGATCTTACGACGCATCGATTGTGATTCTCTGCGTTCGTTCGCAAGATCCGTCTGAAGTTGTACATTCTTGTCGATCAGTTCCTGAACACCCTCTTCAGAGTGGCTTCGCAGAGCTTGGTCGAGGAAGTGAATCTTCAACTTCAGATCAAAGTTCTCTTTGGTCAGCTTGTCGATTTTGCCGTTCTGTTCCTTCAACGTCAACGTCCTTCGCGGCCGGTCGCCACCAAGAGAAGCAGACGGCGCCGGGCCATCTGACGAAGCAGGTCGTCTGTCTGTTAGTGTCGGATTCCGAGCGCGGAAGTCTCGAGCTACCGTCTCTGGCACTCTGATGTTTTCAATGCGCTGAGCGAGCACTGTGTCCGTTGGCGCATCGTTGCGGGCCGTCGAGGCACGTGGCGTTCGAGGCTCCTCGTCTTCCTCCCATCGGGTAGACAGCCGTCCTTGACTTTTGTTCCCTGATAATCGAGCGATGGTAGGGAATGTGTCTGCGTCTCGACTCATGTATGACGCTTCACTTCCCATGCTTGGCAGCCTGTTGAGGAAGTCCGAAGTCCGAATGTTATTATTGCCACTTACAGACCTACTTTCAGGAATAGCACCTCCCGTCTGTAGAGCATAATCGGCACCCACGGTAGCATCGCTTCCAGAGAATTCAGACGTGATCGTAGCAGTAGACCTAGACGACCTTTGGCTGGATTGCCTGCCACTGAGGAACGCGGGTCGCAGTCGCCGCGGTGAAAGTGCTTGTGAGGCACCCAGTGAAGAAGCGGCACGGGACGAAGGCAAAGGCACATCCTTAGCCTGAGGTGTGTGACTGGAAACAACTGTCGAGCCTTTCGAGTTTGGTCGTTCTCGTAGAGGTGATGTAGGCGAGAAGCTTGACGACATATCCGAGACAGACTGCATGAACGCCTGGTTTGCGCGCACGGGTTGAGAGTTGACACTGCCCTGCGTCGACGCCTGACGGTTATCTGATCGCCGTGAAGCTGCCGCGGCAGGCGACATGAAGCTGTCTCTACTTTCATCCTCAGATTCGTTACTCTCAAAGCTCTCCCGTGTGTTCTGCGACTCCGGTGTTTCTGACTCGCTGTCCTCGTTCTGAGAGAGCGCATGCTCTTGCTCATGCCGCGACTGCGAGCTCATAGCGCTAGACAGCATCGAGTCTGGCAGTGGTGTCTTCTCGGGCTTTGCCAACTCAAGATATGTATCGTCCACACCCAAAGACTCATTGTACGTTTGAGCAGGCGCAGCCTCCGGCATGAAGCTCGACTCCACGTCCATTAAGTGCCTGCGCATCTCTTTCTCATCCATGTCATGCCCATCCTCGCTCTGCAGTGACAATTCGCTTGGCTCGTCCGACCGTCGCGTCTCGCTCCGCGTGTTGTCGCTGAAGTAGCTGTCCTCGCCGATCGGCAGGGCAGGCAGTTGGTGGTCGGGTTGGTTGAACGAGTCGAGGGCAGCATTGTCGGCACGGCTTCTTCGTAGGCTCGACATGTCCATGGCACTTTCGTCGACGCTTGTTCGCGTACTGCGCACTTGCAGCTTTCTAGGCTTACGCCGCGCCGGGCTGCTGAAGGTTTCGGATTCGGCTTCGTCTTGATTCATGGTATGGTCTTAGGCGGCCAGTGCATGTAGCATTGTTGGGATTCGCCTATTGCACAGCAAGTTGGATTCCAGTCCTATTCGACGAGTCCGCTTTCACTAGGAGCAGGCATATGGCAAGTCGGCGCAATGCTCTCAACAGGACAAACGAATGGCCGGCACGAGTCCCTTCACTGTTGTTGTGAGACAGCGGGCTGGGGAAAGCAGGGCAAGTTCGCGTCGCGCGTGCCGGCCTGTGCTCCGTGGAGGCACTATTTAGGACCCGAGACCTGCAGTAATTCGTGATGCATCAACACGACTCGAGCCTAACGGTGCTGTGTGCGTGAAGCTTCCTAATAAGACGCTAACAGCATCGTACTCTACAACGTTGGGTTGAAGAGCGTGATGCGCTTTCTTTGGGTAGCTTGTTCAATTCAAGCTCAAGCAAACATCCTCCATCCTCCAACTGACGGATGAAAGTAGCGATGTCATTCGCCCGCTGACCTGCTTAGGAACACCAAGGAACGCGAAGGAAGAGAACATGATTATGATAACTTTTGTATCTACCCGTGCTCTGTGTACATCCTACTCAATACACAATAACCGGGCCGAGTGCACTACCCACCATGAAGGAACTTCTGTAATACGTTCACCAGCGTTGTGCGCTTAGAACACCGTACCCTTGTTCTGCTTCTTGACCAGCTTGTAGTTCTTCCATAGCGCAATGCCAGGAATGGCCAGAATCAAGACGCATGTCGCTGCCACGCCACCCCACTTCTGCACTTGTTGCATGGCATAATCAGCTGCAGTGCGCTCCGGTGTGCCCTCGAGGTAGGCCAGCGATGCGACAGCGCCGCCAAGTTGCAGCTCGCTGACCAATGTCGAGTTGGTAATACCATCAGACAGAAGGCTCGAGGTAGCAGCATCTGGGTAGACCTTCGCGTAGATGGCGGCGATAACAGCAGAGCCGATGGCTTGGCCGACACTGGCGAAGAGGCCCAGAAGAGCGAGCACCATTGGCACACCCTCGCGATCACAAGAAGCCATGGCAGCAATCTGGTGGGCAATGACAAGAGTGCCGCCACCGAAAGCGATGAAGATCTGGCACATGACCAGATATCCGACGTCGTGACCTTCACCCTGGCCACGGAAGTGGATGGTAAGACCTGCGCCCAGGAAGGCAAGTGGTAGACCGAAGCAGAGAGACTCATATTTGACGTGGCGGGAGTACCTGACCCAAAGACCAAAGACAACACCCCAGAAGCAGGAGCCGACGTTGTAGATCTGCAACATGTAACCTGCTTCCGAGATTGAGAGGCCGTAGACAATCTGGACGAACTGGTTGAAGTATTGGTCCCAGCAGTAGAAGCTGAATTGAATGGCAACGGCGACCATGCATGCTCCGATGACGGTACGCTGCCTGAACAGCTCCCAGCGGATGAAGTGTGTACGAGCAAAGTACTTCTCCCATAGAGCGAAGACGGGGAATAGAAGGAGTCCGATCACGATCAAAGCGATGAACGCAGCACTGCCGTAGGCGACACGGCCGTAAGTCTGCAAGCTGAACGGCAGAAGGAACAGCACGAAGGCCGCCATGAGCAAGAAAGCGCCAACCATATCGAACTCGTGGAAGTAGTGTGCGATCGACTGCAGCACAGAGCGTCCACTGGCTCGGGTCTCGAACAGGCCCATGTTCTTCGCCTTCTTCTCATAGAACTTGAACAAGATGCCGAGAGGTGCGATCACGACCAATTGGATGATAGCGAATGCTCCGATCGCCCATCTCCATCCTGCCAGGTGGACAAAGGACTCGGCAGCAAGTGGGCCCACGAAGGCAGTGATGATCTATGCAAGGTCAGTAAACGTCTCGTTCTCAAAGATGGAATGGCAAATAATAGCTTACGAAGGGCGTGTTTACGAAAGCGAAACTGAAAGCACGGTTGCGCAGTCCAGAACTATCCGCGATGAAAATATCACACATCAGGTAGATGGCATCGTAGCCAATCCAGTACAAGGTGTAGCCTGCCGAGTAACCCGCAGTGCCACTGAAGGTGGTAGAGACAACGATACCAAGGAGGTAGACACCGAGGAAGAGGAACCACGCTTCAGCACGTCCCCAAAGGTTGAGTGTCTTTGCGATGGGTAGCTTGAGAACACCACCAATGATTGCACCAAGGATGTTGGCTGTGCTGATTGCTGGCAAGCTACTCTTATCTCCAAGTCCAATCTGAGCTGCTTGCAGCTGGATAGAGCTCTGGAATGCGATCATGAAGACCACGAGCCAAACCCTGAATCGTGATTAGACTGAAGAAGAATCATTGCAGCGAAGATGGAAACACACCATGCGTAAATGAACATCAAGGCAGGCTTGCCCCAGACAAGAGCCGCAGCCTCCGCCTTCTGTACACCGATGTGGGCATTTCCGGTGATCTGATCAGGATGCTGCTGGACCTCACGCTCGTTCTGGGCCTCGAGACTGTTGGTGTCGGTGCTGTCCGAGTCGTATTTGTCGGTCGCAACGCTGGGGAGTTGCCCGCCCTTCTCAGCATCTTCGTCGCCTTGGACAGGCACGTCGGCAGGACGCTTCGTCTGACCGAAGAAACCCATCGTGAAGCGAGGTGAGGTGCGATGGATGGTTTGATAAAATCGGGATCAGATTAGATGAGGAAAAGATAAAAGCGAAACAGAAGTGACGCGAGCGGCTTTTGTTGCTGCCCCGAACGCGCCCATCGCGGCTTCCGAGCGAAACGTCTGCAAGCCCTAAGATTAACGCTCCATTCTCGCCATTCTCCCGAGGCGCAATTGTCTACTATTGGCAGTCTTCGCGGACGCCAGACGGGACCAGGGTCTGATAAGACTAGTAACGTCCGATCTTTGCCTCCAGACCTGAAGCTTGGCTCTTGGCCAAAGCTGATGCAGCTTCTTGTCGTTGCTTCTGCAAAACCTTGTCTCCCGGCTTCCTCCGCCACCTCGTCATTGGGTGAGGCCCATGTCGCCTGATCAGGTGTCCCGCAGATTCAGCAGCACCGTGATCACATCCAATGTTCACAACCTAGCAGCCTCGTGGAGTTTGTGCTCAGCGGTGGAACGTTTTCTTTGAGCAACGAACGCCTCAGGGACGAAGCGATACCGGGAGAAGAAAGTGCGCATTGACGCTCTGCCGACCGGCCGAGCCGTAACTATCGGCTTGAGCGATGGATCTAGCAAGTACCGAGCAGCCTTCGCCAATTGGCTTCGGCAATTTGCGCGGACATTCATCAAGGTGTTAAGAATACATGTAGGATACGACCAGTCCGGTGCATATCGAGATCTAGGAGAGACGACGAATATAACACGTCAAGTGAAAGGGAGTAATGCTAACAATTATCAACGCCTGGTCTGGATTATCGCAACGAAAGAAAAGGTAGGACCCGCGAAAACAACTCCTCTCTATCCGAAACGCCGTACCAGACTCGCAACACTCAATCAGTTACCAACAAATTTGCCAATAGCATTGTACCAAGCCCAAGCCTGGCAAACATCCGCATGGAAAGCTCCATCTTCCACCTTGTTAGCCGCATTCATCAGATCCAAGCTCAAATTCATGAGCGACAGGTTGCTCTGCTGGAGACTCGACACTGCCTGGTCTTTACTGTTTGGGTTGCCAGGTGTGAAGATCGAGCAGGGCTGTGGTCCTTGCAAGCCATTGATCAGAGGCACGAATTGTTTGATGCCATTGTCGTAGTCCGTCTTAAGGTTCGCATTGTTCTGCACGATGTCGTTGGTGATGTTGATGATTGTGGATTCCATGTCTTGGATTTGCTTTTGGTAGGAGTTTGAGTCGATGCTATTATCATTTGTTGGGATAGGAGTGGCAAAAGCAGTGCCGGCGAGAGCCAAAGCGGAGGCGAGGATGGTGAGTTGCATGGTCGTGGTGTTTTGTTGATTCGATCGAGATTGATGTGGTAGTGTATATGTGAGAAAAGTGATTTCTTGTTGATTATTGAGGATGAAGGATGGTAGTAGAGATTGGTTGTTCTGGTTGATTGACTGAGCATTCCTGTCGCGCACTTACACCTGCTCTTATACCTTTCGTCTCGTCATGTAGCCATCGCTCTACTCCTACATCTCCATGGTCATGACATTCCAGTAATAGCAGAGTTCGCGTATTCAGCTTGTCCTGGATACCACTGAAGCATGTCAACATGCCCCCAAGGCGAGCGCCGAAGCCACAACTGCAGACATCAGCCCTGTAGCATCACGAACACGATACCAAAGCAACATGTCGAGGATACACAGCCAGAAGTCAAAGTTGTGGCGTGTTGCAAGTGGCTTGCAGGGCTGATGCTGGAGAAACTCTGGTTACAGCCAAGAATCGGATGTCACGACACTTCTAAACATAGCATACGATGTCGGGTGACGAGAGTTGCGATCTTACCATAGAACGTTGTTATGGCGCATGACTTCTATCAATTCAGAATGCAGCGTTCGCGGACCAGAGCGTTGTGATATCAGGCACGCGCAACGAGCGCCGAGACCCACACTTTTGCTGTTGTCTCGCAGCATGCGCGCGCCACAGTAACAGTCAGCCAGCCATGAAAACAGCTCAGGTCGTATGATCAACTCGGTCGAATACGATCTTTTGATCTCGCGATCGAGTGCATAAACAAGTCATAAATTCGTCTATCCCATTCGTGCCGATCCGGACACGATATAAAGCGACACCATGCGCGCCTCGCTCAAGAGAAACCCAGCATGTAGACCTGTGCCTACGCAGCCGACTTCTTGCCTACCCAATCATCCCATACCTTCCACTCCTTGTATTCCAAGCCCACGGCTTTGCCCTCGTACCTCACCAGCTCCCCCTTGCCATCTTTCCAAGCCTTTAACCAAGTGCTGCTGCTTCCGTTCCAGCCCGCTTTGCGCATCAGACTGATAAGTGTCTCATCTTTTGTCCACTCCTGCTCTTCCGCAACGCTAGGCAGGTAAGTTGCGCCGTATCGGCGCGACTGCAACGTGAAGGAGATGCGGATGCCGTGCGTACCGATCGTCCAATCGTATGGATCACGAGTCGGAGAGGAGAAGTTCGTAAGTAGCGTTACGTGGACTGAGAGCTGTGGCAGGAGCGTAGCTGGGATGGGAGAGAATCGAGTGTCTTCGAAGGCACTGCTTGATGTTAGCACAAGTTCCACAGTGAGCCTGACCGTCTAGTCCGTGGCAACCTACCTCGTCAGAGCATAGCTCTTCAAGCCGCTCTCAAGCTCCTGCGCAGCAAAGGTGCCAATACAACCGCGCAGGCTCTTCTGTCCGCTGCGGGGCGAGTGCTGGTTCCAAGTGACGAAAAGCGGGTACTCTTCGCGTACTCGTGATGTGCCGGAGCTCAGCGACGTCTTCGATGAAGCCGGTGTGGCGCTATCCTTGGAACTCAAGCTTGAGCCCGACCCAACAGTTGAAGGCAGAGAACTGTTACTGCTCCCTGCCGAGCCCGTACTCCTGTTCAACAACCTGGAGATGGCTGCGGGTCGCGCTGGCTCTTCCGATTCGGTCTCGACATCGGTCATTTGTTCATCTTGAACGGTGGCATCATCGCGGGATGCACCAGCTTGAGCAGCGTCTTCAGTCTTGCTGTTGCTGCTATGATATTTCTCCCACAGATCCTCTACCTGCGACAGGCTCAAGGGTTGCCTCTTCTCAAACTGCGCGCTCAGGGTTTCGAAGCAGAACGCGCAGTGCGCTGGTGTGGCCATGGTAGTGGTATCGGCCTGGCTGCCTGGCAGCTGGTAGGGCTAGCTGAAGTGTTCAAGGTACGCGGCTTGATGGCGATGATAAGCAGTGCGCTCAGCTGGGAAGAAGAGCAGAGAAGGGGAAGCAGAACAGTTTCAAGCGAGAGCGTTGAGATACTTAGGAGTTGTAACGAGTGTGAAGCACGTTCTGTGCCTGACAGACTGCAGAGTATGACGACGCTGGCGGCGTGTGCAGCTGAAGGAGGAGGAGAGGATGCTGCGTGATCAGGATGATGTCTTCCAAGCTGTCGGCATCAGAAGCCGATCCCCCACGCAAGAGAGGGGCAATCTTTCAACCACACGACATCCTTTTTTGGGGACACGCGACCTCGCCGTAGGATTTCTTTCTTGCTTCGATGATGAACCTTCACGTTAGATTGTCACGATGGACCTGCTGCGAGATGGTATTCTTTCTAGGTTTGCCATACAGTGCCTCACTAAACACGTGCTCACACTCTATAGTCGTTACTCATAAATCAGCACATGTGATCTCAGCGGAAGAAGTTAGTACATGTAGTATAGACGAAGGCTGAGGATAGGACTTCAGTAGCAGGTAAGCAATTTTTCTGCAGGACGTAATCCGACGTCTTTACTAGGTACCTAGATCCATTGATAATAGCATGACACAATTTCGATGCATGTGCAGACTTCATGTTGTGAGCTAGTACTACACTTCTTGGAAACTCAACTCTTTCTTAGAATGTAACTCCCATACATACGCCTATCTGTCTACATTTGCGCTCAAACATCGGAGACCTCAGCACTATCGCAGTACCTATATCTTTGTCTTCGTACACCTTGCTTGGGGACACCTTACCGGCCAACCATGCGCCGATTGGATTGATCACTCTAGTCAATGGAGTTGGGACTATCTCCGAAGCAGACCATACCATGTGACAAGAATTTGGTTCAGCGACTCGAGGCATCATGCGTGACAAAGCTCTCCAAGGCGCCTTGTATTTCACCAGAGTCAGCAAACTACTTACGTTCATCTACCTCCTAGCAGGTAAACAAATTGGTGTCATACGACAATGACTCCATTTAATCTCGTCTCGAGAGGACCGCGCCATGGTCAATATGGGCTCAATCATCTGACAACATGGACTCCAGTGACCAGAATCGAATCAGTCCTGTCGATCCAAGTTTGCACATTTGGCAAAACGATCAAGCTGCTTTGACTGCTGCTCAGTGTCCACAATTCCCATATTTACTGCTCCCGATGCGAATATTTGTCGTTCCTATGTTCCTGCAGCTATTAACGATGCACCCGCTGTAAAAGTGCCGCCGACCAGTACAGCGATTCCCACAAGGCGTCTTGTATGCTCAACCTTCCGAAGGAGATAGCCACTCGTGTCAGACTTCGACGATGTCCATTATACCACAACAAAGCTCGACTGAGCCTCTCGATATCAGCTTGGGTATCGAGCTCGAATTCATGGTCATTAGGCCGTGCGAGCCAGCACAAGACCCAGGACCAGTGGACGAAATTGTATATGGCCTGTCGCTGGTAGCACGAGCTTTGAGGAAACCTTTGCAGCTCACATGTTCCTCTTGTGGCGAAATCCACGCCTTCATACCGCCTATTTGGGTACAAGACAGGGGACAATGGGCGGCATCTAGACAATGGTGTTGGAGCATTGTCAACGACAGATCAATAAAACTGAGTGGACTTCAGAGTTCGACACTTCGGTCAAACTCTTACGAGATCTACGGTACCGAGCTCGCCTCCAGGGTTCTTTATGCGGACCGACCAAAGGAGACCACAAAAAGTGAAGCCGATGTGGAGCACAAGCATGTTATCACGTACCGAGAGGAAATCACAGGTGTCTTGCATACTCTGCACAAAGCTCTCAACTCCGACTCGACTGCAAACAATCCGCATTCAGGTCATCTTTGGGTCACCAATAAGAGTTGCGGTTTCCATGTCCATGTCGGCAATGGCTCGGCGGGGTTCCCACTCCAGACCATCAAGAACGTTCTGAGCGTATGCACCGCTTTCGAACGGTTTATAGATAGCATGCATGACACCACAAGGATCGCAGGCTCATGCTTGTCTCTGACTCCAATCGATGCGCCCTTTGAGGAGTTTCCTGGAGGTGATGAAGAGACTGACAATTTGGCCGAAGATGGATCGATATTTTCTCACATCTACAACAAATCACTCGTTGGCCGCTTGATAAGCAGTGCTTACATTATGCGCCGGAATGATCTCGCGCCTGAAATCGAGTCTCAGCCCAAGCGTTACCCAGCTTCCCACGTGGACAGCAACAGCACCCTCAAGCAGGCTGCTTCTGATCTTCACATCGGAGCTCTTGTCGAGGCCATTCAACAGGCTCCCGACCTCAAGTCATTGCAAGAACTCTTATCGTACCTTAGGCAAGTCTATGTCAACATTCAACACCTCGTCATCCAGCCCGGACAGCTCGTTAGTCAAGTGAAGAGGACTCCGCGACTCAATACGATCGAGTTCCGCCAGCACGCTGGAATCACTGATCCTCAAGAGGCTCTTCCCTGGATCGACTTCGTGCATACACTGGTCAAGTATGCCCACAGCCAGAGTGTGGAGAGTGTCCGATCAATTTGCGCCCTTGCTGCATCGGATCCACATCTCAGTCTTGCGGATATGTTCGACATTCTCGGTGTTGCGCAGCAGACACGGGATTCCTACCTCGATCGCTCTCAAGAGAAATTCGAGACTGCCATGGGAAATGCTCGTGCAGAAGTAGACAAGCAGCTCAACTTCGACAGCCCTCTGCGAGCAGTCGCGCTACAGCTTCTTGACGAACGTGCAAAGGCGCAAAATCCCGAGGCCGTCGCGTGGATCGTACAGAAGAAATTCAAGCAAGGCGGGTACGGACAGTTCAGCCGCAGATTCATCAATGTCTATGCGCCTGACCTGAGTGTTAAGGCGAAAGAGAGGCTCACAATCGGTTGGGAGGCACCTAAGACGCCATGGCGCCGTCGTATCCTGAACCATTTTGTGCAGTTGAATTAATGCTCAATCGGAGGTCATCAGGTCGAATGAGAAGTGAGAGGCATGCATGTCCAAGTTCGGGAGAAATTTCATTATAATTACATCTATCAAGTTTTATGTCGTCGATCTCATAACAACGCATACTCGACGTTGGATTTTCACGAAAGCTTAACCCTGGTTCTCCATCGCACCGGTCACGTGAACAGTCTCGCCGGTAGTGTAGGTCGATGTAGCAAGGAAGATGAATGCCACAGCAACTTCGACGGGCATGCCGGGCCTGCCAAGAGGAGGCGGACTGTTTGTTGAGCCAAGTCCCTCCAACCCTTCAGAAGTCGTACCCTTGGTGGCAGGTTGCAGCGGAGTCCAGATGATACCGGGCGCGACAGAGTTCACACGAATACCTTTAGGCGCTTGTTGCTGTGCGAGGGTGCGAGTGAAGCTGGAAATAGCGCCCTTGGTAGCGCTGTAGTCGACCATGGTCGGGTTACCTGCGTATCCCGCGACGGAGCCGCAGTTGATGATAACGGAGCCTCGGGGCATGTGTGGAAGGGCATGTTTGCAGATAGCCATCATGGAGATGATATTGAGCTTGAAAGTCTTTTCCATGACGTCCAGGTCGATGTCTTTGTGGTCCATGCAGACTTCTTGCTGTGCGGCTGGGAGAGTTGTTAGCTGTTGGGATCTGAATGTAGCCAGTGATTAGGGCGACTGACCATTGGGAACGAGAATGTTCAGTCTGCCGTGCACACGCATGTGCTCGTCAACAGCCTTTTTTGTGTTGTCGAGATTTGTCAAGTCAGCGGCGAAACCGTGCGCTTTGCGACCAGCTTTCTCGATGTATTTGATCGTCCACTCGGCATCCTCTTGCTCGTATGGAAGATAGCAGATAGTGATGTCTGCACCTTCGCGAGCCATGAGGATGGCAGTTGAGCGACCAATACCACTGTCACCACCAGTGATTAAAGCAGCCTTGCCCTTCAAGAGGTCACGGCCTTGGTATTCCTCAAGATAAGGCTTGCCTTCCTGGTCCCAGTGCTCAATCTGAGTCCAGCAGGCGGGCGGATCCATTCTGTTGTCAAGACCGGACGAGCCAGTCTGATCCTGAGCGGGAATCCATGAAGGATAGGCTGTGGTAACGCCCTCCTGATTATTCTTGTTCTCAGGCATGGTTGCGGTGTTGTTAGCGACGCTTGGGTATACAGTTGATGGTGATGAGGGAGAAGAGGAGTCCAACCGTCGAGATAATGGCAATCACTTGTGCACTTTCTCGCCCAGCACATACCTGATAACAATACCTTGCGCTCATCTTCTCATCATTGTCGCATACATTGCATTGGGTGATGTCATTACGACGAAAGACCGCAGCAGGCCCAGCCTGGGCTTGTGCAAGTCCACCAACTCGATCCACACTGCTCATCATTGCATACATCGTTTTTGACTTAGCAGGTTGTACGGCTGCGTGGGTTTGATGTGAGAAAGTAGAGCTTAAGAAAGAGTACATGAAACCATCTACAGATGCGTTTCGAAGATGCCGTCTGATGATCTGATCTAATCTTGGACCCCGCCGGCATTTGATCGAGCACGTGGAAGCGGTCCGGCCGCCGCTTCAATTGCCGATACGCATGAGTGGATCGGCGTTTCGCCCTATGTAGGAGGTAGGATCACATTTCCCATACACGGTTCTTACTTCTCTTAACGTGTTACCAGCCACTCTGTCTACTACTGTCACAAACTCAAGCCTATGTTCATCCGCGGTCATTCATGTACACTCATGATGCTACTGGCAGCCGTCCGTCAAATACACTTCCTACTCTCAAAGTGACGTGTCTCTTCGATATTCGATGTAGGGGTAGGGCGTCACCACACATGCCTCGAAAGAAACGACGTTAGCTCTGATGTTTGCCTACTGCTTCAAATATCATAGAGCTTGTGTCAGACCTCTTATGGCAGTGCTGTACTTTCGCTCTTGCCAACAGATCCATTGTCTAGCGTGAGACAGCCACGATGCTCGCTAGTAGGAGTCCTTACGTCTCCTTTGACCGCGCATTTGGAGGTGCTGCAGATACTGGCATGAGCCATGATGTCTTAGATTGACCCAAGAAGTCTTTCAGATCTATGGCTGTCCTTGTCCAGATACTGGCATTCTTTAGGATACGGATGAGACAATACCTTTCAGAAGCTAAACGAGGTGAGTCGCAAACTGGGATGTCTTTCGATCCGTCCGTATGCAGGTCTCGTATAGCCATGAGTCGCTGACAGTCACTTTTCGAATGGCATTCCTTTGTTCTCCCATATATAAAACAAGAACATTGCACGGAACCACTTAGCTTCACCAAATCCACAAGATCAACATCTCAACAACATGAAGTCCAACAGCACCAACACCCACCCGGACCGAAACCCACATCGACACATGACACGATCCCAAGGCCCTGTCGATCCTCTTGACACTACACATCTCAATCCTAGTGATTGCTACGTCCGCTCCTACACATGGAACGGACAATACAATGTCAACGCTAGCTACAACACTGTCAGTCTCCCGATCAAAGAGAAGCGCAGGAAACTCGTGACAGAGATCTCTCTTCTGCTCGGCACATATGCCGGCGACTGGTTTCCACTGGGATTAAGGCCTCGCTACCTGCCTCTTCATCCCCTGGACTGGAGCACGATTTTCCTTCAACGATTGTGCAACGCTGGACAGCATCTTGCGCATCTGCATTCCATCGAGCGGAGACTTTTCATAGTCCATAATGCCATGAAGAGATTATACGCTCGGCCCAACGCAGACGTGCCTACACCTCATCTGACAGCATTCAACAATTCAGCAGATCCCGGCACATCCAGCCACGTGAATGAGCCCACTGAAGACAGCAGCAAGGAGGAAGAATTCGAAGGACTTCGAGAGGAGAACCAGCGGTTGATCGATCGAGTTGAAGCGATGAGCGATGAGGTGGCAGCGTGGCTGAAGGAGCTGACTGCGCAGACATTCGACATGAGAGTAGATCATAAGCAACTGGAAGCTACCGCAATGACGCTGTTGAACTGCAGACAGGAGATGTTAGACCTGAGGGACAGGAGTGAGAGGCTCTCGCAGGACGTGGCGCAGGAAGAGTTGCGAAGCATCAACGACAGGATGCAAACGCTTGTCTTACAACAGGCGGAAGCGCTGGGTTTCTCTTGAGCGGAGTTCTTGGTTTTACTGAGCGAGGAGCAGAAGGCATGGTGTCTTCCCAATGTTGATTGCATGAGTTTGATCAGACTTGCATGTTCGTGGCAGCCGACAGATACAGTACTAGCTTACAAGTCTGCGGACGGCCTGATATCAGCTACTATTGGTATAGGCTTTGATATACTTCCCGCGGAGACTGTAGAGTACGTTCCTGAGATTCTAAGAAGGGTACTAGATATCCTACCTTGAGCCTTCGTGCATCTTTAGGAACACTTGCCGCTGAGATGCCGTGCGGAGACCTATGAGTAGCGACTGTAAGCCCAAACAGTATTGTCGAGAACTGGAGTATGTTTGTGGTCTCGGATCAAGACTTCTATTCTCGTCGAACGTGTAATACCACCGCGACATCTTGCTCAGTGGGCAGATCACGAAACTTCGTTCTATCGTCTGGCAAATGCCGGCACACGCGTTCTCGAAACTATCTTATCGGTAACGACCGGATGCAACGGCACTCACACACCACGTCTCCACATGCTTCCCCAATGACGATCTCCACGCTGACTGGAGCCCCAGCCTCTCACACACCGGGAATCCACTCCTCCACACGCCACACCAGGCGCCACGACCCGGCAAGCACCCTTAAGCAACGCACAAGCTGTGCTAAGCTTTTAGCTTGCCTGCTAATTTGCTCTTGTCTCTCAACAGCGTATCCGATGCTCCACCCTATGTCACTTTCGTTGGTGACGTGTCGGCCGGAAACCACTGCAGATGGACCCGGACTGGCAATACTCCATCATTTGTGCCCCGTATGTGGATAGCACAACCCACAAACCTACGCTCCGCCCCGCATGACAGTGCACTGTCGGACCGGACGATGACCGTCTCGGCTTTTGGGTAGTAAGCACCCTTCAACATGAAGAGGACGCCAAGGGCACCTGTGTTTTGTACATATGCTCACCAGGCGCAACCTCCGAACTTCCTTCATCCTGTGCTTACTCTCCTCGCCTTGGTTGGATTCGCTATGGCTCTGACTGGGACACGTTTGCAACTTGCACTCGCCATTACTGGTGCTGTGGCATGGGTCCTTCAAGGATATGATCAAGCCTTGATGAATGGCCTGCTCACATTGCCATCCTTCACCGCAACGTTCCCATCGATCGACACGTCCACGAGTGCGCTCAAAGCGAAACACTCAACACTAGAAGGTCAGTAACCAGTCGATCTCCATGGTATGCCCTGCTCACTTTTGTTATAGGCACGGCGGTAGCACTTTATGAGGTCGGTGCAGCGATCGGCGCTCTATCCTGCTTCTTCTTGGGTGACTACTATGGAAGAAAACGTCCCACGATGGGCGCAGCGATTGTCGTCTTGGTCGGCGTTGTCCTGCAAGCAACAAGTTTCGACCTCGCACAACTTATCGTTGCTCGCATTGTGACTGGTCTCGGAGTCGGAGCTTTCACTGCCACACTCCCAACGTGGGTTGGAGAGAGCGCCGAAGCTGACCACAGAGGATGGCTGATCATGCTGGAGGGCTCCGGTGCCATCTTTGGTGTCATGTAAGAACATGCGATCTTCCACGCCGAATCACTTTGCTAATTAACCCAGGTTCGTGGGCTGGCTTGAATTTGGCTTCTACTGGGTTCCCGGCAATAACGAAGTCAGCTGGCGTTTCCCAATCGCTTTTCAGGCGATCTTTCCCATCGCGGTGCTTTGCATGATGCCTTTCCTCGTCGAATCGCCTCGTTGGCTGCTCGCGAAAGACAGACTTGCAGAGGGTCGGACAGTACTGGCAAGATTGGAGAATCAAGCGGAGGACTCTGAGCTTGTCAATACCCGCGTTCAGACCATCATGAACTCCATATACGTCGAGAGGCAAGGCCACACTCGCAACCCATTCGCCAATACGCCCAATCGCTATCTCAACCGCACGCTGCTGGCCGTTGGAGTCAACGTAAGCAGACCATCTCCCCATTGAAACAGACAGGTTGCTAACCCAGACACAGATGCTCGCCCAGATGTCAGGCATCAACGTAATCACCTTCTACAGCAACACAATCCTCCACCAAGACCTAGGCTACTCCCAAACCCTCTCGCGCGTCATCAGCAGCTGCCTGCAAACCTGGCAATTCTTCGCCGCCACCAGCGCAATCTTCCTCATCGACCGCGTCGGCCGGCGTCGCCTCCTCATCATCGGCGCAGCCCTGATGGCAATCGCCAACGCCGGCCTCGCAGGTCTGCAATCGCACACAGGAAACTCGACAGCCGCAGGCTGCTCGCTGATCTTCTACTTCCTTGCGCTGGCGGCGTTCCCGATTTGCTTGTTCTTGATCCCGTTCATGTATTCGGCTGAGATTGCGCCTTTGCGCATAAGATCCCAAATTACTGCCATGTCAGGTGGATTCAATTGGCTGTTCAATTTCCTGGTAGCTGAAGTCACGCCAGTGGCGTTCGATTCGATTGGCTGGAAGTACTATCTGGTAAGTTTCTCAGTCATTTCTACACGAACGTGTCCCGCACGGCAGAACAGCGACTCATACTGGCAACAACCATAGGTCTACGTGTGCACAAACTCGCTCTCAGTGCTCGTCTTCTACCTCTTCTGCCCCGAGACCAAAGGACGAACCCTCGAAGATATTGATGCCGTTTTCCTGGCTTCACACAATGCATTGCAGCCTCCGAGGGTTGCTTCCAACATGCCGATTGGCGTTGCAGAAGCTGTGAATATCTCTGAGAAAGCCGGTATTGAGGCTGATCACATGGAAGAGAAGGAGGTTTGAAGGTGTAGATGTTCATTAATTCGAGTCAAATAAGAACGCATTGATGCAAGTTCATTATAACGCCCGCTCCGTCATGTATCGTGAGCATGACATGTTCAATGTGGGTCAATTTACGATTCAACGCAGCGGTCATGCCAGCAAAGGCACCGGCGACCTCCAGACCCGCGCTTCCTACCTTCTCGGCCGTATCAAAATACCGCTCAGAATCCGAATTTGGACTTGATCACTGTAGAGAGACATCTGGTTAGTCATATGACCAGCGCGAAAGCAGAAGATTAGACTTACACCCTGTGACAGCGTTCTTCTTCTGCTGATTGACAAACTTGTTCACGTCACCCAGCCAATTGCTCGTTGTCTCCTGGAGACTGTCCATGCCGTCGTTGACATCGCCGAGCTTCTGCGTGCGCTCTGAGAGCTGCTTTTGCACGTATGCAAAGTAGCCTTGATCTTGCTCGTTTGCCACGGCAGCCGCGCTGGAGGAGCCTGGTCGTGCGGCCGCAGCGGCTGCGGAGCGTTGTGCCATCTGGTCAGCGCGAGCTTGAGCGACCATGCGCTTGCTGGGTGGGCGGTTGGGACCGCCGATCAGGAGGTCGAGGTCGGAGGGGGTGATGAACTATGAGATGTATTAGAATAGATATGGAGATATCCCATGCGAAGATGTCGTGGCTTACCTGGGTGCCCGTCACCCATTGCAGGTTTGAGATTGTTGGACGGGGTGGGATCAGAGCTTCTGGGTTGAAGAGACGAAGGCCTGGAGGGTTAGCAAGAGGCTGGCCGGTTCCGAAGACGGATAGCACGGCGAGTTCAGACGGGCCAGTGAAAGCTATGATGTGGCCGGTTGGGGTGATGCGGGCTTCACAAAAGCGACGGACATCGAGCGTAGCGGAGAGAGGCATGGGAGAGGCGATCTCCTTGAGCGCAGGTAGTGAGTAGGCACGTGCAAAGCCGTCACCTGTCAGTGCAATGAGTGCCTGACCCCTATCGCCGAAACGAGCCAAGCCAGCAGCATCACAGAAGAATGAATCAAACGACTTGTGGGCGCCTTTGGAGGTGGCTGGACGGGCGATGTGTACTGCTGTAGGAGCAACAACAACGACTGCACCATTAGTACGAGCACCGGAGCGGAGACTGGCGAGACTGGTCTGCGTTGCAACGGCTGATAGGCCTGTGTCGGCGTTGATGGGGAAGATATGGTTGACCCGAGAGTCTAGGGCGACGGAGCCCGCGAATTGTACTGCGTAACGCCCGCTTGCATCCGGGACAATCTTGAACGTTCCCATTTGGCCTTGGTGCGTTCCAACATGCAGAAGAATGCTGCTCCACTCTTCGTGTTCTAGTGTCATGACGCTGAATTCCATGCACGTGGCCAAGTCTGGTTGTGGTGTTTGATTGCTAGAGCCTTTGCGGAAGGTGCTTCGCTTCTCCCCACGATTGAACTCAGTAACCGAGGAAACGTGAATAACAGCAGGACCGCGAAGGTCAATCACGACAATTGTTCCATCTTCAAATCCAGCAGCCACAAAGCCAACCTCGCTCATTTTGACTGCTGTTACCGCACCTGCTTGTTGGTCAAGCAATGTGAACGGCAATAGTCCCTCCGTCAATGCAGGTTCGACTCGTTCGGTCGCGTTGGTCAACGAGCGAGGAGCATTTCTAGGATGCGAGGGCGGTTCTCGCCCTGCATTCTTGTTTCGTGCCCAACGGAAAACCACTAGTTCGCCGCTTCTGAGACCAACCGCCAGCTCACCACTGGCACCAGCAAGCGATGTTTGAGTGATGTCTATGTTGTCGAAGCGGCCAACAGCACGAGCTACGTCGACCTGCAAGACTTTCTCGTTCTCAATTTCGTCACCGTTGCCAATGTCCCACAGTCTTACAGCTCCGTCGGCATGTGCCGTGTGTATGATGTTCCGCGTATCAAGACGTCTGACGGTCGACGTGCCTTCTACACCACCTCTTAGGATGGGTGGGCCTGACTGTCTGGTCTCGGTCATGCCCAGCCAGCGGGTCCGGTCCATAGTCGCCGTTCCGATTTTCTTGATGTATGGGTGCACAAAGGTCAGAGACGGATGCAACTGGTTCGTAGGGCTAATGAACATTCCTGAAGGGAAGCTGAGTGTTAGGAGTTCGCCAGAAGCAAGCAGTGCTATGATTGCAATAGGATCATGGGCGTTGCCGAAGTGAGGCGACGAACGAGGTATCAAGCAGAAGTCGATGACTTCGGCTCCTGGGGGTGTAGGCAGAATACGTGAACGTTTGGGATCTTTCAGATGACCAGCAAGTGTGTCCCAAGAACTTGTGTTGTACACAGGCGTACGTCCGAACTCCAGGAAACAGAGACCCTTGGTCGGTGCTTGTGTCGATGCACCTCCAGCAAGGAGCAGGCCAGTGTCATCTGGATCCTGACCACTGGCACACCAGGCTACTTTGAAAATTGGCTCTTTGACAGTATGAGTTCCCATCAGATTTGATTCCAAGGTTGCTGGGGGTCCAGGCAGGTTGACGTCGGTATCAGTTCGTGTCCTTGCTTGCAGCATGCGACCATCTTTGTTGACATCCCAGAACACGATTGAGGAATCCTCATAGCCAGTCATGATGAAGGTACCAGTCGGGTGCCAGGTAGCCTGCGTGAGCCTCGGCCGACGCACAATATTGTTCTTGTTCATGTTTCCGTCGCCACCTGGGGCATTTGGTGGGAGTTCATAGAAATAGAATTTCAGGGCCTTAGCAAGCTTGAAGCTGTAGATGACAGCGCCATGCACATAGCCTACCAAGAGCGTTCCAACATCTCTCGGGTGCAGCTGCACGCTCACTACAGGAGTTGCCTTTGCTCGTGGGTCCATCTGTGTCCACTGGTTGGGGATCTTGAAAGGAGCCAAATTCTGGCGGTCCAGATCATATGCCAAAACATCACCAGTCTGGATGCCAATGAAAGCATAGTCAAGCGTAGGGTCAGTAGCCAGGGCAGTGACCGTACCATATATGGTATGGCTGACGAGCAGCTCTTGGCTCACCAAGGAATATAGGCAAAGCTCATGCTTGCTGTCCAGACAGACTAGCTTGTCGGCACAAAACTGCAAGGTCGAGACTGCCGTACCGCGAGCAGGTAGTGGCAAGACGACCTGGATTCGGCCCCGGCCAAAGATGTATATTTGACCCGATCCATACTGACTATTCCGGGTGCCTACGGCAAGCAGAGACTGAACAGGGTCATATGCAAGAGCAGAGACCTGTGAATTGACGCCATAGCGCAAAAGATCATCGATGGTGAACAGCTCTGGAGTCAGGCCGGCTGACAGATCGTTGCTGATACCAGCCTGTTTGCCTCGGAGGAGATGGGCCATCTGGTATTGATTGGGATGCGGCTTCTCAGCCCTACGGCCCGCGTGTATTCGAGATTAGAATGAGGTCGAAAGGGGAGGCGAAAGTAACTCAAGCTCGTTATAGCCGTGACGTTGGCTCGGTTACTGCTGTATCAGAGCACCGGCTTGTTGTTTCACAGGCACGCCTCCGTGCTCCGTTAATATTGTCAAGACATGCCAGCGCAACTCATACTTGGCGAGGTCGTTTTTGCCTCAGGCGGCAATGGCTGCTACAAAGGCCCCACCACATTTAGCGGCGGCTTGCACGTGCGAGGTACTTCGGTTGGTGGGAGGTACTTAACGCGTTTAAGCGCGTGGACGTGGATCTTGACCGCCGCTGCTGCCACTTTCTCAAAACATACATAGCAACCACGACCCCCACCGCCTTCCTCTCGTCGCCCTTCCTCCTTTTACACCACTAGCAAACAATCACCAACATACCAAAACACATCATCCCGCCATCTGAACCAACATCAAACGTAACGCAGTAGCATCACACTACCTCTTCAACTCACACCACCAACACATCACACACCATGGCTACCGGTATCTTCCCCCTAATGCGCCCAGTAGAGATGCTCCTTTCAATAGATCGCGCTGACCGCCAACAACAGTGAGCTTGCTCAACGTCTCCGTGAGGAACAACCCTGCACCTTTCAACGCTCCCTACGAGTTTGAGATCACCTTTGAGTGCCTCGAGCCTCTGCAGAAGGATCTCGAATGGAAGCTCACCTACGTCGGCTCTGCCACCTCGTAAGTCTCAGCTGCACCTCCTTATTGCAGGCACCAGGCCATCACTTCTATCACTTCTAACACATCTGCCCAGCTCTGAGCATGACCAAGAACTTGATTCCCTCCTCGTCGGCCCCATCCCAGTCGGCGTCAACAAGTTCATCTTCGAGGCCGACCCTCCCAACACCGCCAACATTCCCGCCACCGAGATTCTCGGCGTCACTGTCATCCTTCTCACCTGCTCGTACGACGGCCGCGAGTTCGTCCGCGTGGGCTACTACGTCAACAATGAGTACACAGACGAGGCTCTCATCAACGAGCCTCCCGCCAAGCCTATTGTCGAGAAGGTCCGCCGCAACATCTTGGCCGAGAAGCCACGTGTGACCCGCTTCGCCATCAAGTGGGACAGCGACGAGAGCGCTCCCGCCGAGTACCCGCCTGAGCAGCCCGATGTGGACGCTGCTGAGGATGACAGCGCAACATACGGCGCTGAAGAGGAGGAGCTGGAGGGCGAGGAGGAGGAAGGCTTCCCTGAGGGTGGTGAGGCCGCTGCTCTCGGCGCTTCTGTTGTTGCTCCCAAAGTCCCCGGCGAGGACCACGACATGGAGGGTGCTGATGCCAACGGCAAAGACGACGATGAAGAGAGCAACGCCGGCTCTGAGGACCTCGAGGCCGAGAGCGAGGACGACGAGGAAGAGGACCTCGAAGACGAGGAAGGCGAGGAGGAGGTTGAGGGCGAGGACGTCGAGATGGACGATGGCGCCGAGCCGACTGGTAGCGCCGAGCAGGCCTCCAAGCAGGCACCACCTCAACAGCAGCACCAGGCCGACGTCATGGTTCACTAGATCAAGTTGACGAGAAAGTCCACAAGGCTGCGAAAGTTAGGAGCTCGCACTCCTGATCTCGGGCTAATGATTTCGATTTTGGTTTTGTTTCTTGCCCATTGTTCTGTGGCATACGGTTGGGAGGATACAGTCAAGCACGCATGCGCCATGTCAGGGTTTGGATGATGACGATGATGATGAGAGGGTCACGAGAGAAAACGCATAGCATGGCAGTGATAGATACCACATGGGAAAGTTTTTTGCACTACACATTTGAGCCTTCTCGGTGGCGTTCACCATAACCATAGCTTCTTTAAAAGTTTTGTTCAAAAGCGAGCATACTAGTTTGACACACATTCTACTTCGATCAGTCACCCACCTCCGATGCTTTCAAAAAAAACCCATCTTGCAAGAAGAGATTGCAGGAAAAATGAATAATTGATCTCTATCTTCAAATAGATGTTTGTCTGTTATGCGACGTGCGACCGAACGCTCAACAACACCTCAAGGTACCGGTACATCCCAACCTCATGCGTCGACGCCCACACTTCTCGGAAATCAATCCCACCCCTCTCCATAACTCCTCACCCGACTCCAATAAAACGGCTTATCATTCCGCAGCGCAAACTCGCCCCAATCGTCGCTCAGCCGGTTGTAGCTCCAGAAACCCTTCCAGCTCAACTTGTTATTGCGCGCGCTCTTGCCCGCGTGGCCAAGTCCCAGCTCAAGGCGGTACGTGTATCGTGGCACCACGCCTTGCGTGTCAATGTGCACGGTGCCCTCAGCTTCGAAAGGACTGCTGCTGTCGTGGACAACGTTCGTCGGAGGGAGAGAGCCGCGCTGCTCAAAGTCTTCGCTCTGCGCTGACGTTCCGCTAGAAGCGGGTCCGGAGAGGCGCCAGCGGCCTTTGAGAGCGTCTTTCATTACTGCGCCGGGTAGCAGGCCTGTGGGGCGGAGTTTGGGGTCGAGGTTTTCTTTGGTGAGGTGGTGCACGACGTCGACGGGCTCGGCGGTGGTGAGGAGGGAGATGGCGGTGCCGTCACGGAAGAAGCGCAGGTAGCGGAAGTAGGTCACTGTGAGGGTTGGAGCGCCCCAGGCGAGGCTGTTGCTGGAGTGGGCGCCGGGGCGGTTGTAGTTCACTGTGCTGATGTAGCAGCCGTTGAAGCGGAGGCGTGGGCGAGAGCGGAACATTTGGCGCCAGGAAGGGTAGGGTTTAGGCATGAGCGAGAGAGTGTGGGTGAGAGAGCGGGTGGCAGCGTCAGGAGGGAGGATCCAGGTGCCATCTTCGTCGGTCTCTTCGTCGGAGTAAGAGCCCAGGTAGCGTGGCATTGCGTCGTCGCTGTCTTCTAGTGGGACGCCTTCGATGGTGGAGGTGTAGTCGTAGTTCATGGCGGCAAACCCACATTCGTTTCCCAGGGTCACGCGTCTCCAGATGCTTTCTTCGGTGAGGACTAGATATGCCAGGCGCTTACAGACTTGCGCCATGCGAGCGAAAGAGGCGACGTCTGCGACGGCTAGCTCGAGGAGGATGTGGGAGAGGATTTCCTCTGGAATCTCGGCCAGAGGGCATGGCTTCTGTGGCGAGAGGTCCGTCTCTGGCGGCTCGGGCTCAATTTGGAGTTGTGAGAAGTCATCGACAAGTTCTTTGAGGGTCGCTGGTATAGTAGGAGGAGCAGGCGCCTGTTGGGTGGCTGTGGTTGAAGAGGTTGGTGCTTGGGCAGGTTTGGGTTTAGCAGGGAAATGCTTTTTCTTGTAGTGCTCGTGCACATTGTCGTCGAGCTATGACTTACCTCAGCATGATGTCTACAATGAGAGAATGGAAGGAAAGTGACCGACTTTAAAGGCTTTTCGATAGTGATGGAGACTGTCTCCAAGCTGACCATGGCTCTCTTTCTCTACCGCTTTCTCGTAATGTTCGAGGGCCGAGCTGGGCTCTTGGAATAGCTTTGCTCTCTCGTGTTCCTGCCCTTCAACGCCTAGTTTGAGAGCTTCTTCCTTATCGGGAAGATCATGGTATGGCTTGGGCGGCAGTTCCTCGCTTTCAAACTCATCTAGCTTCTTGACAGGCGCTGGACCCGCAGCAGCAGGTCGGGTATGTACAGTGCTTCTCCTTCTCTGCTGTGGTCTTGATCTTTCAGGTGACCGTTGCGCTTGGGGAGCCTTGTTGCGCGATTGGACTTCTTCGCGCCATCTCTGCCGAAAGGCATTGAGTTCGGCCTCGTTCTCGGGGGCGGGCTCGTTGTTCATTGCGTAGGTCGAGGTTGTCTAGGTGCTTTCGTTCATTAGGAATCCATGCCTGTGTCTAGGTGCGGTGTTGCAGTGGGAACTATATAAATGCTTCCTGGGTCTTCTCTTGGTGAATGGAAAAAGGTCTCTGCTTTGCGGTCGCCCGTCTCACCTCACTTCAGCAAAGGCTGTGCTTCATGAGGCGGTCTTGCGGTGCCGTCATCGAGAGACCGCAAGACCGCCGGATCAGATAAGAGCGAAGCCGAGCTTAGCTGCACGCAAGAAAGATAAAATATGCTACACCACAGCAGCGCTCCAAACGTCGATCGAGGACTCTGGGATAGATACCTTAATACCATATTTACCTAGCATGCTGTGTAATGTGATTATAAAAGGCTTGGCTGTCTTGATAGCTTTTTGTTTCCAAGTCACGATGTCAATCTTGCCATTCTACTCATAATTCGTGTTGGATGGGAATTGCTAAGCAGTCACTTGTCAGCTCAGCAGTGGCAAATTTTAGCAGATCCCCGTGAAGCCCTTATCTTTCTGCATCTTCCGATTGCGGAGAGACATGCGCTACCATGACGCTAGCTATGATAATTATGGCCCGCGTCTAGCCATTTGTTCCATCTCCCTCTTGCAATCCCATCTTCATACACATCGCACGACCATCACGCACCTCTTACGAACTTCGCATCCTGCATCCCACGCATTGGACCACACTCGGCGACTTGGCCACCACAGACGAGAGCTCCCCGCGTGTGCTGGCGCGATACAGCAATAGGAGGACAAGATAGATAGGCACGAGATGGCGTCGCTACACACACAGGGACAACCGCACGACAGAATACTCGCTCCGCACGGCAACGGTGCTCTAGACATGCCGGCCGAGCCCAATGTCAACGGCAAGCCCGTCGAGGTCACCACTTCGATGACCCAGAAGATGCTCTCGGCCACGACCGGCTCCCTTCTGACATCACTACTGGGTATGTCGCACGCCTGTCACACGAGAGGACACACATTCCACGATGCATTTTGTCGTCCGAGTTCCTCAACAATCGCTGACATGTCCTCCCAGTAACCCCCCTCGATGTTGTCCGCGTGCGCCTGCAAGCCCAACCAAGTCCGTCTCCCTCCATCCGCCTGCCCTCCTTCGTTCAACTCCCACCCGATCTCGGCGTGAGTGCCTGCTGCCGCGATGTCTTCTGGGTGCAAAACCAATCCCAATTCTGCGTTGCCGCTCCTCTGCCCTCCGCCACTACACTGAGCCCTGCCATGTCCGCTGCAGCCTCTGACTGTGCGGCAGAAGAAACCCAGCGGCGTACCATTAATTCCACCATGGACGGTCTTCGCAAAATCACTCGCAACGAGGGCATCCTGACACTCTGGAGAGGCCTGACCCCAACTTTGATGATGGCTATACCTGCGAATGTTATCTACTTTGCTGGATATGATTGGCTACGGACAAGCCCTGTGAGTCCCATGAACGGACGGGTATCAGAGAACTATGCTCCACTCGTCGGCGGATCAGTCGCACGCATCATGGCTGCGGCCGTCGTAAGCCCGATTGAGATGCTGCGCACACGCATGCAAGCTTCGCAATCGCGGGAGAAAGGCGTTATGCGCGCCACAATGAGCGGTATGCGTGACATTGTTGCTGCTGAAGGCTACTCATCTCTTTGGCGAGGTCTCTCGCTCACTCTCTGGCGCGATGTCCCATTCTCGGCTTTCTACTGGTGGGGCTACGAATACGGCCGAGAGCGTCTACACCAAGCACGCGAGGCCTCCGAAACGCAATCACCACTGGGTCGAGCACGCAGCCGCAGCGAGCTCTCGCACACTGCTGTTCTAGCAGACTCCTTTATCGCCGGAGCTGCGTCTGGAGGTATTGCGGCTTTCTTCACCACGCCTTTCGACGTGGGTAAGACACGACAACAGACTGTGCTGCAAGACGGTGCCGCGCGGGCGAAAGATATCCCCGAGAACCGAACCATGCCTCGTTTCCTGTGGCACATCTACTGCAAAGAGGGCATGTCCGGACTGTTCCGTGGCTGGGCAGCTCGATGTCTCAAGGTTGCTCCTGCATGCGCTATCATGATCAGCAGCTACGAAGTCGGCAAGAAGTTGGCCGGAACTGTGAATGAGAAGCGGGAGTGAACTGCCAATTCTACACATTGCATTCGACCGGCGTTCTGGAAGTTTACATGGCCACGAGCCAGAAGCTGAAGAAGAATCTGACTTTTGCGTGCAACGCATTGCATTTCTGCATCTCTGCATTTTTTTTCCTTTTTACTCACAATAAGCGAAGGCGTTTGGGGGCTCGCGAGCAATTAATTCTTGTTTTGCGTCGGATTGAAGGAGTCTAATCTCGGTTTGGAGAGGGAATGAGGGAACAGGAAGGGACGAAAAAAGAATTCACCGCTCAGGCATACCTTATTGAGTACCGGCGTATTTGGGCGGTTCTCTGTTTGTGGACATGACTTGTACGAGAGACCGAGAGAGGTGAAACCATAGCTATGTCAATTCGATATCGAAGTCGATGACTCCACTTACTTCCAACAATCTTGAAGCACAGCTTCGAGCAGTGCTGCGAACTTTCCGTGATGACTACTTTGGCGTGAAATGGCATCTGATAATCGCGTCTCAATGCCGCCGGAGATATACTCTTGTACTCTCGTCATGCGGGAGAGTCTACTCGCTGGGTAGGTAGACTATGAGATCCCTGTCTCGCAACCGGCACATGGCCGCGCTTGTCCTACAAGACACAAACGCTTCACGAAACCACTTTCAGCACTTCAGATTAACACCCCTCCTCTTCTCCGCCTCGCGCCACTCGAACATGACCTGCGCGCCCACAAACAGCGTAGCACAAGCTCCAAGCAAAAACAGCCTTCCGCCCCACGAGTCGATAATCCCCTCCACCAACCCCTTCAACCCGTCCACGCCAACAGCAAAACCAACCAAATTGGCCGCCATCATCATGAGGATGTTGCCCACGGCTCCAACGCCGCACAGCATGCGGTACATCTCCGGACGATCCTGCCACTTCTTCGCCGGGAACGCCAGCGAAGCGAGGACCTCGGGCAGCACGAAGAGGGTGATCAGCCAGCCCCAGACGAGCAAGCGGAGGTTGATGTCGTGCCACAGCGCGACGAAGGTGAAGACAGCACCGAAGTTGGCGACGGCGCGGACTTTGGAGCCGCGCGAGCCGCCTAGTGGAATGTAGACGTAACGCGTCACCCAGCGGTTGAAGCTGCGGTGCCAGCCGCGCCAGAAGGCCAGGGCGGAGTAGTTGTCGCTGACGCAGCGGACCATGTTCTCCGGCGGGTCGATGCCGTCTAGCAGCGCCCACAAGCGGAAGAAGCGCCAGGGGAGGAGTAGCTTGAGCCAGATGACGTGCAGGTTGAAGTAGCCGAGCATGCTCAGCTGGAAGGGGGTGTATTGGCTCCAGGTGGGGTTGGATTTGCTGATGGCGACGGCGTAGAGGTAGTGCAGGACTAGTTCCATGGTTAGGAGGCAGATGAGGAAGCGGATGGCGTAGAGGGTGGTTCGTTCGCGGTTGATGGAGGGGAGTTGGTGGCGTTGTTGGTGGATGTAGTCGTTGAAGGTTAAGATTGGGCCGGCGAGGTAGAGAGGCGAGTATAGGACGTAGGCGATGTAGTTGCGGAAGGAGAAGTCTTGTGGACTAGGAGGAGTGTCGATCCTTTCGCGTTCAGAGTAGTTGGCGGGTTCGATGTTCTTCTTCTGAAATGCGTTAGCTTCGGTCTTGGCTTGTGGTTGGAACATGTCGGTGTCCAGCTTACTTCAACAGGACTTGCTGCTCTTCGATCAAGGCTCCAATAGTAATCAAAGTTGAAGCTGATCAAGCGCAGGACGCAGATATTGAACAGAATCTCCCATCTGGGGATCAAACCACCATAGCTATCGACCCAGTCGCCCCAATTCTTGGAGTCGACGCCGGCAGCAGTTGTCTGAGGTGGTAGAAGTATGGAGACAGCATCGGAGAATTTATAGCCGTTGCAGAGTTCGTTGGCGAAAAGTATCGTAATGTTGAATATCCAAGTGGCAGCAGGGACATATCGTGGAGGAATTGCGGTAGCAACCTTGTAGTTGATGTACAGGATAGTCAACACTTTTAGGGCGGAAACACCGTGTAATGCCAGGAGGAAGATCGCCGCGAAGCCAACATCGAATCGGATGCGAGATTCTTTGCGTGCCTCCGTGGCGACTGAACTATCCAGTTTTGCAACAGGGGCTCCATTGAGACCTTCGTAGGCTCTCCTTAGAAGTGGATGAAGCACGACAACCAAAGCCATATACGGGATATTGTCACGGAAAGACCGGTATTGGGCGTCTGAGTTGTCAACTTTGCGACCAGGAATCCAGCCAGGCTCCAACAAGCCTTCATAGTGTTTGTAGCTTGCATGCCATGGTCCAGACACATCATACACCGATTTCACCATGAAAAAGGGGATGGTCAGGAAACATAGGTAGTAGAAGTAGTACTCTGGGGTATTCCATTTTGACGGCTGAGCATCTGGGAGTCTTTGGCCAGTTTTGGCTATGAATCTTGTATCCAGAGTCTCAGCCTTATACAGGCGGCCGAGGAAGCCCATCTTGCACGCTTGTCGATGGTTGCTTGGTGGAGGTTGGCGTCGACGTGGTCTTGGTGCTGGAGCAGCCCAATTAGAGTCGCTAGCGCAAGGCCGCTGTTTCGCGACAGGCCCTCTCTCTGCGTAACTTGACGCGCCTCACTCCAGCACCAGCATCTTTGCGCCTCGCTTCCAAACACTCCCCATCACCATCGTACGCGCCCATTCACCACGGCACTCGAGGGACTGGAGTCTGGAGTTTCTGATTGAATCATTACACGGCGGCCACCCACCCCCGCAACATGGCAGCAATTCCTCCCACCCAGGCGCCTGGCACCGCCGAATACGCTGGAGGTATGCTTCTAAGCAATTGTTCTATTAGTCGCATGAATATATCTAACTCTGCCTCTCAGACGAAATCGGTGCTCTGATCCTCGATCCCGGCAGTCATTCCACACGCGCCGGCTTTGCTGGAGAGGATACCCCGAAGTCTGTCGTCCCAACCAGTTACGGCGTGCTGCCGACCGGCGAACGCCTCTTTGGCGAGAATGCAATCCACCTCCCGAAAGCCGACCTTGAGATCAAGAACCCTTACAACTCAGACGGAATCGTCGAAGACTGGGAAACTGCTACCAAGCTATGGGAATACACAATCACATCGCGACTTACTGGCGCACGGCAGACTGCACCGAGTAAAAACGGTCTAAATGACGTGAAAGACGAGAACGGTGACACGAATATGGACGAGGGTCTGGAGCAGCTCGAAGAGCAGGAGAAGCCTCTGCAGGAATTCCCATTGTTGATGAGCGAGCCGGCTTGGAATCCCGCGAAGGAGCGACAGAAGACCATTGAGATTGCAATGGAAGATTGGGGAGTGCCCGCGTTCTTCCTGGCAAAGAATGGCCAATTGGCAGCGTACGTGGCTGCGGATGATGGGATGAAGTTACATACTGACAAGTTCCCAGATACTCACAAAGCAAGGCCACGGCCCTTGTCGTCGACATTGGAGCTTTGAACACATCGGTCACCGCACTTTGGGATGGCATGGTGCTGCAAAAGAGTGAGTCTTCTTTGAAAAAGCTGACGCAATGACCGCTTGCCACTCGACGTGGGTTGGAACAGTGGCTGACCATATTAAAGGCTTACAACACACACCTCTGGCCGGCAACTGGCTGAACGACCAAATTCGCATCATGTTTGCCAACAACCAGCCAACCGCACCTCTCGTGCCACATTACATGGTCAAATCAAAGACCCCAGTAGATGCCAACGCGCCCAGTTCAGCGACTTACGCGAAATTCGACAAGCCGCCAACCGATTCGTTCCGAAAGCTGGAGGAGGATCGCGTCCTCACTTCATTCAAAGAAAGCGTTGTCCAAGTGTGGCAAGGTCCAGGACGTCTGGAGTCACCAGCAGGTCAAGGTGGCGTTTCGAACAGCGATTACATTAAAAACATGCCTCCTAGGCCTTTCGAGATGCCCGACGGCTGGAACACAGTATTCGGTCTCGAGCGTTTCAAGGTTGCCGAGGGCTTATTCGACCACAATGCCGCGTACACCGATGAGAAGACTAAGAAGCCCACTGGCGAGCAGACCATCATCTCTGCAGTCAACAAGGCGTTGCAGGCTGTGGACGTCGACGCCAGGCCTGTGCTGCTCAACAACATCATCCTTACAGGTGCCGGTTCATTGATTGACAAGCTTCCCGAGCGCTTGCAGTCAGACATCCAAGCCATGTACCCGAACCCCAGAGTGCGTGTTCTGGCCAATGCAAACAGCGTGGAGCGCAAGTACGGCGCATTCGTCGGTGGCAGCGTGCTGGGTAGTCTCGGCAGCTTCCACCAGATGTGGGTCAGCAAGGAGGAATACGCGGAACATGGCGCCCAAATCGTGGAGAAGCGATGCAAGTGATCGAGCATCTCCGCTTGATGTGCGAACCATGGGCAGATCAGAATATGACGCCCGAAAATAGTTTTGCAATAATGATATCAAACAGCAGCAACGTGCCCATCTTACCCGGTCTTTCACAAAGCAAGCAGCATGTCGGAAGGAAGCAATTCCGATTATCGTGCTCCTGGTGCAAGAAGAATCAATATCACTGACGAATATAGGAAAAATCAACAAATCGAACTTCCGAGCACACATCAGTGGAATTTCGTCTCTACCCAAAAAAAAGCCGCAAGGGACCAATTTAGAACCATCCTTTTCCGCTGGCAGCATTCAGTTCATTCAACCAGACGGCAGCCATCTTCTGAAAGCCCTTATCATTCGGGTGCAGAGCGTCGTTCAGGTCGGTTGCGGTGTTAAGCGCAGAGAACTGGTCGACGACAAGGACCTTCTTGCCAGCGTTGGCTCTCTGGTCGACGACACCTATTGGTAGACGAGGTCAGCTGGAAGGTCCACGAAAAAAAAAATTATGCGTTGCCCTCTTACCTTGCACTTTCGAGTTAAACGATTTAATATTCGACTGCGTGTTAGTGTTCGTGCTCGGGATAATCTTCGCAACAACCACCGTCGCCTGCGGCCACTTGGCCACCACATTGTCGATCAAACTGCCGAGTCTAGTATGCGCGGTCTCCCAGCCGTAAGTTCCGCAGTCGTTGGTGCCGGCGTGCAGCAGGACGACATTGGGTGTGATGCCTGCGCTAGCAACGCTGTTGGCTGCGCCGGAGATCTGGTCGATCACCCAGCCCGGGTGGCCCTCGTTGTCCTTGTCGGACATCGTGCCAGACTTCACTGTTCCGACATAGTCGATTTTGGCGCCGGCAGAGGTCAGAGAGGTGAGGAGGAATTGGCGGTAGCTGTTGCTGGAGGAGCTTCCGATGCCATACTTTCGCAGGTTAGGATGAGGGCTGTGCTGTTTGAATGGTTGGATTTCGCGAAATACTTACGGTGATGCTGTCGCCCAGAGGCAGGATCTTAAGGTTCTTTCCACTGAGTCCTGTTTGGCGTTCCTCGAGGGAGGCCGTTGGAGCCGCGAGCACCGAGACCGCGGAGCAGAGGGCGAGGATGTTCTGGATGAAGCGCATCTTGTTGGTCGATATGGGCAGCAAATGTACGCGTCTTTCGATATCTATTGGTATTCACTGGAAACAGAACATCGCGAGAGGAATGACAAGCCTATAAGTACCCCATCATCGCTAAAGGTTTTCCGAAACGATTGGCGGGTTTCAGTTTGAGAGGTTCGCTGTCATTTACCCGGACTTGGCGTGCTGCAATGCTACGACTTGGTGGCACATTTCGCACGCCCGGCGTGCACTTTGATTGACGGAGGTACTTTGGCTCTTGTGTGTTTCCGTAGGTGGAGGTAGGCCATAGAGTAGTGTAGTATGAGACTAGCACGGAGCCACTAGCTATAGGTCCGAATCGGGCAAATTATCGGCTCGTGACACTCTAAGCAATTTGTTTCCTACCACTCTCGTAGACAAGTTTGTGTACAGAATCCATACGCAGGTAGAAGGAGGGTTTCTTGGTCGATGGTAAGCCGTGCTCCTCGGATAATGCCGAACTTGTACAGTGGTCACTCAAAAGTCTGCGAACAGCATCTCAGTGGCCACGATCCTCTGAAGTGGATGTGAGGTAAAGGTAGGACTATGCTATCACTCCAGAATTTCTGAAGCGTCGCCTATTATCTTTATGAAATATAGCTCAAGATTTGAATCTATGTCTGCTGAGACTGGCATAATATAACACAAAGTTGTTCGCAGACTTGTGAGCTAGAACTGTATGTGATACCGCTGATAGAGGTGTAGTGTAGACACGTCTTGGTCTTGAAATTCGTGATCAAGCTTCGGGTTTCAACCACACCTTGGCAGAGTTGAGGCGTGCCGATTTGCCCTCGAAAAGAAGAATTGGGAGTTCTATATCACAGCAAAGCAGTGGTGGACCATGACCAAAGACTTAATCCAAAAATCTTTTCATTTGCACTTTGGAGCAGGCCTCGACGAGCGTGCCCACAGGGTCTTTTGCAGAACCGTTCTTGAGCCTTGCCTTCTGCAAGCACCCTTTGGGTATCACTAGAGCTGACGCGTGTATAGTCGTAGTCTCATCAAAACCGTGAAATCTCCTCAAGAAGCCTCGCCTCCTCTTCTGGCAACCAAGATTGACCCTTTTCTGAAACCAAGAGAACGTGAACGCCCAAACAAAAACCAACAGAAGGTTTGGATCGCCCTTCTCTTCCTAACGAAATTCCAAGAATGAATCAAAACGCCAATGCCGTCCCGAGTTGATGGCGCCGGCGATGAACCTTGCGCAGGGACTCCCAATGCTTGTGGAACACCAAACGAAATCTTGAATTTGGAAAGCAAAACAAACGTGCAGAGCAATAGTGTTGCTCAAACCTCTTCCCTCTGGCTAACGCCACCGCGGGAACGGCTCTTGCTCAGCATCGTTCCGGTAGTGACGGAACTGAGACGACGTCGCTTGTCGGAGAACCACTCATTTGCTCCTTGCCTGTGCTTGCAGTAGATAGCCATGCCCATGCAGAAAGCGCTGATGAGCATGCAAGCGCCACTCCACAACTGCACGGTGCGGAAGTCATTGCCGAACTCTGTAATCAGGTGGCCTGCGATGACGGGTCCTGTGAGAGCGAAGACGGCCGCGCAGGAGTACATCATGCCAGTCCACTGGCCGAGCTTAGCCTGGGCAGAAGGATCGGGACCGAGGATGTGAGCAACTGAGGCGGGAGGGAGGCCAATGACGGCACCGGAGAAAATACCGAAGACGACGACGAACGCGATAGCGGCGTTGACGGTGTCGGCAAGAGTCCAAAGGATAAGGACGAGGAGCGAGGCGACAGTTGTAACGACGCAGTGCACGTTCAGCGCGCCGAAGTGGTCGCACAGGTAGGCTGAGCTGAGACGGCCGACAGTCGAGGTGGCGTTCATGATACTCAGCAGCCAGAAAGCACGAATGGCGCCGGGCTGGGTGTGGACTTCCATGAGAGGGCCACCGCCGTTGGGGTCGTCCTTGAAGCCAATGCCAGTCTGCGCCGCCCATTCCTCAAGGTTGAAGAAGACGGCGTAGAAGCCGAAGAAGAGGAATGAGATGGCGGCGCAAAGCCATGCAAAGGAGTGGTTGCGGAAAGCATGAGTATCTACCCAGACGCCGACTTTGGCCCAGCTCTCTGGCTTGCGGAAAGGGTGTGCTGGGTTAGGTCGCGCAATGAGAACGGCAAGCACGCAGGTCACTGCGGTCAAAGTGGCAGTGTACCGCTGGGCGTCGTTGAAGCCGACTATCTGGATGAGGCTTTTGATCATGTATGGGTAGATGAAGCCTGAGATGCTGGCGCCCGAAGCAACCACACCCACAGCGAAAGCTTTTCTTTTCCTGAACCAAGTTGCAACGACTGGAATTTGTTAGTTGGAGGCCTCGAATTTACAAAATGTATTAGGACATACCTTGAGAGCTTGAGACGAAGAAGCAAGACATGCCGAGACCGGTAATGAATCCTTGCGTCAACCAGATGAGGCCATACTTGCCTTGGCCGTAGCCTCCGTTGCCGACACAGACACTGAGCAGGTACTGGCCAAGGATGACAAGCACAGAACCAGTGATGAGGAGCTTCCTGTGGTTGCCGGCATCTAGGAGTCGACCGACAGGTGCTGACAAGAGAAGAACGATAAACGACTGCGTTGAGCCAATCAAGTTGAAGAGGAGAATGTCTTGGCCTGGTAAGAGATGTTGCATGTAGTATGATGCATATGTGCCGTATGCATTCACGATACCCCAGCTGTTGAACATACTATGATGGATTGTCAGCTTATGTGCGTCCGAACAGATTGATGTGTAGCCCTTTGATGCGAGTCTCCAGCGATCGGAAACTTACAGTAGGAAGCCACCGGCCAAGCAAGCATATGCTCGCCACTCTGTGGGCCAATTGGGTTCATCTTGGGGATATGTGCGAGGAGGCTCCGAGGCCAAGGACAACGAGCGCATGGCCTCGTTGAGCGGAGGTCGTTCGAAGTCATCGTCGGGAGCGACATTATCGTCTTCACGTTTGAGATTGTCCTTACTAGGGACACGAGAGAGATCGAGCGAGGTCTTCTCGGAGGCGAAGCGGGATTCGTTGCCGAAGGTCAACTTGGGCTCGACGGGTTCTTTTGACGGTGCCATGGCGGCGGTGGTGGTGGGCAGGTGATGGACCGCGGTCGAGGTCAATGGGTAGGAGGTCTGAGCGAGGGAACGGACGGTGTGAGAGGAACGACACGAGACGGAAGCGTGGCGTCACAACGGGTGTGCAGAAGCTGGGTGAAGACGACGAGAGCGTCTGGAACGCGGTGAGGGAGATCTGGGAAGGGCGTGGTGGTAAATGTAGGGCGAGGTGAGACTATCTATGCTTTTCCCAGCATATCAAACAGCAACCCAATCTTGAGATACTCCCCGCCGTGACCCGCATCCCCATCTGTGCTCATTGGGGCCGACAGGAGTCGCACCTTCCGCCTGGCATCGAGTCTCCCGCCGCAGTCTCCAAGACGTCGTGGTCTGGCATGCCGATGCCCGCCGTCGGGCCAAGACTTCAACGATGGCCCGCCACGAGTCATCGCGCATGCTGTAATCCGCCCGCCAGTAACCCGCAACGGCGACGGGCACACACAGCGAGTATGCGGTGTTTCACAGTGGCTTGGAGGTGATGAGATGATGCACGAGCATCCTCAGCGGCCGGGGCGTGTGCGCAGCAGCGGTGGGTCGCCGAGCGTGGTGATGAGCATCGAATGCCGACGACTGGACAAAGAAATGGTCGTCACTAGAGCTAGAAGCACGCAGGTTAGGCAGATAGACGTTTGGGTAACCACGGGAGCCCACGGGGGCCCAGGCAAGTGAGGTTGTGGTGGAGCACATAGCGCGTGCCAAGACGAGGTGTAGCCCTTGCCCTTGAATCCTTATCTCTATGTAAGCACACCAGCAAGACAAGGGCGTCGCAAAGGGTCATCAGTATTGACTCAGCCAAGGCCTGTGGCCCACGACAGGGCCGGCGGCGCGGCGCGGACGTGCTGCCACGACTACGGTGGCAGTGGCAGTGGGGGATGGTGTGTTATCTCGGCGCTGGGCACTGAGGAGCGCAGAAAGGAGTGAAGGATGATTATGCTTACTGCGGGTGGCTGCTGCCCTGGCGGCCGGGACAGGAGCTCACAGTGGAGGGCGTGTGAAGGGCACTGGATTGGAAACCGAGTATGTGGCATTGGTCTGTATCCAGCACGCCGGATTGCAGCAATATCACACCTTGCCAGCGATCGCGCAGCCCTCGCTCATCGTCAACACCCAAGACATGCACAGCAGCCGGGCTTTGATACCGGCCGTCAACGTGTCTGACCGGGACGGCCTTTGACGATGAGCGCATGGGTGGGACGAAAGCAATGAGAGGACGCCTCATAGGTCTTGGTATACGCTGCCAAGGGCTCAAGAGCAAATGCCACGGCGGAAGATCTGCGCTTGACTTTGCGGCCGGAGTGCTTGTGAGAGGGCGAAGCAGAGCAAACCTCGCAAACCTACCGCAAGATAACATTGGAGCAAGCTTCCAATCCTTGCCAGCCGCAAGCACAGGGGTGCACAGGAGTGCAGCCGTCATCGCCTCATCGTTTCAGGTCGCCGACGACCATGATGGTTGAGAGTGCTGCGCCTCACGCCGGTGACACGTTCTGCTTAGTTAGCCGTTGTGTGTCAGTGCGGTCTGGAGATCTCGCCCACGCTGCACGCTGCAGCAACATCTCATCTCGCATCTTGCTTGACAAATGCTGCTAGCAGAATCAGTTCCAGCGCCTCGGGCGCCAACGATACGCACTGACGCTGCCATCAATCCCACTGCCCACACGCTACCCCAAACGTCCCCAGACAGAGACAGGCCCAACCCCAGACAACCGGGCGACCAGTGCGTGCTCGGTATATGTCCGACCGACTGCCATGCCACAGCATACCAATGTCCGAAGTCTCGTCTCGAGTCAAAGCTAGCATATACCGATAATTCTTCCATCCTCTCGTCGCCCAAACTCAAAACTCAGCCTACCACAATTCTGCTGCCTTCACAGCCTAGAATCTATCTTTCCGCATCTTCCCGCAGACCTTGGCGATATCTGCTCAAACGCGTCAAGATGTTCGTTGATCGACAGTGGAGAACGATTCATGGACCTGCTAAACACCATCGGGGTTCACGGAATTGGCGCTTGCGATTAGCTTGCGGCGTGCGTGTGCTGACTACTACAACAGACGCCTCGATTGAGGCTGATGCTTGGGAGCTGTACTCCACCACAAGTCGGGGTTACTCCACAACTACCATAACATGTACGCGGCTAAAAGCTGGGCAAAGTGGTTCATGAAGGAGGTTACATCTTGACTAGTAATCAATTATGACTCAAGGCATGGCATCGCGGAGACGATACTCCACGGCATGTCACGTGCAGGTAACAGGTATGCTTTGCGACTCGCAGCTCCAAACACTATCGGACACTTCATTCGGTGGTTTCACCACGCCGTTGACAACAAACATGCGCGACGTCTCGGCGGTCTGGGCTGTGTCGCGTTATGCCAACAGTCCACCAAGCTGTGCGTCTTGCTCACACCATGGCCGGGACACGACACGAAACATCTGATGCCAGCAAATTGAATCCACGAAATGCCTTCCGTAAAGGGGTACAGACAGAAAAACTCAATCCATCTTGTGCAATCGAAATGTTTCCTGGGCATCGGCGGATTTGAGGGAAACCCAAACCTACGATCACTGATCCATCCAACCAAATGCTGAGCATTCCTATGCCGGCTGCGCCTTGCTCCCGACACATTCTCTTAGCACTCTGATTGACCGCCCCATCAGACTTGACCATCTGCTTCACAAGGGAGTATACCCTTTATTTGCAAGTCCAGAACCAGCTCTCTGAGCTGCATGACCTTCCCTGAGTCAATTTGCCACAGGTGAATGTCAATCTCTTCCAGCAGTCTTGCCATCCACTCGCCGTTGTCATTCACATCTCTAGGTGCACATTCATGGATGTCGACCATCCTGTCCCAGCACTGCTTTCCGACCAAATTGACGCTCCACTGACCCAGCATCTTCGCCTCGCGCATCCGCGCGTTGCGCAGGAGTATCACGCTCACTGCCGCCAAGCGGCCGGCGAAGTATGGATCCTCGGCTGCCGGTGTTCGTTCTGCGCTCCCTGTTACTTGGAGAGCTTCCAGCACGCTTCCCCCTGCTGAGTTGTGCACATTTTCCTAAGCATTCGCAGTATCTCCATCTCCGCTTCCATCTTGCGCCGACGACCTCATCGATGTCTCCTTTCGCTTCGACGCTGGACCCGCCTCGTCAGTCGTGGCATCGGCATCCTCCATCGAAGAGCTGATCAGTTCTGCTTGTCGCTTGGACCGTCGCCTCCCCTCGGTGCCATTGGCAGCACCTCCCGCTGCGAAATCTTGGCTTGATACTCCTGCGCCTGTCAAGGTGGATGTGTTCGACCATCCGGCAATGGTACTATCGTGGTAGACGATCACCCTCGCTTTCGTCTTGGGTTTGGGTGTGTATTCAAGGTCCAAGCGGTCGAAATGGCCGAAGCAAGATGTCGGCGTTGTGTCTGTGGGCTTGTCTGGGCCATTCGAAGCAGGGAACCACTGCGAGTCGCGGCGGCCGTCGGTGGTGTCTTCATTGCTGCCATCGCTAAGAATGATCGGCTGTAGGACGCCGCGACGTTAGCCATCATGCGCGAGAAGCAGGGGAGGTGTCACATACCGCATTAGCAGCCTGTCCGGCCGGTTTCTTCCGCGGTATCGGCTGTGCCATCTTCCCTGTCTATAATTGTGTTGAAGGCTGACTTGTATTAAACGACCGCTGACGGCGTTAGCATATACTCAGTGTGTATTCCTGCTAAAGATGGTCATCGACTTGCACACGAAGAGAAATTCACGATCAAGACCTATCAGAATTGGCCTTCAAGTGCTATTGGTCAGCGCTCTTGCTGCGCGTGCCTCTCCGATGCGCCGTTATTGGGTAGGTACGTTCGCCAATCGATTGCCAGGAGGTGGTAAGCACGGAAGGAAGGCATGCTCGGCTGGAAATTTGACGACATCTGATGTTTTCATCCACCTGATGACATTTAGCTTACGCCTGTGGCCGTCCAATGTTATCTTATCACTATTAGATCGGGCGAGGCACGAATGGGTGGCGAGCGATCAGAACGGTGTTCTATATTTGGACGAGCGTAGACTCCTGCACAACGAACTTTCGGCATTACATCGAGAGAGAGAGAGAGAGAATGAGGACATCGATCTGCGCCCAACACCGCACTACGAACCAACTGATGAGACGTTCCAATGCGCAAGGACTTCCTTCGCCATCTGATAATGAGTACACACGCTTGCTGTGGTGCAGCCCGGCAGGCAAGAATGAGTTCGCTTGGTGCCCACTCCCAAGTATAAGGTACTGTAGGCGTGCTGAGACATCTTGGTCGCCATCGTGGTGATCAAGACGGGTCCACGTTTCGCGTTCGCTCCGCTGGCCACGACTGTATCCACATTCCTATAGACCTGGCCTTTATCCCTATAGTCTGTCACACCTGGCGTGCTTGGAGAAAAGCAAATACATGTAGTGCGGAGTTCAGAGTGCTCGCTTTTTGTCGGGCAGTCTAGTTTGTTGATGCTAGGCAACATCTCGCGGCGAGAAGTTTTCTTTGTTGGGCCAATCTTCGAGATTCGTCTCTCTTTAGAATTAGGCATATGTAGCGCGTCTCGCCGTGTTACTGTGGCATGTGGCAACAGGTACAGTTCGTACTCAAAAGTCTGCGCACAGTATCTCAATGGGAACGATCCTCTAAAGTGGACGAGAGCTGAAGGTAGGACGATGCTAGTGCTCCTGAATTTCTGAAGTGTCCTCTATCATCTCTATGAGATATAGCTTAAGATTTGAACTTATATCTACTGATACTAGCATACTATAACATAGAGGTGTTTGCAGACTTATGAGCTAGAACTGTAGTGAATCTTGATGAAACGGCTGGAACAATGCTGGAAAGAGTAAGGTTGCACTAGTCGATGGTTTCCGGTGCTTGGTTCTTTATCGGCGACTAGACACTGTGACTGCTTGGACGTTGAATGAAGCGGTTCGGCGAGTACAATGATACAATGTGGATGAAGTGATATTGGTCGTGGTTGGTATAAAATGAAGTCCCCACGAGCTATACGTGGGGAGCGTGTTTGTATTAGGTAGCCAAAAGCGTCTACCAGTAAATACCTAGCCACAAGAGTTCGAACGCCTTCGCTGTGTGAAAGGTCGTTGGACAGGCAGTGCGTAAAGAGCAAATAACAGCAGAAACCAGAGCCATATCCCAGGCACCTCGCAATAATCGAGCAGCAAAATCAAAAGGGAAAGGAAACAAATTCAGGAACGCTCATCTCGTCATCATCAAAACGGCAGTCTGCACATGCAAGCACTCCTCCCTCGTGCAGACTGACAAGATGATGTCATGTCTCAGATGCCTTTGATGGCAACGGTCCTCTCGCTCTCCAACTTCTCCTTGTTGCGCTCCTTATCTTGCTGCTTGCAATCCTCCAGGCCAGGGCAGCTGTGGGATTCGAGCATGCGGTGCTTCCCGCAGAAAGATCCGGCGCAGAAGCCGCAGTCGCCGACGATGCGTTGCGCGGCGTCGCGGCAGTCCTTGAAACCGCAGCGGATCTTCTTGGGTCCGCCACCGCGGATAGGCAGCGCGAGGTGGATTGTGGATTCGCGGGTTACGGCGTAGGAAGTGAGTGGTGATGAGGGCTCGGTCAGGTGTTTGCCGGCGTGGACGAGGCGGAGGGAGGATGTTGGGAGGTTTGTGCGCAAGGCGAGCAGGGAGTGAAGGTTGGCGACAGTAGTTGATTTGGGGATGGTGATGGGGAAGGCTAGAGAGTTGTTAGTGATGGGTCTTGCAAGTGGATGAGTGAGTTGAGTGATCTTACTGTCGCCTGAGAGATTCTTGACGAAGATCTGCATGGTCTCCTCGGGCTCGGCGGATGAGGCGCGAGAGATGTCGGAGGAGACGCTGGAGATGCTGTTGGAGCGCATGGTGGCGGTTGTAGTGGAAAGAGGGTTGTTGAGCGTGGTAATGTTGCCGGTCTGATCTGGTCTGTTCAACGAAGAGGTGTGGCCGAGGGTAGATAAGGAGTCCGAGGGATCGGGCTAGCGGTGATGGCAGGCGGAGAGGCTATTGCAGAGCGGCAGCAGTTGAGTTGTAGGCAGTGGTGATGGATGCGAGGACGGAGGAGGGCGCACAGGGAGGAGTGGCGGCGTTATGTAGTGGCGGGTATGACAGGCTGAGTAATAATAAGGGTCGAAGGGTCGCGGTGTCGGGTGGTGAAGGGCGGACTGGGTGTCGCCTGAGTCCTCGGGCTCATGATCTAGTGACGGGCGCCAGGGTCGCTCGCTGGCAGCGTCCGTCATAGCATCAATGCGCTCGCCGACCCAAGACCCTCTCTCTGCCCTCGCAGCCAGCCGTGTAGCCGCACGCAACTTGTCGACACTTCCACCATCTTCCGCCGAAGCTAATGTGAAGGCCCGCTGCAGCACCGCCACCACTACGCAAACCACTTCACTGTTGCGTGCGAGGCGTGACTTTCATTCGATCGCACGCGTGCCTTGTGCCTGATGCGCTCACACAGCCCGCAAGGCCCGACAACCGCCCGATACGCGGGAAGCCGACGGCGATCGCCCGCCTGTCCGACTGCTGCATCTGTGCCGACTCGAGCCAGGCCTTCATCCTTCGTCATCTCGCCCTCCCAGCACGAATCCTGTACCAAAGAATCTAACACAAATCGCTCCTTTTAGCGGTACCTTCCATCGCGAAGCCCTAACCTTTCGCTATCATCCTGCCATGCATACAACGCGCGCGAGCAGCTGAGAGCCAGCCACGTGTCGGTGATAAGCGGTCAAGCGCCCGGCCTGGCGATGCGGAGAGCGCCCTGTTCGCCGTGATGCGCATGAAGGCTGCATCAAGTATTGGCATGCGCGCTGCATTGTCTATCATGTATCGCTTGCGCTGTCAAGTACCACGCAAGCTACATACGAAATCACATGCGCGCGCAAAAGCAGCCAATGCGCCTTCTCCCTCTCAAGTATGAGAAGGCCTGGTACTGATACTTTAGCTTCTAACGTCTGCTCGTTTCACGCACGCGACCTGTCGATGTTGGATGGCGAGGCGAGGCCGTGGTATCGGATCGCTGTTTCGCATGCGCCCATGCAGACTGCAAGAGCGTTTGTGATGAGCTGGTACTGTCGTCTCCTACGCATCGTCTCTACGTCTCGTAACCAGAGAGACTCTGTGCGCATCAGGTCTTGGTTTGACCAGCGGCGCTGTCCCAAGGCCGCGGACGGCTTTTGCCACCAACCAGAATTGGTGGTGTTCATGCAGCATACCTCCCACGCGTCCAAAGAACCAAACAGGCCCTCGCCTCATCTGCTGTACTGTTCGCATCTTCGTGCGTACCTAGGTATCAATTGTGACTGCCTATCGCTCGCTTCCTGTAGTACTCCCTAGTATATCGCGACTATGCCTATCACCAAGTTATAGTGCTGTATCTCGGAAATGGCATGCATGAAGCACCGCCACAAAGATCCACAGCATGAGCCACGGGAGCATCTGGGCCGACGGAGCGATAGCCGACTACCGGGGCTGGGAATCTAGACTTCACCTTTTGACGATCTCCCTTGCCTTGTGAGCAGCGGACGCCAACATTTTGATGCCTTACTTTGACACACATGTGATATGGGTCGGGTTTACTTGCAACACCTTGCGCAGCTGCCGTTCTTGATACTCGTATGCTGAAGCGTTTGGCGGAATACATGTACAGTCGGCACTCAAAAGTCTGCGGACAGCATCTCAGTGGCAACTATCCTCCAAAGCGGACGAAGGTTAAAGGCAGGACGAAGGTTAAAGGCAGGACTACACTAGCACTCCAAGATTCCGAAGCGTCCTCTGTTATCTTTATGAGAAATACATATCGGATTGCAATCCAATGTCTGCTGACACTAGCATGATACGGGACAAAGGTGTTCGCAGACTTATGAGCTAGACCTGTAATCAAGCTCGGGTAACTCCAATGTCCAGGGTGTGCCATCCAATACAGCAGTTCTTTTGTGGGATATAGTGGTTCTTTGGCAGCCAAAGGGACCGATCGGGGTATCACTAATTAATGGAAATAATCGTCACACTGACCACTCACTCATCCGCTCTCAACATAACGAGCCCAAGCATCGTCCATCGCCGCCTCGTCCTCCACTTCCTTCTCAACGTCTTCCAGATCCTCCAGTCTACGCATCAAGACTTGCAAGAACGTCTCGCCAAGTTCTTCGACTCCAGCATCCTCAGCTTCCAAGACCTCGTCGTACCATTTGCGGATGATGTGAGACAGGCAATTTTCGACGCGCGCGGTGCTGTTGCGTTCGAAGATCTCGGCTGCTTTCGTCTTACACCAATTTGCGTAGTCGGCGAGAGTCTTCTGCGTTTCGCACGTTGCTACGGCTTGACGCTCCCGTTCTGTCGCGTGCGGGTATTTGATCGGAGGTTCGAATCTGCTGGCGAAGGTACCGAGATGGTGGAGGAGGTCTGGGTATCTGTCGATATTGTTCTGGATTTTGAAGATCGTAGATCTCATGCGGACGGAGAGGAGGGGTGTCTGCGTCGGTGTTGTGATTTCGGGGGAGTTCGTTGGACTCTGGACACTGTTCAACCTGATTGGGTCGTTGGCCTTGCTGCTCTGTTCGGTCTGGGTCTTGCTCTTGCTCTGGGTCTTGAGAACGACTACCAAACTTGGTCCAATGGAAGTTGGGACATACTTGTAAATCTGCTGACCTGGCAACAGTAGATCCGGCGGGAAGTAGGTGCGTCGTACGGATCCACCTTTGCTCTCGATGAGCTCTATTTCATTGATACGTGCGACGATGCGCTTGGCTCGTGCGATTTCTTGACGAGTGGTGGAAGGTGCCATGTCATATGCGATTCGGATCTGATCTTCGGTGTGAGTTTTCGTCGCGGCGAGGAACTTCATCCAGTAGTCTCTGGTCTCGCGGCCGTTCTGTGGCTTCTTTGCGTTGTCAGGGCGAGCTGCTTCGAGCTCTTTTAGGGATGGGTTGGCGCTCAGCGTGGGAACTGTGGGGTGTTGGTAAGTTGTATACTGAAGATGAGACACCATCACTTACAACCAATAGCCTCTCTGCTGCGAATGGATCTTTTCAACGCCCTCACCGATGAGACTTCTGGTCCAAAGCGTGCCTCAAGATTGATGAAGCGACGCTTGTCGAATTGCAGTCTGAATTCCGTCGGTAATTGGCCGTCGCGCAGAGCTATCGCATCGAGATTACGCTTGAATTCAGCGTAGAAGTTTGGGTTCTTGATCCTCGACCCGTCCGCGCGGCCGTCGTTGATCTTTGCTTCGACTTCGGAATTGGTATACCATTCCATGCATCGCACGAAGAGCTCTCGCTTCAACTCGCCGTGGTAGTCACGCATGAGCTGTTCTGGCGTCCAGGTGCTGTATTGTGGGGAGTCGTCGGTGGTTGCCATGGTCGAGGCGGTGGTGGCGGGATCGATTGGGTGGTGGTGCTTGGTGCATCGAGAGACTGCTTGAGGTTTTGTTTGACATGCTCTGCTTGCACAGGCAGCAACATGGTCCCGCGGCTTGGCGCTTTTTTCGCGATGCTTCACTGTAGGTACCTATTGCCAGTGCCACGGGAAACGCTCACTACTCACTACCTTATGATGGGGTCATTGCTTTCGCGAATCTGCCCATGGCTTCACTTGTCAACAGCCGGCTGATGTATTCCCCATGGTTGACAAAGGAAAATTGTTGTAATTGTTTCATTAGGCGTGTATAAGCATGCAATAGCAAACTCCGTCTATGCATGCTAAGTACTCCGCGCCTTGTCCCAGCCACCGATCATGGTATGGCGTGGGAGTAATATGGTACCACGCCTCGATTCATGCCTGTATGCGACTGTCTAATGTTGGCATGGAGTAAACAGCCTCCTGTTGAGAGTTCTGCTGTGCATGACACGCGTTTCGGCATCATGTGTATAGGGTCTGGACATCTTGGTGCCTGTTGTGGGATTTTTCAAAGGAGGCAAGAACGTTTCGCTGCTGTCGTCCGCTTCCTTCCAAATGAACACGACGAAAAAGTGGATTTGAGCCACACGGCAACGCAACCGCGAGAAGAACGTATTCACAACATGTAGAACGTCTATGATCATCATTTTGAGCTCGACCACGGTCTCTTGAAAACGTTCATCGACCACAGGGCTCCCGAGAAACATTTTTCGATAGAAGCATAACCCCAAACCCGAACCCTATGTGATCAACAGAGGTGACAACATGAATTTTTTCACAGCGATCATACCAGCGCCTCTAGGCGGTGAAACTTGTTCAGACGAGGAAAGTAAAGTGGTGGGTATCATAAGTGCTCACTATATACACACAACTGACTTATTGCGTCTCCGACGCTTTGGGAGGGCCCTTGGGTGGTGGAGGCAGGCCACTGCTAGGTTTAGGCGTTGATGACCCCGATTCCAGTTCCTTACTCTTCTGCTCGCCTTCTGCAAAATAGTCATCAAGTCCTGCTGTCGGCGCATATGCTCTGGTCTTCTTGGCTTTGCCCGGAGGAGGTCCTCCCGTAGGCGGGGGTGGTGTCGGGTTATTGAGAGGCATGTTGGCTGGCACGAGAAACTCGGCTGGCGCTCCAGGCGAGGGACCGTTGGACGAGTGTGGATCGAAGGTCGACTTCTCATTGAATGCAGCCGGCTGACCAGATTCGAAGAGAGTCTCACCAGGCGCTTGCGGCGGCTCAGTCAGAGCTGCGGGAATGCGATGCAGTGCGCCGTATCCCAGTACACAACCCAACGCGCCCTCGCCGCCCCAGTTCTTCGCAGGAGTAATCGTGATCATCCGCGTGACATCGTATTCGTTGTTGTACACGTACAGCCTGAGAGGGCGGTTCATGAATTCCTCAACCAGCTCGCCCAGTCCACCGTCTCCTCGCAAGACTCCCTCAGGCGAACCGATCACGTAGTCACTGTACGGCAGGAGTCCAGCCACGTCGGCAGGCGAGTTCGGCATCACGTCCAGAATGTGCCAAACGTCCTCTCCTAAGCTTAATGGGCTCCATTGCAATTGCAGTCCAAGTCCAGCATCGTGTGGCACGACTGCGTAGATCTCACGGATCACCTGGCCCTTCGCGCTGTATACCCCAAGACTGATTGTCGCGCCGGCGCAGTTGCGAATCTCGGTGCTGAACAGGGTTGGGTCGGCGTTGTCGATGGTGCGTCCGTTGATGCCAATGATGAAGTCGAACCAGGGCTCGAGTGCGATTTCGGCGTTGGTGTTGCGAAGGACCTGGAAGCCGAATGCGCCAGCAGATGAAGGCGCTTGTGCTCCGCCGTCGTTCGCGTCCAGACGGGATATGAAGCGATTGAGGGCACCGAACATGTTGGCCATTGTGAGAGAGTGTTGTGTGGTTGTGTATTTGGTTGGCGTGTAAATTAGCAACGCTAGTCAGGCCGATTTTTGTAATACTCCAAACGAGAACGCTATGCAGAAGATCGATCCAGCGCGTGTCGCAATACAGCAAAGCCCATACACATGTAGCTGCTCGCTGCGTCCCTTGGTCTATACAGCTGTAAGCTTAGGACGTCAATCCCAGCCTGAGGCTTCAATCCAATTCGGCTTAGCTGGATTTGCCCGACCTCACTCCTCGATTGGCTCAGTGGACTTTCGCAAACCGATCGACCAATTCACATCGACTTTTCGACGCGCTGCGACCTTTGAGATATTTGGATCGATTTCGGTCGATCTAACACTCAACTGACTAGCGCATTCGAATTTCTTTTTGTTCTATATCCCAAGCTAATTCCCCAATACTGACAGACCGCGAGACCGATGGCTTCGGAGGCAGTCGCCGAGCAGGCTTTGCCTGATGGCGTCCACCACTACGACGACGCAGAGGACGTACCTTTCGAAATCTCAAAATACTGGCACCAGAGATATGACATCTTCTCTAAATATGACGAAGGCATCTGGATGACCGACGATGCCTGGTTTGGCGTGACACCCGAGCCCGTGGCGAAGTAAGTCCGGGTTGCGCTTGGAAGTTCTGGTTGCCGCTGGAGAACGACTAACACAACCACAGGAGAATTGCCGACGAGGTTGCTACTGCGCCAAAGGAGAAGAACGTAATCATCGACTGCTTCGCTGGAGCTGGTGGTAATTCTATCGCCTTCGCACTTTCTGGACGATGGAACCAGATCTTCGCCGTTGAAAAGGACGAGAAGACTCTGGCATGCGCCAAGCACAATGCAGAGGTGTACGGTGTCGCAAAGAAGATCTTCTGGATCCACGGCGACATCTTCGAAATGCTTGACAAGAGACTCCGAGCTGCGCAAAAGAAAGCGGTCGTCTTTGGAAGTCCACCATGGGGAGGTACTTGCCACCACGGCGCATTCAAGTCACAGGTTATTTTGGCTGATCACTTTTAGGGCCCACCTACACCGACTACGAGGTATTCGACCTGGATATGATGCAGCCATACGGCATGAAGGCACTATATGATCCTTTCTCGGCTATCGCAACCCACGTCGTTCTCTTCCTTCCGCGTACTTCCGATTTGAAGCAGATCGCAAAGTATGGAGACAAGAACGAGAAGCTGCGCGTCATACACTACTGTATGTATGGCGCCAGTAAAGCACTCTGCGTGTTCTACGGCGAGTTCGCAATGGATTGAGCATGCGAAAAAGTGGCAAGTCCCTGGAGATGGCTCGCGCACTCGACGCTTTCGATTGCGCGACATTGTGGTGGGCTGCGAGATTCGAAAACTGAGCACGCGCTTGAGCGCACGACGTCTGGACCAATATCGCTGCAGCTGTGCAGCCATACAGCACAAATTCAAAGACAGAATGAACCCGGGAGACAATCCCGGGTGAGGAAGATGGCCGCGTGATCAAGATGCGAGGAGCAGCTGACCGCCGGAAAAGCCCCCGCTTCTCGTGGTGCCAACCATTACTGTGGCTTGGTTGCGATAAACAGCGGCGATGCGACCGACGGATGGAAGGACACACATTCCCAGACAACAGTAGACCGTGTCATTGGACAGGCAACAGCACAAATAGTACCACGTGTAGACGAATGAAGCAGCATCGCTCACATCGCGAAGTCTCAGTCCGCCGGATCACGAGCAAAACGCGCTTCAAATGAGACAAACATCACCCTTGTGCATGAGCGACAAACAGTCAATTCAGACTGAAAGAAACAAAGCAGCCGGTCAATAATCGCACCAAGCAAAAAACCAATATCTGGGCGAGTGGGTAGTGGAGTTTGTGTTGTGCCTTCCCATCGAAACAGGCTTAGCGCTTGCCGTCCAGCGCGTGTGATTGTGCAAGCTGCCTCCGAATATAAGACTGGGAAGCCCCGCCGCGCGCCCGCCCTCGAAACCCAACATCTCCTCACGTCCAGCTTCCCACAAAACCAACAACACTGTTTATCGTTATCAGTAACATATCGACCGAGTCGCCAGCTTCCGCTCTATCACCACATACAACCAATCAAAATGCCTCCCAAGAAGTCAACCTCCACTGCCACCAAGAAGGCGGCGCCTGCTCCTCAGCATGCAAGCTACCTTGGTACGTCTTTCGCGTCGCTCACTTGCAATACAGCTTGTGAGCATGTTCTTTTCAGTTCGGCAGTCAGCTAACGCGTCACAGCAATGATCCAGGAGGCTGTTGTTCAGGTATGTGCAACACCGTTGCTGCCTTGATCGCCGAGTCCGCGAAGCCGACCGTCGCGTGTTTCGACACGTGCGACCGGCGTTGCGCCTGATTGCGGCGCATTACAACCAACGCTCCAATGACCTTGTAACTCATACTGACTCGTCTTTCCATGTATAGCTCAAGGAACGTAACGGCAGCTCGTAAGTAATTCCACCACCTCATCGTCGCTACGCGCCCGAACACAGCGCCAAGCGACGCGACTCGCTTCGTCCATCTCGCTAACCATGATGCTTTCTCAACAGTCGCCAGGCTCTCAAGAAGTACGTTCAGGCCAACAACAACCTTGGAGACATCAAGGATGCCACCTTCAACTCTCTCTTCAACCGTGCTCTCTCCAAGGGCTCCGAGAATGGCACCTTCGCGCGCCCCAAGGGTATGTTTTCACAACGATCGATACAACATGGGATGCTTCACATGTCAGGATGATAGGCGTCGCTGCCATCAAACGTGGACATGTGCCTCATCTCACTGTTGCGTCGAGGCAATCACCTCACTGTTCGCTTTCGCTAATATCGTCACCCATAGGTGCATCTGGCCCAGTGAAGCTCGCAAAGCCTGAGCCCAAGGCCGCCGCAAAGCCTGCCGCAAAGAAGACCACCAAGAAGGAGGACTCACCTGCTGAGACCAAGAAGGCCACCAAGGCTACCACAAAGAAGGCACCTGCCGCGAAGAAGACTGCCACTAAAGCTAAGGCTGCCCCCAAGACTGCCAAGGCCACGAAGACCAAGGCTGCCACCACAAAGAAGGCACCTGCTGCGAAGGCCAACACCAGCAAGAAGGCTGCACCAAAGAAGGCTACTGCTAAGGCCGTAAGTATCACTCATCTCTCATCTCTCATCAATGCTGTCGACCACTAACACAAGCCAGGCCCCTGCTGTTGAAGAAAAGGCTCCCGTTGAGATCACAAAGACCAAGACCGGCCGTGTCGTCAAGTCATCAGCCCCTCAGAAGGTTGCGAAGACCGTCAAGGCCAAGAAGGCTACCACCACCAAGAAGGCTGCCCCCAAGAAGGCCGCTGCGAAGAAGTAAACCTGCTCGCCCATGCAAGCTTGTAATTTCTTCTTTTCACAGCCTCTGCCACTACAGTCACGGCGTAGGCCGGACTCGAAAGGCATCGAAGGCATGACTTCAGGCGCATAACGGCGTCAACGGGAGGGTGATACCACTTTTGAGCTGAGTGCTCTCGGGACTCACATCATGATTGGGTCCGGTTTGTTTACTACCGATCGCGCTTGTCCATGTTGCGAATCACGGGTCTCTTTTGTGTAATCTTTTTTTCAGGGTTTCTTCGGCGTTCGTCTTTCTGATCATATGGCAGCGGGATTGCGATGACAGGAGCAGAGATGCTCAATCGGAGCGTGTTATTAAGGCCGTACATAGCGTACGCGGCAAAGAAACGTGTTTATGTTCATTTGATGATCGATTGTTTCTGTTCAGTCCTAGTTCTGTCGAACGTGTCGTGTTCCGGTCGATGCCTGGCCAATGTTTGTATGTCAACCATGAGATAGCCCGTCGTAAGCTTGATGTAAGGTACCTCTGAAGATGTCTTTGAGTAGTTGTCCTCATGCAGCCATCCGCAAGTTCACATACTACCCGTTGCCGGACTCATCGGATCGCTGCGCGCCTGAGCATCCTAGATGCATCAGTGTTGATTTGTTTAGACGCCATAGTATTTTATCAGAAGATACGCGCGTATCGCTGCAACTACTCAATCACGTATTGCTTGTATCACTGGCCATCTCCGCAACACTATGGTGAATGTGCTTCGCTCTACCACGAGCATCAGCTCCCCGACGCCACTCTCGCTAATCTAGAGTTTCGGCCTTTGAGATCCTGCCGATCAAACAAAGCAGATGTGGCTGTGACCCTGCGTTAGAGCACGCGCCACACTTATGTGTCGTCATGGTAGATCACGAGCAGGTTGGAAGGCGAAGAAGGCAGCTACAGGCAGCATGTCCGACACTTCACCACTTGTTGCTGAACGCTGCACTGCCCGTATTGCCACAACACTTGTTTTCTCCATTAGCCACATATAAGCCCCACGATTGACAGACAACTTCAACTACTACCAATATCCAATACACCGATCATGACGACTCCATCGGAACCGCCACCCTCATATGAGTCGGCAATGAACAACAATAGTGACCATGGAAGCAACCAGGCCAGCAGCTCTTCAAGACCTCATGGCGAGTCCGGACATCTTCGAGTGCCAGGGCAAGGCAACGACGATGCTATCCCAGTCGCCATCCGTCGTTCCATGGAAGATGAGGCCCGCTCCTTGCCCAAAGGTTGGGTCCGTTCCTACGACCCAGAAACTAGCCATCAATTCTTCGTCGACACTACCAAGGATCCTCCTCGCAGCATCTGGACCCACCCGTACGATGACGACGAATACCTGAACACGCTCTCCAGCGAAGAACGCGAGCGCATCGAGCAGGAAAGCATGCGCCACCCCAAAGACGCTCAGCCTAGCAAAGCGGACATCATGCACGATCACACTGACATCTCCGAAGACGAAGATATCCCCAACGATTTACCAGCTCGCACAAAAGCGCCCGAGAAGAAATCCTTTGGTCGCAAGATGAAGGACAAGATCACTGGTAGTACCCACGAAGAGCGTCAGCAAGAACGCCAGCGCAGAGAGCAGAGGGAGCGTGAGCTCTACCAACGCCACCTCGCAATCAGACAGGCTATGAACAAGGCTATGGAGACAGGCAAGCCACAGCTCATTGGGCGCGACAAGGATGGTCAAGACGTTTGGCTCGAGCCGCCTCAATATAGCGGCTCGTCGCAATATCCTGGAGGCTACGGGTATAATCCGTACAGAGGCGGATTCGGAGGCCCGGGCATGTACGGTGGAAGCGCATTCGCTCCGCCGGGTATGTACAACAGGCCTATGATGGCCTATGGTCGACCTTACGGTAGAGGGTACGGTGGTGGATACGGCATGCCTATGGCTATGGGCGGAGGCTTGCTTGGTGGTATGATGCTTGGAGGTGTTTTGGGAGGTGGGCTTTTCTAGATGCGAGTGGTGGTTGGACGGACATGTTTTATGACCTATGATTTGTAATGACATCGATATTGTACTACGAACTTGTTAACGAAATTTTGGTAGGATACGACTACGCGTATGAGAATCTACTGCACGCCACTGTGACATTGGGTCTTTCAATTATCCTGCAATTCTGATATTGGGCAAGACCTAATCACTGATTGCGACTCCAACGTCGCATCGTGTGATGGAAGTACATCAAAATGACTGTAGTCAAGAGCAAAACTCCATAGCCAGAACGAAACCAACCACTTTGGAATTGCTTAACTCTACAAATGTATCATTACCGCCCTAGACCGGTCTGGCCAGTACACCGGCTGTACCAAGAAGCAAAGAGTTATCCGTTGTTGACATGGAAAAGAAATCCCGTTTGCGTTACGAAATGAAGTGCAGTTCTAGCGTCCTTGCTCTGCAGCGTCCGACGCGCCTGGAAAGCATACATGCTCACCAGTTGCCGACCACCCGACCCCAACCTCCGAACCAGCCTGGACGGTGACGCGCTTCTCCCCAGCCAGGACCGTAGCCTTCATCATAACCATCACCACCATAGCCTTCGCCTTCGCCATAGCCTGGCGGCGGTCTGCCGTAGCCTCCTGGCAGCCTTGCGGCAGAAGAAGGCAGGTACGGTGTGTTGGTAGCAGATGTGAGGGTTGTGGGAGGCGTGATGTAGATTGTGGTGAAAGCCGAAATGGAGAACGAGACTGAAGGCGAAGCGGGATCGCCCTCGGTGCTGCTACTGCTGGTGACACTGCCGGTCGGCGTGATGGGTGGGTAAGGTGTAGAAGAGGTGTATGTCCCGGGAAGAGAAGAGGTGCTGTTGGAGGGAGGGACGGGCGTGGAGCTCGATGGCCCACCTGTGCTGAGAGAGATGGAAGTAGAGCTTGAACCTCCGGTAGGTGAGATTGGACCGACTTCAGTGCTACTGCTGGCACCAGTGGAGTAAGGCGGGTAAGGGTGCGGTGGGTAAGGGTAGGGCGGGTATGGAGCTGGCCCTGGGCGCGAGCTAGTGGTGCCTCCAGTCGAGAGAGGGACGGAAGAAGTTGTTGGTGAGACAGGGCTGTCTTCCGTAGACGAAGAAGAGCTGCCAGTACCAGAGACGGTAATGGTTGAGTTGGAATAAGTCGTTTGCGTGCCAGTAATGGTTATGGTGCTTGGAACCGTGAAGGTGTAAGTACTTGTGCTCCCAGTCGGACCAACAGGCGAGGTAGGATTGGAAGCAGTGACTGGCGAGCCTTCTGTCGACGATGTGCTTCCGGTTGGCACTGGGAGAGTAGACGTGTATGTTGTGCCAGACGAGATGGTGGTTACATTGCCGGAGTATGTGCTGCTCGAGACACCGGTCGGGCCAGGCAAACTGGAAGTGCTACTGATGTTGTACCCTGTGCCAGTGCCAGTGATCGGGATGCCACCAGTAGCATAACTTGTCGTGCTCTCAGTACCCGTACGAGGACGACTGGAGATCGGGAACGGAGGCCAAGGGCCATATGGGGGATGAGGGCGGTACCCGGTGGGCTTTCCATACCAACCAGACGAGCTCGATGAAACGCCAGTCGCCGTGATGGGGGAGACTGGTGAAGAGAAAGTACCAGTGCCTGTTCCCGGAGCAGAAGAAGTGTCATTGGGGCCACGCGGTGAACTGGGAATCGAAAATGGTGGCGATGTTCCACTAAAAGACGTGCTGTTGGACAATGTCAGCGTAGAGCTGGTGGTCAAAGTCGATGTCAGCGTCAGCGGCACTGTGATGGTTGTGCGTCCTGTGCTTGGAGGTGCAGTTGGCGCAGTGTTAGGCGGTACAGTCTCGTTGCATGGAGTTGGGTACGCAGGAGATGACGACTCTGAGCCTGTAGCCGGGCTGGCCTCTGACGACGAACTAGCACCAGAGGGTACTGGGAAGTACCCATAGGGAGGGTGTCCGTAGGGAGGAGGTGAATATCCAGTGGGCCGCAAGGAAGAAGTAGCATTGGTGATTGGGACGGGAGAGCCAGAAACGGAGCTCGTCGAGCTCGAAGTGATGGTCTGGGAAGTGACAGTACTACTGGAAGACTCCGAAGGAGAGACAGGTGAGACTTCGGTAGACGATGTCGAGTCAGTACCGCTCCTCGGGCCGCTGCTATAGCTAACAGTGACAGTGGTTGCGCTGGTCGAGGTGATCGTCCCGGTTGTGGTGATCGTGCCAGTCGGGAATGGAGGTGAAGTAGAGTTCGAAGGACCAATGGGAGATCCAGAGGTCACGGAGCCAGAAGGGACAGGGGCGCTCCAGCTACCAGTACCGTAGCCTGGCGGTCCGTATGGTGGCCTGTAGCCTCCATAGCCCCAAGGAGGTCGGTAAGAACCAGTTGGATCAACCTCGAAGGAGCTCGTAGTCGTGCTCTCGTCACAGTCATCCTCTCTCTTAGCGATGGCTTCGCGAGCTGTTTCAGATGGTCAGGGAAGGTCGAGTTCATTCATTCGCCACTCGACATACCAGGAATAGGTTCACTGTTGACAGCAGCGAACAGGACCGCGACCGGCAAAAGTTTGGTAACTTTCATCTTGTTGACGTAAAAGCAGTAACGATTGACAGTTGCAAACGCAAACAAGACAAACGAGCAAGTCGAAACTTTGCAAGTGACAAGAAGATCAGCTCAAGAAACGAACGAGGAGCTTGAGGACTGAATAAGAGTGCCAGCAACAGCTTGGTCAGAGTCCTCATATACTCGTATGACCATCTGAGCGACCCACTCATCCACACCCATATACACAAACACGTTCGCTCTAGCCCTCCAACATCGAGCTCACCTTGCAGCAGTATCAGTAAGCACCCACTTCTGTACCTGCAGGACTTATCCCGTTGCAATTGGTGGACACGGTACCTGGCAGCTTGCATGATGCAGCGACCTGCAACCTCCACATACTTGTGTAATCATCCAGCCGTCCTCCTCGTATGTATCTGTGAAAGCAAGTCTAGAAACAGAGATGTCCGGACAGGCTAACGTATCAGGGCTTCCACAAGGGATGAGGTCAGCGATGGAGTGAGGACACGCTGTGTCCCTTCCGGATGAAAGATAGGGCCAAGCCTTGCACATGCACGTAGTTTTCTGGCGGGACGGTCGTACGGCCGATGACCGTCGGGTCGGCCGCGAGCGGGCGTTGTGAATCATTCGCTCTGCTTCGTTGTTGGCTGGGGCGATGTGAAGACGGTTGCGGGCATGACGTGCTTCGGTGATGTCCTGAGACCTAGAGTGATCGTCTGATCGCATCGTGTCGTACTGAGGAAATGTGTGAAGCAGTGATCGAATTACTTGAACCTCGTACTAAGGGGCACTGCAATACTGTTAGACTTTGACGTCAACATTGTGCTTTGTTCTTTTGAGTATAGGTTTCGTAGCTCAGTCAACAAGGAGATCATAGGTCGCATTGTTGCACCAGCAGGGACAGGCGTGCTTATCACCCGGCGTTGTGCTACCCACCACCTTGCGGCTCTGTCGACCACCCGGTCAATCCGTCCGGTAGGCTTCATGCACCGCAACTCGCCGACGGGTTTGGGTAAACAAACACAGAGCAAACGATACACACCGACCGAGCTTCTGGTACTGTCTCGCTTGTAGTTGCATATATACGTAGCTGTGCTAAAGATCAGATATATGTTGGCGAGATGAGAAGAACTCGTAACATGGCAACCACACATGCCCTTGCACCAGGCGCGTGGCGTCCATCCGTCCAAGGCTGTCACATTTCTTTCAAAACAATGTGGACAACCTGTCTTAGATGTGGGTGGCGCATTTTGAACAGGCCAGAAAAAAATGACGATGCAAGGCTGAGGTCGTGCGGTGGGTCCAAATGCAGATCCGGCTGCAGGTACGGTGCCACCGAAAGTCTGTTGCATATGCGACCTGGAACTCCTGCGGCCGCAGCATCCGAATCGCGTCAGACAAAGCAACGCGACTGCCCATCTGCCCTGCAGGTACACTTTATTTGTATGACAGCTCGTGAACTGCAGTTGGATAAGCGATCAAGGTTGACCAGAGCAGTCGTACCGATCGCACATCAAGGTGAAAGCAAGGAGAGCTCTGAGTCGTCTGTCTGACCATCGCAGCACAAGCAAGGGCTGACGAGCTCTTGAACGACATGTGGCGTGTTGGCGTGATCTATGGTGACTTTGCGACAGATGTGATGTCTTGCTGCGACAGCTGTCAAAGGAAGATTCCTTATCCGATAGTAAGCTCGACACCCTCATGAGTCGTCAGCCATATCATCCGCAAATGGACTCTTCCCTCCCTCGTCTGCGCTGCTCGCTTCGTGCACATGCGCCGGAGGTACCTTTAGTTCATTGCTGCCATGCGCGCCATTCGTATTTGCGATCTCCTTGCTGGATGCCGTCCTGTTCTTTTTCCGTCGTGGGGCCGGAACAGTGGGTTTCTCTTTCGTGACCTTGGCCGAGACCTCGTTCACGCTCAAGCTGCTCTCGCCTCCATCATCGATCGACATTCCAAGGATTTTCTTTGCAACCTCCTTGTCGTTTGGCGCCGCCTCCTTCAATTTCTGCTGAATCTCCTGATCTTCCTCGTCACCCTCTTCTCGCAGCCACTCAACCTGCTTACAGCGTATGACCAGTCTGATGACAGTTTCGTCCACGGGTGCGAAGTGTGAGCCCGATCTATTGACAAGGATGTAGCATAGCCTTCGTACTTCGTTCCGCTTGTAGTTGTTACCCTCTCGGCTGAGCTGTGTGTTCTTCAGCAGCGGACACAACACCCGGAGGTAAGTGTGACTCAGGGCCCGTTGGCCATCCCGTTCCGTTCCATCAACAATCTGGCCACCGTCGCCATTGCCCAAGTCCAGATCCAATAGATTACGTATTATTACGTCGACTAAGACGTGTAGGTCATTAGTGTAAAAGTACTCATATGTCGCAGGTGTTGTGAAAAGCAGATAAAGTAACTTGAGGATGAGTAGCTGAGGTCCGAGTGAAGACTCCCGATTCAAGAGTAAGATGAGGTTCTCGCCGAACGTCCGGTATGATGGTCCATGCATTGATAGAATCTTCAGGATCCGGTTCGTGAGCGGACCACCGGCTTCTTGTGGAGCGTTTGCTAGGCACATGTATTGCTCATTCAGGACGAGCAAGACCCTGATGATAGGGTAATGATAAGGATCCTCGGCGTCATCTGACAGCTGCTCGATCAGCTGGAAGAGGAGCAGGATGAAGTTGTCGTCAATGACGACCATATCGTCTCTTGTTAATTTCTGAATTCTGGCCATTTCGAATAGTAGTTCGAGAAGCATGCGATACAAGCCAATGGCATCATCTCTTCGATCGCTTATGAGGTTCACGAGTCTTGGGAAAGCGCCTTCGTCCTGCATCATCTCGAAGGCAGACTCGTCGCCTCGCCCATCAAACAAGAAGATGGCGGCAGAGAGGTGTAGAGTGTCTACATCGTCGTCCTAATGGCATGGTCAGCGATGTGCGATTTGCAACCAAAGTGTGTAAGCGCTCGTATTGCCGAGCAGGTCGGGTATTACCTGCAACAAGCAATACAAAATTTGTCGTCGGACGTATTCCTTATTTGCTGAGAACAGCTTGGAGTCCAACAGTTTGTATACATATTGCGCAAAGTCGTACTCTGACAGCAGGTATTCATCTTCATTCCAAGCTCGTCAGCCTTCCAATATCTGGAGTTGTTGTTTTTGGTAGACCGTGCGATAACAAGAATGCCATATTCGCTCGTGTATTTGAAGACGTACGTTTATGCTGTGTAGCCAGATCAATGAAGGATCGTAATACGTCGTCAATATCTTCGTGTGTACCGCGCTCCGGTGTTACAATACTGTCGAGTTCTATTGACCAGACTCTGTCAGCCAAATGTCACATAGCCCTGGCGCTTACACCCACTACAGCCTCAATTGCAAACACCTTGTGACCACCCAAAGGGCCTTCTCTTATTGCAGTCGACATACCATTCCAGAACTCCTGCCCGGTCGCCAGTACTCTAGAGACCTCCTCAGCTTCGGCGCTCATTCTTTTTCAGCACTGGAAGTGCGGTCCACGGGCCAGTCCAGTCCAGCTGCTGCTCGCGTGCGTTGCGTGGATGTAGCCGACGATATTAAGCAAACGAAGGGTCGCGCAGATGCAGGCTCATGGTAGGACGATAGACCGAAGATCCAACGCTCGCAGTACTCGCAAACAAATTCGTTTCACGTGAAGTCAAAGAAAGGTATAACAGTCGGAAGTATAAAGGTGTTTTGGCTTCATAGTCCAGCTGTGCTGCCCGGCCTCGGCCTTGCGGGCTGGGGAAGCACTTTGGATGACGCAGCCGACGTTTCTGTTCCGCTTCGCTTGCAGCGGCTTGCTTGGAGTGGCTCAGAGACATATGTACATGTATAAAGTATCGAGATGATTTTGCTTACTCGTATTGCTAGATATGAGGTGAGATAAAATAATGACGAGAGCAATTTATACCTGATTTGAAGGTCACAGAGCTCTTCTCCGGACTCATACATTGGGTTATCAGTTGGTAGGCTACAAATCTACCTATCATTGTCAGTTCTTCTCTTCAATCATGCCTGTCAGCTGCGGTCACTGGTACCGCTGTAGAAGGGCCCCGAGCCTCTTCTTCCCTAAGACAAGCTTACACAAAGATCAAAATATCTCATGCGACATCTTTCGATCTCATCAGAGCATATAATCAGGCTAATGCGCAGCTTTCTCAAAAGATACTTGTGTACATGGTGAGAATCAAGCAAATGGCCGGTCCCGATGAAAATGGAACAATCAGACTCGCCATTGCAGAACATTTCTTGGTGCACGATTGGCTGTAGACAAACTCGTGCAAGTCATCTTTATGATACATAATGATCTTGATTCCCATACGCCGGTAACTCCGTCCGGCTCAATGCTTCCATCATACAGAGCATTCAATTCAAAGCTTGCACTGTGCAGAAGCTTGTCATTCCTCATGCATCGACCTCCATCTTCTCGCCAACTCCAGGTTCGCCATCGCCAATGTCTTGAACCGTCACGTACTTGCTGATGTCCTCCTTTGTGATAATCTTCTCGTTCAGCACCGCAGTGGTACCTCTCTGGAACTTGTAGTCCCGCTTCTTGGGCTCTCTGGTGTTGGGTGTGAGGTAGTTCCTGAGAAGTTCGGTCTTGTCTTTGGTGATAACGCAAACGTCCACGTTTGAACCAGATCCCAAATCGTTCCAGATACCAGCCTCGATGGCGTTTGCGCAGAGGCTGACGGCCTGCTCCCGAGTCATGTTGGGCTTCCACTGAGTCTCAAACACGCTCATGGCCGCCAGACTACCAGATCCCATCGTCACGTAGGGAAGCTTGTCTGTCGAACCGTGTGCGTGAACTGTGAAGAGGTGTGCTCCAGTGGGATCGCATCCTGCGACAACAAGGTATGCGCCGATGTGACCCTGGTAGCGGAACAGATGTTGTTTAAGCATGGTCATGACTGTGACAACGCGTGGCTTGCGGCCAGTGGAGAGGGAGTGGAGTTCGAGGTTCGATGCCATGAGCGCGGTGGTGAACTCGGTGTCTGCAGCAGTACCAGCACCAGCACACCAGATCTGAGGCGCGATGTAGTGAAGCTTCTCGCAGTTCTATACAGCCAGGATTAGTAGGGTATTCACGGTTGTGGGAGCGGTCCACATACCTTGTCTGCTACTATGGGACCACTCGTGGCGCGAGTATCAGCGGCAATCACGACACCGCCATCGTAGAGAGCACCAACGATGGTGGTACCGGTGGATGTGGCCTTAGGAAGAGGTACGCCTCTGGCGTGGAGAGCGAGGTTGCGGTTGTGGTTGGAGAAGTCGAAGCCCGGCATCTTGCTGGCGTGATGTGATTTGTGGCGATATTGGTATCTCGATGGGGGGCGGTATATAACTTGTCGTGTATTGAAGGGTATCTGCGGCGTATGTGTTTGAAAGCGTGGTGTTTGTTGAGTGGGTGGTTGATGGTACCTTGCTGCCACCAGGCGACTACAGTGACGAAGCTCAGGCAAGCTCTCGGCTTCAGTCCGCGCTTTAAGGCAGCCAGCGACGCGGTTAGGCAGAGCGCGGCGGAGGTGAGTTAAAGAAACATCCAGCGTGTTTACAGCTTTCGCACCACCACACCACCCTCGCCGTGACTTAGCGGATACGACTGGCGAATACTTGGACCTTCACGAAAATTTACGGTGTTTTCTGCGCATCTTAAACTATTGCCTAGGCGCTTCAGCTGGAAAGTCGCGCGCGAGCGCCTACCGCGCTGGATTAAACGAAACATAGCTTAAGGCTAGAGAGAATAATACGCCGAAGTCTCAAAAGAGCTGTGGAACGACATCATGAATGGTATGGGAAGCGCTGTGCAGGCCAATGCCGCAAGCGACCTGGAACCCATCGAAACAGAGCAAGTCGGATTCAAAGCTCTTGCCTCTGCGAACAAGCTACGACTCCTGCCTACACCATGGCCGACCGAGAAATACCCATTGACGACTGCTTCGCTGCTGTCTGTCGCATCTGGCCGAGGGTTACTTGCAGCAGCCGGACCTGAAGCGTTGGTGATCGCGACAACCGAGAGTGTGAGACAGGCGATCTCAAACACGGACAAAACGAAGGCGGACTTCACTCCTCAAGCGACCATCAAAGTACCCCGATTATCACAGGTTGTCTTCTCTAGCGACGAGAGCTGCCTCGTCATTTCGGCTGAGGAGGGTGGAGGACTTGCAGTATACGATACGGACGCCTTATTGAATGGGAAGAGCGAGCCGGCGTTCCAAATCCCGACAAATGGCGTTGCACTCCGACAGCTGATCGCAAACCCTTCGAAAGACAACTCTCACCAGTTTGGACTGGTCTTGAGCAACGGTCAGCTGCTACTGGCGGATCTTAAGCAGCGTCAACTTGTCAACGGTGCGAGTGGGAGCCCTGTATTCAAAGAAAACGTGAGTTGTGCATGCTGGTCAAGGCTCGGTAAACAGATCGTTGCTGGTTTAGCAGATGGCACAGCCGCGCAAGTGGATCTTCAAGGAAATACCAAAGCCGTGATCCCCAAGCCACCTCAGGTGATGGCGAACCGCGATCCTCAAGAACAAGGTCTGCCGGTCACTGCAATCTACTGGCTGGAGACATGCGAATTCCTTATGATTCACTCCCCTATCAACCCACCAGCTGATGGTGACGGTATGGGACCTCGAAATGATGCTGAATATCACCTTGTCCTTCGCGACAAGGCAACTGGTAATTGCAGCTATCACCAATTTATGGATCCTTGCCCTGGCTTTATGGAGCAACGTGTCCCAACCCATCACTTCCTTCAGCGCTTGCGGGAATTTCCGCCAAATCTCGACGATACCATCTTATTGAGCTCAACGGTATCGACAGACATTGGCATGATTACTCGATCAAGTGTGCCACTATCACAGGACGTTGCATCTGACCAGATCACACACATCTACACTACCACAACACCTCTGGAAGATTCGCGACGCGCGACTCTTCCTTCAAGCTTGGAGGACGACATAAATGATACTTCTCCCATTGGTATGGCGCTCGACCTCAGTGCGAAACAGAAAGTCCAGAAGCCGATTCCGATTGATGAGGAGATTGATGAGTCAGCAACTCCATTGCCGATCTTGTTTGTTCTCAATCACGAAGGTGTTCTGAGTGGTTGGCATTTCGTATACAACGAGTCTGTCCGCCAGAAGAAAGCTTTCCCAGGCTTGACCACGCAAACAGGAGAAGAGCAGTCTAGCCAATTACCTGCACAACAATCGACTCCTGCCCCTGCAGCTACTAGCGCCAGTGCCTTTGGTGGTACAACTCCTGCACCTACTCAGACGCCTTCACAGCCTGCTTTCGGACAAAGCAGCACACCTGCATTTGGCAGCACGTCCGCCTTCGGCAAAACATCATCGCCTTGGGGTGCCCCGCCTGCTGCAACACCAAAGGCGCCAGACTTTGGCAAACCAGCGGGTGGCGCTCAGTTTGGTGCTCCTGCAGCATTCGGCCAGGCTGGAGGAATGGGTGCCAACAAAGCATCGCCTTGGGGCGCGGCTACACCAAGCAAAATACCGCAACCCACCCAACCAAGCTCTCCGTTCGGAGGCAATGCGAGTGGACAGTCTCCCTTCGCAAATGTCAGCAAACCAAGTGCTGGCGAAGGGTTCGGTAGCTTTGCAAAGCCGAGCACTGATGAAAAGGGACCAGCTTCCTCACCATTTGGCAGTTTCGCGAAGCAAAATGCGGACAAGCCTGCAGGTTCAGCATTTGGTAGTTTCGGAAAGCCGAGTACTGATGCTAGTAAGCCTGCTGGGTCGGCATTCGGCAGTGCCTCCAAGCTAGGTGCAGACCAGAGCACGACACAGCCATCGGCATTCGGTAACTTTGGCAAACCTAGTAGCAGTGAGAACAAGCCCCAGTCCTCGGTGTTTTCTGGTTTCGCGAAGCCGCAGAACGAGCAGAAAGGCACAAATGCGTCTCCATTCTCCGCGGCTGGTTCATCGTTTGGATTCTCTGGCAACAAATCCAGCACTCAGGCATCGCCGTTTGCATCGGCAGGACAACAGAAAACTGGTATGACTGCTGAATCTTCCTTTGGGTCGACTGTAACACTAAACTCGACTACAGGAAGTTTTGCATCCGGCGGCGCTTTCGGCTCAGGCTCCTCATTTGGCAAGACTTCATTTGGCCAACCATCGCAGGCGCAGGATGCTCCGAAGCCGAGCGAGGAGACGAAGGCACCTGGTCTTGGAAGCTTTGGTGGATTCAAATTGGGCTCTACATTCAAGCCGGATGGAAGCGCGAAGGATGATTTACCCAAGCCTAAGGACGTTGGCGCCAGCCTTTTCGGCAGTGGCTTTGCCAACTCGCTCAACACGCTTGGAAAGAAGCCAGAATCAAACACGCCGATCAAGGAAGAGCCTGATGCCCGCCAATCACCGAAGCTAAAGGACATACCCACTACATCGGGCACACCTGCTGCACAGGGCCAGGAAGATGTAGAGAGAGACTTTTCTCCTCCTGGTCTCTTGACCCCACAAGGCAAGCTGAACGAGGTATCGAAACAACTTCCGTCGTCTGCTTCTAATGACGCTCCGCTCCCGCCGGACTTCCTAAACAGCAAGCCAAAGAAGGCGGATTCACCGCCTGCCGCCGAGGATGCGCCGTTGCCGCCAGACTTCCTGACTACTAAGCCCAAGCCCTCAGATGAAGGTGCAGACATCCCAATCGCGGGCAGTCCGCCACTCGACGTAGGTGATGAGAGATTCTCAGAACCTGCGAGTGACAATGAAGAGGAAGGAGGCCCACCAGAGGACGATGACGAACCGGACTGGAGCGATGAGGATGACCAGGAGGAAGAAGACGGCGAAGACGAAGAGGGTGACGAGGATGAAGATGACGAGGACGACGAAGATGACGAAGATGAGGAAGACCGCACCATCGACAACCCAGAACAGCTGTCTGCTTTCGAAGCTAGAGTATCGCCTGCCAGCCCAAAGAGGGCCCCGCGTGAAGAGCAGTCTACCACACCCGAGACGGAGATGAAGAAAGCATCGTTCACTCCTGCTGGCTTCCCTAAGCCGTTCACTTCTTTCGCGCCGCCTGCCAAGGCTCAAGAGCAGAGTCCTCGTTCTCCGAGCCCTGTGCGTGGCGCAAGCAAACCTCCGGCTGCTCAGCCTCCTTCATTCGGCAGGATCTCAGTTCCTCCTGGGAAGCCAGTCGAACGCCCGAGTTCGCAGCAAAGGGCGCCTACGCCGCAGCCGCCAACTCAAGCAGAACTTGAAGATGAAGAAGATGCGCGCATCAAGTCCATCCTCGACGCGCCGATACAGCCTTCAACGGAGCTGCCAGAGTTTATTGCCCACCACAACTACGCTGGTGGCTCCGACAAGCCTGGCGTTGCTGGGTCTGTAGAGAAGGTGTATCGCGATGTAAACAGCATGATCGACACGCTCGGCCTTAACGCAAGATCGTTGCAGGCGTTCATTGATGGTCACAGTCACGCTCGCGACGATGATAGCCCAATGACAAGAAGAGACCTCGACGATGAAGACGGCTGGGTGTTTGCTGAACTCGATGATCTTAGGACTCTCATCGAAGGCATCGGCAAGGACCTCGAGAATGGCAGGCTAGATGACCCCACTGGAAAGATCGCGGATTGCTTAGACGAAGAGAAGGAGCTGCAAAAGCTCAAGTCTCGAGCAGCCGACCTGAGGAAGCAAATCGCCTCCAGAACAGATCCTAGGCAACAAGCGGAGCAGTACAATGCGCCTTTGCCTAGCGAAAGTGCTGCACAGCAGACTGAGCTCAGGCAAGGCGTCCAGAGGATGCAAAAGCAATTGGCCGAAGCCGAAGAGGCCATGAGCATTCTTCGCGCAGACTTGGCCTCTGTGCCCGCTGATGGCCAATCCAAGGGTCCTTCCAACGTTCCCACCGTCGAGGCTGTGACCAATACCATCTTGAAGATGACGGCAATGATTGAGCAGCGCAGTGGTGATGTTGACGTTCTGGAATCGCAGATCCGTCGCTTGCCTAGAGGTCTCGCCAGCCTAAGTCTGCAAGATAACTACGAGGACGACCTCATCAACACCATGCGCGGCTCAAAGCTCTTGACGGGCAGTGCCGGCTCTCCCGTCAGCACGCCACGACCTGCCAGAGCTAGGATGACCGCAAGAGGTGACCCTCTCGGCATGAGCGGCATGTTCGGGTCTCGTTTCGCTCGCACACCACCAATGTCTGCAAGGCAATCTGTCGTAGATCTTGGTGCCAGTGCTCTGGGCAGGAGTACCGCGAGCTTCGGCGCTAGCACCCGCAAGAAGATGGCAGATGTCTCCGTTGAGGAAGCAGAGGGGTGGTTGGGCAAGGAGAAGTCGAGGAAGAAGGTGTTGACTGGTCTCAAAGACATCATCGAGAGGAGAGGCGTCAGGGAGGTCAGGATGAGCAAGTAAGCAGCTTCTTACTTGGAAACGTGAGGAGTCATACTGGTCTGTGTGATGCTATATTTGTGCTGCGTTCTAGCGAGGGCTTTTTTTCGTCTCCAATTGAGTAGAGATTGTCAAAATAGGAAAACATGTACAACATACTTTCTCAATTCAACGAAGCCAGAGCATTTCAATTTTCTCCTTTGAGATTTGTACTTAGGGGTATCACAATATCAACACAACCTTCTCAAACTAATATACACTGACCGCAGACAAGTTGCGTCCGCTCGTAACAATTACACCTAAAGGACCAACCACTTCTCAGCAATCTTCTGCGCCGCGCGCTGATTGCCCACTGCAGTATACACAGCCTGCAAAGCATATGCAGCCTCCATGGCATAGTCTTCCAAACCCAGACCATGCTTCTCATCATTTTCGAGGTTCGTAGCCTCTTGCTGTTCGAATTTCGGGACCGCCATATCTGATTCTTCGTAAGTCAGCCTGGAAGCATATAACTCACGAAGGCGCGCCTTGCGTTGCGATGCCCTTGTCTCGATATCTGATTGCACCCTGGCGCTCAGCGCGAGGACTTTCTCGTAGGCAGGAATGGCTAGGTAGGTAAGACCTAGCACGTGCCACATGCGTCCGACATTGAACTCTGCTTCTTGATCTTGCGCTGCTAAGCCACTTCGGGTGCGCAGATCGTAGTAGCGGTACAGAAAGCTCAGGCCTTGATGGATTTCGTGGTGACGATTATTCGTTTGGCGTTTCATGGCTCCGGAAACGTATTGAGATGCGATGGAGAGATTGATGCCAGGATCGTCCGGCTTAAGCGCGAAAGCGCGGAAGAAGTAAGGAAGTGCCGAGGAAGAGTGGTTTGCTACAGACACCATGTGACCATAGTTCATCAGTGCACCCGCGTCAAGACCATCAGCGGCAAAACCGTTGCGGCGCCGCAGAGTGCTTGCTGGCATGCCGAAGTCGTACTTCCTCCTGTCGGCGGGAGAGAGAGCTTGGTAGTCAAGAGTTTTGACACTACGGAGCATGAACTTCTGCGTCGGGCCAGCGGTGAACCAAGTGTTATCTCCAAATGCCAGACGAGAGACAGCTGTGATGAGTTGGTATGAAGACCCTGAACGAAGGTCGCCACGGGTTGCAAACCAGCGGGCTGTTTTGATCAAGCGCTCAGTATCGTTGAACATCAGAGCGCAGCAGATCGACGTAGCTTGCGATGTATTGAGTAGCTCTTCGTTGTGGTAGAACACATTTGCGTTGAAAAGACCGTTCTCGATGATCTCGTAACAGGAGTCTTGGTCGCTCTGCTTCGCATCGGACAGCGCCAGATCAACGAATATGTGATGCCAAGTCGAGAAGGTGATGCCGTGGAAATCCGTCGGGGTCGAGACGTCCATAGGAGGCGGTACGTTCTTCTTGGAGTTATCACCTCCATGGTCAGACTCGCTGTCTGGTGCCTCTTCCTGTGCTCCATTCTCCTCGAGCCTCTTCTTAAAAGCCTCCAATTCGCGGATGAATTTGCTGTTCCTGTTCCGGATGCGCACAGGTTCGAAGCCCTTGAATGGCTTGTATCTATCCCTGGAAGGATAGAATACTCTCATCGTCCGGAATTCACGATACATGACTCTTGCATTGTCCATCCAGTCAAAGATTTGTTCCTCGTCCGCGTTTTCGTCGTCCAAGACATGCCACAGTTCTTTGACCTTAGCGAAACAGGACAGAATCCGCCCTCCTTGGTCTTCGAAGAAACGGTCGCGGTCGTCTTCTTTCTTGAGAATCTCCGCAAATGCCCTCTTTCTGTTCACCCGGGAGGGTAGTCGATTTTGCCTCCTCGTTGCAGCTTCCAGTGTAAGCTCTCCTTCATCGCTGCCTTCTGCGTCACTTTCAGACTCATGGCCGTCATGTTGAGCAATTTCGCCCGCCCTCATCCTAGCTCTGCGCAATTTCGCATTCGCGCGCTGCTTCAGACGTTTCCTCATCAGTGACTCGTCAATCTCAGGCACCGCGAGCAAATCAACGTGTCCTCGTTTTCTCTTCTGCTCAAGAATCTTCTCCTTTCTAGCTGACTCTCGAGGGGCTACAGGCGGCACTGGGAGTCTTTCCTTTCTGATGATGTCTTTACGGCCCATCGCAATCAAGTCGCGGATGATCACCATTGCTTTGTCTTTCTCGTCCATGTCATCTGCTAGCATCTTCGCTAACTCGGCTCTCGCCATGGTATGGTTTGCATCCAGTTCCATGACAGCTCTGTAGCACTTTTCTGCTTCGGCGAAATCTTTCAGGCCACGGTGGCAAGCCGCCATACTGATCCAGAACTGATCCGTGAGTTCGTCCTCCAACACCTCGATTGGCTTGTAAAAGCGAATGGCTTGGTCATACAGTTCACGGAGTCGCAGTGTATCTCCGATGATGTAGAACAAGTCGTACACATTCATGATATCATCCCTAAGCTCATAGATGTGATCGAAGTGCTGGAGACCTTCATCTCGGTCTCCCAAGTTGAGCCGAAACATGCCCAGTTTCACTCTCAGATCTAGAGGTAGGCCGTCTCCATACAGTTCAGGATTCTGATTGGAGCCGGCGTGGAACTCAGGAATCTCTAATCGACGCTCGTGGCCCATATCGTACTCGCGATCGTCCTCGGTCACTTGGTCCCAGTATTCATCCTGCTTCCGCCCCAAAAACCAGCGTGCTAGGCGCTTCAGCTCAGCAATCGCGTAAGCAGGCTCTTTTGTTCGATCAACGAGATCAAGGTACATATTAAGATGGGCCCATTGAGTTTCGGCGTCTCCAAAAGTGTCGTTGCCACCAAAGACCTTGAATGTCTCTTCGTATGTCTCACGGCCAGCCGCAATCTCAGAAAGATCTTTCGACTCCAAGCACAACTCAGCATACAGCTTTAGATTTTCAAGGTCATCTGGTCTGGCACGCAGCAGGAACTTGGTGTCTATGCGAGCTTTGGTATCATGGCCAGCGTCAAGGTGTAAGTCTCGCCTTCGTGTGCGCAACTCAAAGTTGTCCTCGCCATGGCTATAATATATGGCTTTCGAAAGGCAGAAAACAGCTTGGTCGTATTCTGCCCGAGTTCTGAGCGGCCCTGCCATTTCAAGAGTCTTGTTCGCCACCAGAAGCCACAAATCAGGATCTTTCTTGATATTGGCACCTGTCATTAGGGCACCCAAAGCATCCTTGTGATTGCCCTTGGCAATAAGAATGTCGGACAGAAGAGAGTGGGCGACGTAGATCTCTGGGTTGGTCATGACAGCCTGTCGCGCAAGGTCCATCGCAAGATCGAGTTGTCCACTAAGAAACGCTCCAGTTGCTTGTTCCTGGAGTTTCTTGAACTCTGGTCCAGGGTCTTCAGCACGCTGTCGTCGCTTGGACTTCTTTGCGAGTGGACCAGTCCTCCGTCCACTAGGCCGACCTCTGCGTTTCTCTCCATCCTTCTGTAGTTTGGGATCATGCGCGGTGCCTTTCAGCGCCCATTTCCACCCCCTGCCTCTGCCTCGAGCCCGACCAGTACCGCGTCCCCTTCCACGACCACCACGGCCAGGTTTTGTCATGGAAGAAATGTCCCTTTCGTCCTCGGAGATCGCATCGAGAGCGTTGGCAAAGCTGGCTTCAAATTCTGCGTCTTCATCGTCGTCATCATCGTCGCTGCCGTCATCTTCCGTGGGGACGTAATCGCCACCGTCCATTTGTTCTGCTCGGCGAACCAGTTCGGTGTCGTAGTAAGGATTCTCCATAGGCCGCTCGTCCGGCTCACCTTCGACCTCTGTCTCGTACGCAGCTGCAGCTCCCGGAAAGTGGTAAGCTTTACCCTTCTGTGGCGTACCGTATTGCGAGTGAAACTCCTCAGCAAGCTGAGTATATTCGTTGCTTGCGCCGTATGGACCGATGGTCTGATCATCATCGAGATCCGGATACAATTGTGACCCGTTCAGGTCTCCGTTTGCTGTGTGGGTGATGCCATTAGCCCTCGGAGGCGAGCCATAAGGTCCCCATTCTGGCCGGGCGATTGTTGGATAAGGATTACGGGACGATGCGCCGGGCTCCGGATAATCGTTTGGATCGTTGTCTTCCATGCGTTCGTCCATATTGACGCAATCGTCAGCCGTGCTCGAATATTTGTTGATCCAGCTTTAGCTGAAGACGGCGACGGTTCATAGACCTGACATCCGACGACTCCAGCAGAGTCTGTGAGCCTCAACTCCAGTCCTTGTATGATGGCGATGGAACGCGAAAATGTTGGTGTTCAACCCGAGATGTTGCGTTGCACATCCACTTTTCAACAATATATCGATCTCTGTCGGAGCAGCGATTGGTCGGAGAACGAAGAGCAGCGGCAGCAGATGCAAGAAGGCGCGACCAGCGCATTTAGACTTTTAGGCGCGGGGCTAGCGCGTGAATCGCCTTTTAATGGCCTCAGGCAACCGCTATAGCAAACGCGCAAAGCCGCTCTAGCGACGTCAAGTCGAGTCGGTCTGCTATTTGTCTGCCACCACATAGCCACCTGCCATATCGACATTGTCCGCTCTCATTTGCACGCGCACCACTTAGTTACCCAATCGCGATAGCACACCCGCAATCATGAAGCTCGTCAGGTACGTTTCACACCTAATGAGAACACGCGCGCAAGCCATATGCTGAAATATTGCTTGAAGGCGGTGCGCACGAAGGCCCGACTGACTGAACAATGTAGATTCCTTATGAAGTGTACCAACGAGACGGTCACCGTCGAGCTGAAGACTGGTAAGTAGTCTGCTTCGTCGCGGCGACTATTGCGACCGGATACTTACAAGCATGCGCAGGTACCATCATCAACGGCTCGATCGCTTCAGTTTCACCTCAGATGAACACAAACCTTCGCACAGCAAAGATGACTGTCAAAGGCGGCTCACCTATCAGCCTTGATCACATCTCTATTCGCGGCAGCGAGATCCGACACATTATCCTTCCCGATTCGCTACCACTGGACAACCTGCTCGTTGACGACGCGCCCAAACCCAAGAACAAGCCCCGCAAGGAGGTCGCGGACAAAGGTGGACGTGGAGGTGGACCTCGCGGAGGCGGAAGGGGTGGACCTAGGGGTCGTGGCGGACGTGGAGGTGGCCGCGGTCGCGGTGGAAGAGGCTTCTAAGCGCCTACCCCGAGCTGTCTTCTACGAGAAGCACCTCAAAACGAATCAGCAAGCGGAAAATTGGACGGCAGCCAGAGCAGTGGAGCCAGCTGGAAAGACTTGTGTCAACACGCCGAGTACGACGCGATTGAGGGACGTCGTGGTGTTGGGAAGCTGGCTCCTATGGCGCCGATCTGGATTGAGCTCGTGCCTCCCGTCATCAGCCTTAGATTTTTGAGCTTCCGAAGGCTCGCTGCGGTCGATGCCCTCGGGCTGAAAGGGCATGAGGACACGAGGGCACCTTTATACCTCTTAAATGTACTGAATTCTCTTGCGACAGACTCGCTTATTGCTACATAGCACTACGAGCATACTTTCGATAAATATCACGAAATACGGTGATGCATCTTCTAAGGGCTCACTGTAGCGCCGCGCCATTGTGTCGTGTGACTACCGGAGACTCGACATCCTGGTGGAGTCTTTGCCACCAATTGCAGTTCTAGCTCATAAGTCTGCCGACACCTAAACGTTGTTATTATGCCAGTATCGGCAGATATAGGTTCGAAGTCTTGAAAGATGTTCGTAGAGATGGAGACATTTAAAATTTCTTAAGTAATAGGATAGGCATACCTTTAGCTCTCGTCTACTCAAGAAGGATAGTTGCCGCTGAGATGCTGTGCCCAGATTTTTGAGTAACGACTGTAGATGGTGAATAGCACCAGTAAAGTGGCGTCGCTTAGAAAACGCACTTATAGGGATGATTAGGTAGACTCTCTTCAATGTTCCTTTCATCCTTTCATGTTCCTTTTTGCAGCCATGTGATGATGTCGCTTCGAGTTTCGAGGGTGCGGGGTCGTTCACAGAGGGGTCCAAGGTCAAGGAAGGCGCCGACCTGCGACGAAGAAAGGCATCTGAGGCGCTGTCGAACTCTCAGCTCGAACGAGACGTCACCTGTACCTTGCTTCATACAGTGTCTATTAGAGGCTTCATCTCGCTCAAGACTTTGATTCTCCGTGTCTTGTCCGCTTCGAGTCGCACAGGACGATCGCAAAATCCAGGCCCACCCCGGCAAGCTTCAGTGGAGCACAAGAGCTCCCGCATTTGCAACACTCACATGGCAGCATCTGCGGCAACGATGGTCGAACAACATGTGGAACAGCTCACGCCGAGCGAGGCGTTCTTCAAGCATTTCCAACAAGAAGCCATAGGTATATTGAGTGATCGCGTCCTACCTAGCAAGATTGTGCTCACCTGACCATCGATACAGCCATACAAGAGGAGATAGGCAAGATTGAAGATCTGTCCAGCAGTGGTGGAGAACGTGCTGACGCCGTTGACCACTGTCTCGCTGAAATCGCGCGACTATCGAATGAAGTGAAAGATGTTTCCTCTTCCCTCCCTGCCTATGACAGGCGCACGTACTCAGACGCAATCAAGGGATTGTCAACAAAGCTGCAAGACGCGCGAGCGAAGGTCGCGCCCAGGCAGAAATTCTCTTTCAAGTCTGCATTTACGACCAAAAAGAACGAATCCGCTATCAGTTTGAATGATGCTGCGGTACTGGCAGACCAGAAGCGTCTCGACGCCCCTGGCTACGCATCAGATATTTCCGGCACGTCGAGCTTTGTGACGACGCCCTATGAGACCGACTCGCCTACGAGAGGGCAGCTGGTCGAAGATGACGAGACAGAAAAGCCACCTACCTCTGAAGAGACGCAGCCTACTTTCCTGGCACAAGCCTCCCGCGTCCGCATGTCCTTCTCTCAGAGCACTTCGATCAGCATCAACAATCATGCGAATCAACACATCATACTCCCAGCTTCAGCCGCACACGCGACCACATCTGGCACACTGTCCAACCTCCAATACTGCGTGGTAGACATGTCCTCTCCAACCGCCGTGGGCCAACCGTTTGCCACTCTCACTCTGAAGAACATCGATCGAAGCCTGATAATCTGTGGGCACGTGAGCGGCGCTGCGCACCTGACGAATGTTACGAACTCAGTCATAGTAGTTGCAAGCAGGCAATTCCGAATGCACGAAAGCAAAGCTTGCGATGTGTACTTACATGCCGCGGGACGGCCTATCGTTGAAGACTGTAACGGCGTGCGATTTGCGCCACTACCAGACGCATATCTCAAGGAAGCCGACAAGGCAATCGCGAATCAGTGGCAAGAAGTGGATGACTTCAAGTGGCTTCGGGCAGAGCCAAGTCCCAACTGGAGTGTTTTGGACGAGTCCAAACGAGTGACAGAGGGTGTATGGCGGGATGTCGTGCCTGGAGGGCCGAATATGGGAGCTGAAGATGTGCTGAAAGCTGCCGGTGTGTTGTAGCGACTTGGATACCTTCATGGCCGCGGGTTTGACAAGACGAATTTATGGCAAATTTCCCCTTTGGTCGGCGTTCGCATGTAGGCTAGAATGTACACCGCGTCTTGACACATGCGTTGGAATAGCTTGGAGACCGATCCTGTCAAGTCTTTCAAATTCCACCTGGTGCGCCAGAATGTCAAGATTTGAACGAACATTTGATACTGTCATCGGCCGGTGGTTGCCGACGTGGAAAAACGCCCCAGAACCCGCAATATATACAACATGACTTTCTCTGCCCTTTTGATGTCCACTCTCGCCCTTGTCTATTTGGTGGTCTCGCGAGGTGTGACTGCGTATGTGGGACGCACGAACCTGCTCCAAGGTCAGCATCCAGCTTGAATTGGCATCTCCGTAGTGTTTGCAAGTGTTCGCGACATACCTGTCGTTGTTGTACACCTTCGAGTTGGCACCCAAAAGCTCCTTCTCACGTGCCTGCTCGGCCCAGTGTCTTCGGACCAAATCGCGGTCCTCCTCGGCCTGGAGGACGGGAATGAGGTGAATACGCGACCACATCTTCTCGCGCGCAAGCTCGCTGGGAAAAGCATATCTGTTAGCAATTGTGCTCCTCGTGTCGCTCTATTGCATCCTCCGCGGTGCTGTATCCATGTGCCTCGCGATCGTCTTCCGCAGATAGTGCTATGCTCACTTTTGCTCTCTGATACCCTGTCCGACTTTGTAGAAACCGTATGAGCAGATACCAGCCACGGCGATCAGGTAGTATGCAGGGCGGAAGCCGCGAACAGGCAGGTTGCGGCGGTACTGCACGGGCTCGTAGCCGCCGGTGGGCGGCATGTCTTGAGGCATATTGGCGGTATGGAGCTCGGCGGAGCTCTAGAGTATGTTTCGAGGGGTGAGGTGTATGTGGACAGGCGCAATGGCTTGGTTGCGAATGACGCTGGCGTGGTGAGGTTCACTGTTGCCGGCTTCAATGCTGACCGCGGGCGCTGGCGGCGGGATCGAGCTAGCCTGTGATTGGCTTGGCACGCTGGCTTCGTGAAGAAGTCGAAGAACAAATATTGTCACCAGCGACATCTGTAATTCGTGTTACGGCAAACGTACGAACAACGCAAATTGTACGACTAGCAAATATGGAAGGCGGCGAGAGACCACAGAAGATGCGCAAGCTGAGCCGCGATCATGATGCATCGCATGCTGAGGTCGATGCTTCAACGAATGGATCGACTGCCGTGAACGGAAACGGCGAAGAACAGCCTGCTACTATCGAGGAGACTCTTCTTCAAGAACTCGGTCAGACAGAAGATGCTATTGCGCCAGCAGAGACTACCAAAGTTGCCGGCTCAAACGCTCAAGATCCTCCTCCAATGTCAAAGAATCAACTCAAGAAGCTTCGCAAGAAGCAAGAATGGGAAGCAGGGCGTGAAGAACGCAAAGTCATCCGCAAAGAAAAGGTCGTCGCGAAACGTGAGCGTAAGCGTGCAGCCAAAGAACAGGCTGAGGCGGAGGGTGGCGAGAAACCGCCAACCGGTGCAGAGAGGAGGTTGCGCCACATGCAACGCCCAGTACAGCTCAATGTGACCATCATCCTCGACTGCGATTTCGACAACTTGATGCGGGACAACGAGCGAATTTCTCTTGCATCACAGATCACTCGTTGCTATTCCGACAACAAGAACAGCAAATTCCGAGCACATCTGACAATCTCATCATTCGGAGGTCACCTCAGAGAACGCTTCGATGGACTTCTCAAAGGCGTCTACCACTCGTGGAAAGGTATGCGCTTCAAGGATGAAGACTTTGTGGAGACAGCAGAGAAGGCGAAGGATTGGATGGACGACACGCGTGGCAAACCCTTCAAGGGTGCCTTCGCAAAGTATGCCGACTACGACGCAGAACAGATCCAACAACTGAAGGACCAGGGTGAGGTCGTCTACCTTTCCTCAGAAGCCGACGACACTCTGGAAGAGCTCAAACCTTTCAGCACATACATCATTGGTGGTCTGGTGGACAAGAACCGCGAGAAGGGAATTTGTCACAAGCGTGCCACGCAGCGTGGCGTTCGCACGGCAAAGCTTCCTATTGGTAAATACTTGGAAATGTCTAGCCGCAAAGTGCTTGCGACCAACCACGTCAACGAAATCATGGTTCACTGGCTGGAGTGTGGTGACTGGGGTGAAGCATTCATGAAGGTCATGCCGAAACGCAAAGGTGGTAAACTCCGCGAGGATGGTGCCAAGAATGAAGCCGAGAATGAAGCAGAGGAAGACCCCGAGGACGCGGAGGAAGACGTTGCAGAAGGCGACGCAGAAGACGAGAAGGCGCTCGAGGAACAAGTCAACAACACCGCAGAAGTGGAGGGCAGCAAAGAGACACAAGATGTCCAAGTTGCCGCTGCTTCGTGACGGTCCGATAGCCTTGCAAGAATCAAGAAATTCATGCGTTTCGATTGGCAATCAAACGAGCCATTAATCGTTGCTCGGAACGCAGTAGAGACATGGCATCCAGCGGCATCGTGCGTGCTCGAGCGAGCGGCTGCCCCACACCACCATGCTGTAACAAGCCGCTTAGGAGGTGTCTCAGGACAGTCTTTTCCGCTCAGGGCATTGCCAGCGAATTGGATGGGCATGATATACTCATGTTTATTTGTACGTCAAAGGCCCGTCACAGCATGGCGCGGCTTATCTGCACTCAGGCGAGCGAACTCACGCGGCTGAAGGTGATATCTCCTCAGAAGCTGTTGGATCCCACTGGAGTACACACATGTGATGAATACAAGACCTTCTTTCTCTGCTCAAAAACACTTGAATACCCCGCACTGCGTTTGTCTTCACACAAGTCTACTCTCGCTTAGAGGCGTGCAGATGTCACAGAAGCCATGGCGCTACGAGCAACAATTTGATTAGACCAGCGATGCAATCACACATGTTTCCCACAGTCTGAAACCCATCACTTTCAATTATTATGTAAATATGATGCAATGACATGGCATCAAACAGGTTTTCGTCAGAGCAAGGGACAAACGAACGTCTCTTACTGGTCGATAGCTTCCGTCCTTGCATTTTGCGACGCTCCAGGCGCTCTGCTGCCTAAAATTTGGCCGAAAGCGGTAATCGCCACCACGCTAGTTAATATATCGATATATTCATTCAAACGCCCGGACCACCCTTGTAGGATATATAAACACGAATAAAGTGACTAAGAACCTTTTACTTTATTCTCCACTTTTAGTCATTGTTATATTTATTCGAAAATCAGTCTCGAACATTTAAGCTTCACGATTACATCTTTATAAGTGAACGCCTGTGGCCTGAGCACGTCACGCAAGCCACATCCACATGTTGTACGTACTTGAACATTTACATTCATATATACTTATTCATAAAGACAATTATACCTCTGTATCCGTATAAATATTATTGTTACAACGTCTTACCTTTTCACTCCCAAACGAGCTGACTTGACAGGTACAGCTTTCCATAAAGAGCTTCTGTCAGTCTTATACCTTTTAGCCAGCTAGCGGTACGCACGTACGCCTCTGCCTACTTGGCTACTGTTCACTTGCTTCATTTGACCATGGCGCAGTTGCATGACGAGCCTCGCCTAGGTCGTTGCATCCTGACACCCAAGACCTCCAAGCGGAAGCCGATTGAGATTCCCGCTGGCAACTGGTGGGCTGTTGAACCCAATCAGGCAGATAGCACGTCTACAACTTTCAGCGCAAGGCCGAGATACGTCGCTCCAACAGCGAAGATGGCTCCCTCGCCCGTACAAACAGATAATGCTGAGATGCGGTCGTACTCGGGCAAAGGCAAAGCACAAGTTACCCTCCCTTTGTTGAATCAGACATCAGCACCAAACACTGTGATTGATGCAACATCTGCCTGCGAGAAGCCTATTCTTGAGAGCGATCTACAAAGCGACTCTCAAGAGCACGCATTCGAGGAGGCTAGGCGTTACCAGGCACAGGTAGATCGTGTCGAGCGTCGACGTGATCGCGAAGACACGACATTCAATCCGATGAATGACTCCCAGACACAGAATGTTAGTCAAGCACATGATACCCCACGAAAGAGAGCGAGAAAAGCGGCAGGATCCAGAGCTGTTCAGGTTCCTCCAGTTCACAAAGTGGTGGCCCAGCCGCAGCAAGCGCAGCAGTCAGCAGTGCAACAACAGACCTCAGCCCAGCGAAAGCAGCAAGTCCCCTCGGTTCCTCAGAAACGCAAAGCTGACCTTGACGTCCCTCTGGAGAACATTCAACCACCGACCAACTACACAAGAGCCACTTCATCTAGGCCACCCGTCGCTGCAACTACAAACCCAGACTCGGAACAAAAGAGATACGCATCTGACCGACACCACAACAAGCGTTTCAGACTACTCAAGCCCGAGTCTCAGTCAAAACGCAAGCAGTACCTCAAGACCATCACGAAGCACTGGAAGATCACCTCAGGGCAGCTGATGACATTTCCTTACGCCCCACGACGTACGACTGAGCCTGGGCAGCCGATCCTAGAGCCTCTAGACTGGAACAGCGGGCTGTTGGAAGCTGTTGCGCAACTCGCATTGAGGACCAAAGGTGATTTCGCGAAAGCTTGCAAGTTTGCTAAAGACGCTTTCGATCGATCATCACCCAAGGGAACGAAGCAGTTGACTGCAAAAGTTCTCTTGAGCTCCATTGCTGAACAGGAGAACGGCAGTGGTCAGGAAGGAGCTGGCACTACTTTGACTCAGCAGCATGCGAGTGAAACCCTCCAAGGCTCGAATGGGGTACAGGGTGCAGGTGTCGGACACCAGGGCGGTAGAGGTGACGTTGCGCCTTATCAGGCCGCAGGCGCAAGTGGTGTTCGTTGTGACGCCAGGAGTAAGACTCTATCTCAACAACCATCTAGCCCGACATCGCCAACTGCCAAGTCTACAGCAACTACTGGACAGGCACCTCCATCCCCAGCAGCCTCTCCAGTGACAGCACCAGCCTCGCTACCTGCTGATGCAATCAAAAGAGAGCCTGCAGATGCAGTCGCGCAGCAAGACGACTCCATGAAGTTTGGCAGCCAGTCCTCTGGAACTGAGGAGCGTCTGACTCTCGAGTCGAAGGAAAGAATTCTGTCTTACCAGCTTGCTATTGTGCGGGAGCAGCTTGAAACGAATGAGAGGCAGAAGAGGGAGAAGGAGAGGAGAGCAGCGAGGACTAGACAACTTGGTAGCTCTCCTAGCCAGCCACTTGTTTTGTGAGATGGAGCCGAGGATATGGGTATGAGAGAGAACGAAAATACGAGAGCATGGCATCATTTGGATTAAAGACTGGCAAACAGGTGGACTTGGGATTTCTTTACGTTTGTGGCGGCAATAATGACTTACGATTTTCTTGCCGACACGGCACACTACTGTTGAGGATACCAGATTGATATGAGCTACGGAGACACAGTCTCGTTGAAATGTTTACTTCGCCACATTTCATGCAGGGTTGCCTTTCGTTTTTCTCAGTGGTATGGTGTTTTTCTATTCGTGGAAGCTGAGTTGCACGCTAAGCGTGGGCAATAGGAGGTATTGTACCATAATGGTCAGCGCGTTTACATCTTAGCCTTGATCTCCTCGAGAAGCTGCTGCAGCTTTTCTTTGTTTCCGCTCTGCATAGGCCACTCGATGCCGAGTCCCTCCTCCTTGTTGGGCTTGGGGATCATGTGAACTTGGCGATGTCAGCCATGTGCGGTTTACTCTGTTCGATTCATGCTTACCATGGACGTGGTCAACGACTTGGTGAGCAATTCTGCCATTGTTCTGGAGAATGTTGAAGTCTTGTGCTCCCACTGCGGTGGCGATTTTCTTTGCAACAGGCAAGAGCTCGGCGAGAGAGTCGTCCGGGATGTCTGTGAGCTTCTCGCCGTGGAACTTGGGGATGACGAGCTGGTAGGGCACGATTGTCAACATCACGTTCTTCTACATGACTCGTGACAGGTCTATACTGACAGCGTGTCCCCTGCTCAGAGGGTTAATGTCCAAGAAGGCAAAGGTCTTCTCGCTCTCAAAGAGCTTCATGGAAGGGATCTCGCCTGCGCTCGGTCAGCGTCACGTTTGCGCGTGTGGCGTAAGATGTCACAGCCTACCCTTGATGATCTTGCAGAAGATGCACGAGGCAGACATGTTGGCGGTATGATGATTTGTCGCAATCCTTTCCTTGCTTGGTACAGAAACAGTCCAATCCTGGCAGATGCAGCAACGAAGCCCGAAGCCGACCCCGCGCCCGTTTGCATCAGCCATCATCAGCCATCCACCCATCCGCCACCAGGCCGACACGCTGGGTGGCTCGCCAGCTTCCTCGCTTCCCAACATCGACTTTGCGATGCGTCGAAAGTCGAGAATATGCAGCCTAACGCCGGCTGCCTTCCATCCCTCAATCCGATACGCGCCATCCTGCCGCCAATACCACCGCACATGATCGTGCGGCACCTCAGCTGTCATCTTCTATGAGGGCCTCCAGCGCGCCTTGCTGTTCCACAACGCGATCAGCACCCTCGAAGGACACGCCACCCACCATGAACATGGCCATACACCTGCAGTCCTCTCCGGTGAACAGCGCTGTTGCGCGTGGCCACTCTCCCCAGCCCCCTTCACTTCACGTGGGCGGGTGACAGTGTGATTCGCTTAGCCAGGCACGGACAGCCAATGCCTCTACTGGCTCCAGCGCCATGGCTCGACAGCGACCAGGGAAATCCTACACCCACAAGCAGTCAACCGTCCGGATCGTGCCAGGCGGTACGTGGGTACCTGGTCTAGAAAGTGATAGATATCTTCACGCCTGCCGCTCGCTTCGACAGAATGGTCGAATGCCTGAAGTGCCGCGGCCTCTGGTTGTTCAACGCCGATCCAGCTGCAAGGCCAGACTGAGCTAGAGCGCCTGGTACCGGTCACTCGGACGCACCGAGCTCCTCCACCAACATTGCAGGCCAGAGTGCTCTCGATTCGCATTGCATGCTAATTCCAACCTGCAATCCTGACGTATCAATGCTATAAATTCCCATGAGGCCACACTACAGGGATAGTCGACAGGCAGTAATGCCGAATGGGCCATTGTCACTCAACGATAGCTCCAACTGGCTTTGGGTACTTATTAGACCCAGGTGCGACCACTTTGTCGGTGCCAATTCCGACTCTTACATTTATTACTGGAGGCCAACTTCGCTCTGGTCGTTTTTAATGACCTAGCAACATCAATCGTCTGGGCTCGGCTGTACTGCGAATTCTTGTTTCCTGCGTCCAATATCTGTTTGTACAACCATGTCTACCGCCGTCTCACAAAACCCGATACAATATCGGGGAACATCAACCAATGGATCTTATTATTTCTGCATTGAAGGTGTACGTGAAAGCGAAGGATTGCAACCATGTTGTCACACTGACGCTTTATGCAAGCTGCCGAAACGCTACACATGGCAAGATCTGAAAGATCTTGTACGGAAGGAAGCCGCGCATGGCATCTGGACCGAGATGGCATTCTTTTCGAATGGACAAACTGGCGAGACTGGATGGGCGAGAGTGCAGCGCAAGGAAGAAGCAGGCCGCTTGTACAGTAAGTCGGGAACAGATCAATCGATCATTGCAACAACGATGTCAGTATGTTGAGACTTCTCGCAGCATTCTTGGCGAACAACACCGTGCAGGGTCGGAGGTTGCGAGTTCATCTATTCGATACCAGCACATCGCAACCACGACTGATAGCACATACCTGTGGTGCGGCTCCATGCATCGTTAACGCTAGATCTGGAGATACGCCTCGTCCGACTGTGGTGCCAGCCGCAACGCAACCAGTGACTTCTGCGCCTTTCTACACGCCACAACCAACAGCATATGCCGTACAACCACCTTCTCCCTACGCTTACTCGTCCGCTCCCACGATGCTCAGATCTGCAGCACCTCAGTCAACTTCCACATACAACATGCAAGCATTGCAAGCCAGCATGGCGGGCATGAGAATGGAAACGGCCGATCCTGCGACCATCGCAGCAGCCCAAACGCGCATGGCCCAAGCATACGCTCAACAGTACGTCACTCAGCAGTCCCTTGTGCAAAGCCGGACACAAATCCAGACTCAAGGACCAATCTACGTTGAATCGCCTACCGGAACACATGTGAACGTTGGTCGAGGTGCGATCAAAACTGAAGTTCGTGGAATCTTCGTGAGCAACATCGACTACAAAGCAGGCACGCGAGACCTTCAGAGGTTCTTCAGCAGAGCTGGCGAGATTGTGAACTGCCAGCTACAGAAAGATGCATCGACTGGCAAATCTAAGGGAAACGCGACTGTGCAGTATGCTGCTGCTAATGATGCTAAAAACGCCGTCAGACTGTTCAACAACGAAAAATATATGGGCCTGCGTCTCAAGGTTCGCCTGGACAAAGAACCCATTGCCGTCGGCGTACCTTCGAGCACTTCGTCCAGGTCGAATGGCACTGCCAGCACCAATCGCCCATCTCAACAAAGTCGCAACAGCACTGAGCCAATTATTGTCAATGGTAGTATCTGTCAAAAGTAGCTTCTTTCGATTCCGGTCTTGTTCCGCTGTTCTGCTGTACGTCTTTCTTCATCAAGATTGCCGCATCTCGTACTTACGACACAGATGATCTTGACTATAATTCAAGCACAAATTACAGTTCTTCAAATCATCGACCACTTCTCCAAAGCCGAGTTCTATCCATGCCAAGAATGATCCTTTGGTCCAATGATCTGCTAGGCTTCCCACCTGCATGGCATCTACTGGCCCTGCATATTGTGCTACCCCTGGTGGTTTTGCACAACGGCCGCACTCCCCGCGCAAGTCATGTCACACAGCAGATATTGAAGACGGGACGGGGAAGCGGCATGCTACCCCGGTCTACCGCGACCGTTCCCTTTGTGCTTCGCCATCTCCACCACTGCTTGTGATCGAGACATGCATTTCCCTCCCCAAGCTCGCAGTAATCTCGCGATCGCCCGCTCGCTCGTTCATACCGGGCTGCAATTAGCCTGAACAGACTAGGGCTTGAGAGATGCTGACATTCCCTCACATATTCACATGTCGGGCACGCTGATATCACGCTAATGCCGGCTTGGCACAGGCGAGTGCAGCGTGATGCACGCATTTGCTGGTCTTCAGACGTGCATCAGGCACCTTTACTTCAATGCTGTGGTTGTCAGCCAAGGTACATGCAATACGATGGCGCCATCGAGTCCCCATTGCAAGCACGCTCGTTGTGGTGTAACTCGATACTGTCTCTGATGTCTTCTGCACAACACAAACTCGCCGATATTGTCAGATGTTCGATCGTGACCGAATCTATGGCCTGTGCTACCAAAGCTTCTGACGCAAGTCTTGCATCGCAACCACAATCAAGCATGCCAACCCCGACAACGATATATATCCACCATATCCGCGTTATGACTGCATTTCGAAGCCTGGTACCGTGGCGTCCAGCCCTCATGGGGCGGGGAACAACCGATTCAAACCATACAGATGCCAGCTCTACATCACCTACCTTATCAGGAATGTGGGTCACGTCGATCGAACGACCTATCACCACCACCCTCAGAAATGCGAAGACTGCCACGTGCTTCCAGACAAGTAGTCACGCCTCTTGCCATTCGAGTACCGGTCAGCATCTCTAGCCGCGAGCGCTATCAAAACTGAGCTCACTCAACCTGATCGCCCTCGCGTGTGGAGACATGCGCAGGCGTCCGGTCAATCCTGCAGCCCAGGTACAGAGGTACCTAGCAGGTACGCTCCCGCAACGTGCACACATCACTCCCTCGTCGTATTTCCGGATTGCATTCGTCCTGAACTTCGCGTCAGCAACAACATCCCCAAGTACTCTCTCATGTCCAGCCTTACTGGTCAAATCATCATGTTGTGCTCCAGAGCATAACTCAAATCTTTCGGAGCCTCGTCCGTAGTGGTGGGCGACCTCACTTACTCCAAACTTTACTGACCAGAAGTCTCAAACGCAGTCTCTTCACGAGCCCAAAACTCCCCAGATTCCTGCCTTGCCCGGCGATCCGGCATCTCCCTCAATACCAAACGCACGGTTCGTCCTGATCGCTCAACCAACCGACGGACTGCCACATGCTGCTGCAGCATCCATTGCCTGCGCACGCATGCACAAGCGTTGCCAAGCATACCTGCAACCTTTATCGGATGCCCTTGTAAGCAAAGCAACCCCAAGCCCACAAAGCCCTCGGACTTTCAGCCCAATCTCGAAACAACCAGACTGTGAGCAGCAGCGCCTCTCCACACGGCTGTCCTACCGAAAACCCGGCTGGGCCTGTCAAATTTCAGCTTGCATGCATAGCTTACCAACCCTTCCTCTCGCCCCGCTGTTCGATGCGCAGGTGCAGATATGCGGCAGCCAACTCTCTTGACTAAGGTACGCCACTTAGCTGCAGAGAGCCGTTCTTTTTACAGCATGCGTCTTGCGCACTAGCTTTGCGGGCTTGCCTGCTGCTGATGTGAAGAACACAAGCATTCGCGCATGTGAAAGTGATTTGTGAGATGTGATTGTGATGTGGCGTGCTGGCGTCTTCACGGATGTGGCTTCTTGTGCTTCAGCTTGCCCTTCTCGCGAAGGGTAGATTTGAGTGGTCGGACTCGTTCGTTGGGCTGCAGAATATTGGGACTGGCAAACCAGGGTTTGAACAGACGACCGACACTTGATGACATTGTTGAGCGTACATATTCGCTTAGTGCCTGGAATTATGACCGAAACCATCTGTCCCACGTGCAAGATCGGATGCCACCGATCAATCCCGCATCAATAAATCTCTCACGCTCGTTGACGGTCCCTCGGATCCAACTTGAACAAAATGTATGGGGAGGGAAAGGAAGAGTGCGACAAACGCGCCACGCGTGAGATGGTCGTTCTGGAGTTGTTATCACAAGTCTTGAGTTCGGTGCTGCGTACACGTGAACAGTCAAATACAGACATGGTCAAAACGACAGAGGCATCGACTTTTTATCTTCAACGCATAGCCGTTCCTCTGCACAAACAAGGACAACACACGTTTCGAGCCAATCGAATGCTTCGATCTTCACAATCAGCTCTGAAGTTGAGGATTGTACTCAATAAGCAAGAACATGCAGGCGTGCTTCATTCACCAGAAACCAGAACTGAGCTGGAAATCCCTCCTTATCCCAGCCGAACAAATGATGGGGGGGTTTTTTTTTTGGTTCGAGATTGACTTCCCAGACATACAGTCTTCTGCATCACGGTATTGTTAGAGTTTTTCAGATAGCGTACATCGGGGTGCTCGGTTATTGCAAATAACACCACATGAAAGAGCATTGGTGTTGTCAAGTCACCATAACGCCCAGGACCAGGACGTGCTCTATGCTTCGTATCGTCGTACCTGTAGTGGGAAAAAATGGTAAAGATGTGTGGGTACCTTCTCGCCAAACAGCGAGAATTGAAAAAAGACTCGATTTTCAGAAGCTAGAAGAAGTTTGCGTCCTGCGTAATAGGGAAATCCGTGCTACATGTTATTAAACGCTGCGCTCAGGGCTCTCGCCTTCAGCCACGACAGCAGTTCCCAAACCTCTGTCTGGCGAGCTGCGCACAAGCGCTTCCTGTCTCCTTGCACGCATGAAATCTGACACCGCGCGGATGAGAATGAACCAGCCGACAATCATAAGAACATAGGAAAGCCAGTCGGCGGTCGTGATCGCTGTCTTTGCGCCGTCGGAGCCACTGACGTGGTTTGGGTCAAAGTCGTGTGAGTTGGGGTGGTCGGGGACACCATCTGAAGGAACGTTGGGAGTGCCGGGGTCGGAAACGCTGCCGGAGGAGGCGTAGCGCATTTGGAAGCCGTATTGCACGAGAGTGATTCCGAGGCCGGCGCGAGAGCCATGCTTGGCTGCGTGGGTGGTGTGGAGGAGATAGGTGAGGAGGAAGCCGATGAGCTGGAAGGACATGGAGATGAGGGCGTTCCAGATGAAGGAGAAGAAGGAGCCGACGAGTAGGCCGTCCACGAAGACATCGTTAGGGTCACCCGTGTGCGAGAAGGGAGAGAGAACGGTGGTTTCCCAGTATGGTGGTGTGGCGTCTGCTGCTGCTTGCTCGTAGGTCGGTGGCTTTTCTTCGACGTCCTCGCCGGCGCGCGGTTTGGCGTTTATGTTTGCCCAGACACCATCACTGCCGCTTCCTCCTCCGTATATGCGGCCACCGGTCGGTGCTGCAGGTGTGGGTGCATAGACGGGTATCTGTGTGACTGTGCGTTGTGGCGAGGCTGGCCGTCGCGGCGGTTGCTGTTGTGATGTCGAGCCCTCGCTACCGCTCGATGAGCGTGAAGGAGTGCGCTGTATCAACCTCCTCTGGTCTGTGTTCTCGTCGTCGCTGTCTTCGTCTGATGGCGCATCGAAAGCATCATGTAGATCTCGGTTCTCTTCGCTCCGTGCGCGGTTGTCTGATTGCGATGGGCGGCGGGAGCTGGCGCGAGAGCGGAAGGATGGCGGTGGCGAGTTGGGAACAGGTATGGGCGATTGCCCTACGGCATTACTGTGATTGTCGTCGTCGGCGTCCTGTGCTGCGATCTGTATAGAGGCTCTGTCAGTGATCTGCTGAGCGGTGGAGGGTGGCGTCATGCCCATCAGGCGGCGACTTACGCGCTCGTAACGCTGAGAGCTCATGGCTCCGGTGCGCGAGTGCAAATGTCGATGTAACAAAGAACAGGAAGGCGTCGGCGGCGAGAAACGCGGTATGGGCGAAGGAGAAGATGTGGTCGTAGAACTGTGGTGTTATCTCAGGAGCGACGATGATATGATCACGAGCGAGAGGCAGAGTATGGATGCTCGGCGACCGGTTGTCAGCCGGGGCCGGCGCTTCTGGATGCCTGCGCCACAATTGCACGCCAATCCTTGTTCGCTAAGATAACCCAATCTGAGACTTGTGCACTTTATTCACGACTGCGCAGTAACACTGTTTCACTAAGCGCTGCTCGCCAGTCGCGCTGCGACATACATGCATCGTCATAAAATACACATATGGACCCAGGAGACAACTTTCTGTCGTCATGAGCGTCGGATGTCCCTTCACTGGCATCAAAAGTGAAGTTTATGATACACATGAGTGCCCTTGCACAAGATCGATCTAATATAATTGTGCAAGACTGTCTATTTTGCAAGACAAGACTGCGGTAGGGCAGTCACGTTGGATCAGCATTGGCTTCATGCTCACGAGAAGATCTTACTCGTGCAACTCATTCGTTTCATTTACGTAAGAACAAATCAATGCTAAGGCTTGTAAGGCGCCTTGATCTCTGCCCTTCCAAACGATACGCTCAATTTGCCCTCGCGTTCCATCTTCTTCTTACGCTTAGCCGCCGAAATGCCAGCACGATCCGTCATCGGCGCCGCGTTCATGATGTTGTCAAACTCGTCGTCGTCCTCATTGCCGATATCTGAGCCAGATTCTGCATCAGAGTCGGCGGGCATGCCAGCCGGACCAGCGCGTTGGATTTGCTCGGGAGCTTTAGGATCAGTATCTTCGTTGTTGATCTCTGGTTTTGAGGGGTTGGTGAATGGCTTTGAGGCGAGGACACGGCGGCGGAGCTCTGCCATTTCTTCTTCATCGTCTGAGGGTGGAAGACCAAAGGGATCGTGCTCCTCTTCCTCGTCGTCGAGGTTGCCGGGCTTGGGTTGCTCGCCTGGCTTGGGACCGCCCAGTTGAATGCCACCCAAGCTGCTCGCATCACTGTCTCCGTCCTCGTCGTCGCTGCCTTCCTCTCCATCGTCCTCACTGTCACTGGCAGCGTTCAAATTCCTGTGGTTCATGTTTCCGCCAGCCCACATATCGTCCTTCATCTCCACTCTCTTTGCGCGGTCGTCATTGTACTCAGCCTCGATTTTCTCTAACCATGCTGCCTCTGCGGCCTTCACTTCCTCCTCATTCTTGCATGCTGCGTAGCGCTTGAGCGGCGCATCGTTAATCTCAAGGAATGACGAGCCGTACGAGAAAGGTGCGAGGATTCCTTCGGCCCACTCAGGGTGTCCGCAGATGTAGAAGCAAGCGGCGAGCGCTTCAACGCAGTTGAGCCGCCATGGCTTGCCATAGTTGACTGGGTTGGCAGCAATGAGGTAAGGCAGTAAACGAGCGTGAGGTCCTCCAATCTTGCCGAAAGGAACCTCATCGATGCGGTTCCAGCTTGCTTCAACCACAGAGGCTCCGTACATCTCGCAGATCTCGCGGTCGGCAGGGCTGACGATCGACTTTGCTTTTGGCGATACTACCACACCCTGGTGCTTCTGGCCAACGTGTAGCTCACGCATAAGGCCAAGACGGATGAGCTTCTTGCCAGAGCAGCGTTTCGCGTCGCAGTGGTTCAGATCCCATGCTGCTGCTTTGAAGGGAGGGCGTTTGCCTCCTCCGAGTCCGTCTTCGCGTTCTGGGTGGGAGTGTTGGGCGTAGGTTTGCTTGCCGCCATTGGCGCCTTTGCGGCCTTTGTTGCCCATGTCTTTCTTGTGGCGAACCATGGTTTGCGCTGTGGTGTGTTATAGAGATGGTATGGAGAGGCTTGGTCAATTCAATCCTTGCCCGTGTCTCAAGTTTGATCTGAAGGTGGCGTGGCGGGGTTGTTGGAGGGGTCTATATAGGCTGGTGTGGTGTGGATGCTATCGTGTAGGACAGTAGCAGTTGCAGTGCGACCAAAGATCTGGATATAGCGCTCGCTCTTCTCGATCAAGTGGATTTGCTGGTGACGAGGACAATTGATTAATTCGGATTGATGACTGATGCGCCGGCGCATAGAATCCAGGGCAAAATTCGATGGACGTCATTTGGGCGATCCGGCTCCGAGGACTAGTGGGCTTTGATGAGTGGGACCAAGACTGCCACCAACACCCGACGAGATAGCAGCAGCGGAGACAAGCTGGCCGTAAACAACTGCACCCTCTCAATCAATTATTAAGTGAACACCAGCGCAATTGATGGGCCGACGCCTGCACCCTTGATCTAGTTCTCACCATCCACAAGCGACTCTCTTTACCTACCATACACACACCCAGCCAACATGGAGGCGGCCTCAGCTCGCTATGCTGCGCGAGACCGCTTCGCCTATCCCAACGAGCCGGCCACCACGCCCTTGCAGCGATACATCCAGAATGCCTGTTCGCCTGAAAACTACGAGCCCAATCTGGCCCTTTCTCTCGAGATCGCCGACCTGATCAATGCAAAGAAGGGCAGTGCTCCCCGCGAGGCCGCCGTCTCAATTGTTGCCTACATCAACCACCGCAATCCCAATGTTAGCCTGCTGGCCCTATCGCTGCTGGACATCTGCGTGAAGAACTGTGGCTACCCATTCCACTTGCAAATCTCTACCAAGGACTTTTTGAACGAGCTCGTGCGACGCTTCCCTGAGAGGCCGCCTATCCGCAATACCCGGGTGCAGAACAAGATCCTGGAGCTGGTCGAAGAATGGCGGCGCACCATCTGCGAGACGAGCAAGTACCGCGAGGATCTCGGCTTTATCCGTGACATGCACCGCCTGCTGCACCTCAAAGGCTACCAATTCCCAGAGGTCCGGCGCGAAGATGCTGCTGTGCTGAACCCTTCGGACAACCTGAAATCGGCTGAGGAGATGGAGTCGGAGGAGCGCGAGGCACAGAGCGCAAAACTACAGGAGCTCATCAGGCGAGGAACACCACATGATCTTCAAGAAGCCAACAAGCTCATGAAGGTCATGGCTGGATATGATACGCGCAGGAAGACCGACTACAGAGCGAAAGCTGCCGAAGAGGTGGGCAAGATCCAGCAAAAGGCGAGGTTGCTGGAAGAGATGCTGCAGGGTTACAAGCCTGGAGATGAGATCAAGGAAGGTGATGTGTTTCAAGAATTGGCAAATGCGCTCGCGAGCGCACACCCAAAGATCCAGAAGATGTGCGAGGAGGAGAGCGACGATACAGAGGCCGTTGCGAAGCTGTTCGAGATCAACGACAGTATACATCGCACGATTGAGCGCTACAAGCTGATCAAGAAGGGAGACATTGCTGCGGCGAATGCCATTCCCAAAGGAACCTTGGGTACCAGCGGCGCAGGCGTTAGGAAAGGACCTGACAACGAATTATCACTCATCGACTTTGACGGCCCTGAACAATCGGCTCCTCAGGAACAACAGGATCAATCAGCACCAGCTCCTCCACCAAAGTCGGGCAATGCTCTCGAGGACGATCTTCTTGGACTGAACATGGGCGATGGCAACTTCGGCGAAGGAGGTGGCATCTCGCTAGGCTCATCATCCAATGGCACCACCTCAAAGGCGCCGGCAATGGGTAACGCAGATATCATGGCGCAATTCTCTCAATCCCAGCAACAACGATCAACACCTCAACCCTCAATTTTCTCCCAACCGCCACCACAAGCAGCAAGCACTGATCTGTTTGGCTCAATCTCCGGCCCGAGCTCCCACTCAGTAACACCTTCGCCCCAAACTAAACAACAACCAGCACAAAAGAAGATAGATCCTTTCGCCGGACTGTCCAACTCAAACTCTCGCTCCGGCAGTCCGTTCCAATTCCAATCGCGAGCGCCCGCACCAGCAGTACCAGCATCCGCAAGTTTCGACCTCTTAGGTGGCGGAGCTCCTGCAGCTTCCGCTCCTGCGCCTGTAGACGACGACGAATGGGCGTTCAGCTCTGCTCTCCCCGACCAGCCTCAAGACTTGGTGGTCACCAACAGTGCGATCAAGACCGTTTTCGCCGTGACCAGGCCCAACAACTCCGAACTGATCGTCGCCTCGCGTATCTCAAACACCACTGCTCAGCCGATCGAAGACCTGACTTTCCAGCTCGCCGTCACAAAGGTAAGAACATCTAAGATCCCTAACCGGACAACTATTGAACTTTCCCTCAAATAAACCCAAATGCTAACATGGCATGACAACCAGGGCTACACCCTCAAACTCGAGCCCCAATCCGGCCGCAGCTTATCTCCCCATCAGCAAAACGGCATCACACAGACTATCCGCGTACAAGGCGTCGAGACCGGCAAGGGAAGTGCAGTGAAGATGCGCTGGCGAGCTTCGTACTCGCTCGCAGGAAAGGTTGTCAACGAGCAGGGCGCTATTGAGGGCTTGGGAGTGGCGTAGAGGTAGAAGACGAAAAAAGAGAGAGTCGGGAGGGAAGGTTCGCGTAGATAAGACCAGCCGTTCGAAAGACCTGATGCCATGAGGAAAGAAAAGAAAGAGAAAAGCATTCGCGGACGAGAAGAGCAAAGATGATGCTACAACTTGTTCAACCTGGATTTTTTTTCGTTCCCACATCTTCCTTATCGATGGGTTGTCCTTTTCAAATGTTCCGTGCCCCTTCTGCCAACACCCTCTGCAAGTGGAAAGAGAGAAGTTTCATCAACGGAGCAAGGAAGAAAACCCTTTCGAGACAAGCGTGATTTTGCAAAAGAATCAAACACCTGCAAGCGTCTGGCCATCTCTTTTCGAAGGGTTTGGGAGAGGAAGAGTAGAGAAAAGTTTCCGAACAAGGGAAGAGAGAAAGAGGGAAAAGAAAGCAAGAATGAAGACAGTCACGATAGATTTGGCAAGTGATGAGCTTTACTCGTTCGCCCAACTTGTTTCATTTCGGGCTCGTTGAGCAAGTGCTTCGACTACATACATGTAGCTTTGAGCCCTCTTTGCATGCGTGCGTGGGAGTTATGGCTTCGCCAGCCGACTTGTTCGCTGCAATCAGCACGGCCCCAGCACGTTGCCCGTGCTGAGCAAGGCCGGCCTTATCGGCCGGGTCCTGTGAGCATTCTGCCTTGATTTCGACATTCTTCCCAATGGGAAGGACTGTAAACGCGCGTGGTACGATGTGACTTGTGTTCTGCCCGGCGCGACCTGGCCGCAATTGAGCCCAAATTCCTCCACTCATCGAGTCCCCGTCGGCTCTTGGGCCGTCCAAATGTGATTAATTATTACCCAGTTTTCACTTCGATATATGCCTGCCTGCCTGGATGGAAAGCCGTGAGTCTTTGACGGCGTGATGCGGCGGTTGATGCGTATGTACTGTAGTCCCGAGCATCTGGGAGAGACTGCGGATGTGTTGGATGTAGCCTTCAACGAAAATTTGCGCAAATCGAAACGAAGCATTCCTCAGCGTGTGATGATCAGGCCGAAGCCGTCAATCCAGGGCCCGCAGCTGCCATAGATGCCTGCGATGCTGTAGCCGCGTGGTGGGATGAGTGTGTGTCTGTCATCAATATGTTAGTGAACCGTCTGTCGAAGAAGCGATTAGTGCATTTCAGAGACTTACCCAGACCCGCCGTTGGCGTTTCCATAAATCTCACTCTTGCGGCCCGCGCTGGTCAAGATCTGGATGCCGTCGATCCATGCGCCAGCTCGTACGTAGAAGCCCAGAATAGTCTCACCCATACGTGTGTCAAGTGCGAAGACGTCGCCGCCATCCTTGCCACCGCGCTTGCCGAAGAGGTCGCTACGACCGTTCTCGTAGCAAAATTCAATGCCATCGAGACTGGCTCCGTGGTAGATCTTGATCCGCAGCATCTGCTCCTTACTCTTCCATGCTATGGCGAAGATATGTTCTTGAGGCTGCGAACCTTCCATCTGCGAGAAGCCTAGTTTGCCACACTTGAAGCCAGGACGGCCATCGGGCAGCTTCACTCTCGACTCTTTCGATCCAAGCTGACTGAAGTCATTGATAGTGTGCTTGGCGCCTGAGCAGGCGAAGAGGTCTATTCGGAGCTTGCGCTTCTTCTTGTCATCCGGCAACTTCTCACGCACAGACTGTTCTGTGAGGCCGACCTGTTTAGGTCCGTTGCCATCACGGTCTGCGTACTCGATCCAGTAATGGCAGACATCGTCGCCTTCGGGGAAGATTTCGATCCATGCAACGCCGGTGGCAGCAGTGGCAAGGACTGCACCATCAACGTTCCAGACTTGGATACTAGGATCAAGTTGTGGGTTGGTGATATCAGCGGGGAGCCTGAAGCAAGGGTGATAGCGGAACCGAAGTGCATCAAGGCGATGCCAGGCACACTCATCCTTAGGAAGACAGAGACGCTGGCCAGCTTGCTTAGTACGCGTCGAGTAAGGCTCGCGGGTGGTGAACGTGCGATTTAGACGAACATAGTCCCTGAGCATGATGCCAGACTCTTGGTGTGGACATCCCAGCAGATGACCGGTTTCGTGCAGATGAGCACCAATGCCAATGTTAGCGGCTTCCCAGTTGCTGCCACTTTCGTTGCAGTCGTTGGCCACATGATCGGTATCAGTCCTGGTGCAGTCGGTGAAAGCGGGGACCACCTCCTCCAGGTGAGCCGGATAAGATTGCAAGCAGTGCGAGCCAAATATGGCGAGCTTTACAGTATCGTCTCCGCCACCCAGAGCGGCATGCCCTCTTACTGTTCCGGATTTCTTGTCCCAGTGTGCGTCCAAGAACATGCAAGACACGTACTGGGTTTGGCCTGGCCGTGCCTGGAAGTATCTCTTCACTTCATCCATGGCAATATCGAAGAGTCCGCCCTTCTTCTTCGCAGGGCCATGCTGCTGTGCGATGTCCAGATCTTGGACCTCTTTCACCGTCTTGTTCATGCGGATGATGTGAATTTTCGCCTCATTCCTCATTTGTCCAGTTTCCATGTCCTTCCATGTGAGACTTCCAGGTTGCCACTCTTCTTCATATCTGTAACATCTTCTACCAAATTGATTGCGGTTCATCTGTTCTGCGGTGAATGCTTGCCATAAATATGCCGCCATACGGAACTTCCGCACTGCAGTAGCCAAATTGTGGCCCTCTTTCTGTGCTCTCTCTGGCACAGCATCGTATGTTTCGGGTGAATCCTTCGCAACCAATATACATAAATGCAATGGTGGCGATGAGATGAGCGGTAGGAAGTTGATGTTGATCCAAGATGTATGCGGTGGGCCTCCGTTCTGCTGAAGTTTGGGCGAAGTGAAATCTAATCTTAGTCTATTGGGTCCCGGTTGAAGGTATACAAGCGCTTTGAAGTGAGAATCGTTGACAGGCCATTGCTGGGCTGGGAAGCTGTCTTGGTGATGGTAGATCGTCAGAAGTCCATCAAGAGGTTGAGCAATGTCCGCGCATTGTCCAGAGATTAGAAGGATCTTTTGGTGAACCTGGAGCTATGATTAGTATGCAGTGTCGTTGCAGGAGTAATGCAAATTTACCCATGATCCGTCAGAGACAGAAAGAACGCGAGGTGCAAGAGGTGAAGTAGCAGGTGACACTCGTGGAATACTCTCGCCGCTCGTTGATCCCTGTGAAATACTATGTCAACTCCTGCCTCCTATTGTCGTTGAAGTCATGTGTCCACTCACGACAAGGCTATATCTATTGCCATTCTGGTTTGGCATTGGCGGTCTTCCGTTTGCAAGAGGTGGTGTCTTCGAGCCATTGCCATTCATGTTCGGCAGATAGCTACTCGAGGGCGACTTGCCCGAGGAGGCTAGAGTTGTGGGCGGAGAGCCCTTGTCGAACCATGAACTTAGTGTGGACGAGCTTTTGTTGCCGTTGCTATTGTGTTGCGAGCGCTGCTCGTCATTGCCATCGTTGCTGGACGAGGAGTTCTGGTCGGAAGCACGGCTGCTTTCGTTGTTGAAGGAAGCCTTTGACCGCCGGCGGAGGCTGAGATCTTTGAGGAAGGAAGGCATCGCAAGCGACGGTGTTGGCTTGAGGCCTGAGTACGTGGAGGGTTTGCTGGTTGAGGCGGGGTGGAGGAAAGGCTATCGCGGTAGGATGGTTGCGGATCTGAATTGCGGAAGCCGCTGTCGGCGGGCAGGTGCGAAAGGTGCGAGTTGTAGACGTCGCTGCTAGGAAAAGGAGCAACACAAGGGTCGGGCAATGGAGCGCATGTGCTTCCGAGCGAGCAAACGGAGATGCGGCGGGCGGTGCGCAGTGTGCGTGTTGGAGAGTCGCGGGCCAATGCCGCCGGGAGATGGATGGTCGCTGGTCAGGTCACTGATCGGCACTCTCACTAGAAAGAAAGAAAGATAAGAAGCAGAAGCACGCAGCGGGCACGGGCACGAGAGCTGCGGTCGGGCGATGGTCAGCAGTGTTGCGCGGCAAGATGGCGAGGCAGGCAGAGCAGGTTGCAAGAAGGCAAGGCAAGGCGAGGGTGGTGGTTGAGAGCCGCGACGACGTGCATGCACGCTGGTAGGCATTAGTAGCGCCGTGCCAACTCCTCCGCCTTCACCAACTTTGCTCCACCATCGTCGACCGCTAGACTAGTTGGAGCCGAGTGCGCCGGCAGCCAGACCTTCGCCGCGGACCATGCCATCAGACGTGCGAACGCCATGCCGCCTATAACACTCAACGCCAACGTCGACGCGCAATCGGACACCTGCGTCCTGTACACTTTGGTGGCGTGCAGATGCGGCGTGCGCATCTCTGCCAGCCAGCTGCCCAATGGTTTCAATCGTGCTATCTGCATCTCCAGTCTACCTACCACTGTGCAGGCGTCGGCCTTTGACCCGGTATGCGCTCCGTCATATCTCGCTCGCCCCGGATTCAACGAGCACTGGCATCGTTTGCGCTCGGATCGTGATGTAATGCCCGCATGCATAATCTGCCTTTCCCATGCTTGAGCGATCGTCGTTGCTCTTCTCTGTTGCAAGGACGTTGGCTTGAGGTTGCTTAGACTTCGCTCGCATGCCTACAAGCATTCAACGTTCGAGCGTATGGCAGCCAAGCCTCTCGATAGTGCTCTAAATAATACTCAACCCTATCCGGCATGAGGGACGTGCCGACTCGACGACGAATCGTCCCCTCCTCATCTCGCCTCTGACCGCATGGCAAACTTGTGGCGCATGCTTTCGTTCTACGCTGACGCCGGACCCCGGACCCCAAGCCATATTGCTGGGCCACGGACTCAATCAAAGTTCGATAGTGGTGCGAGAATCATGTCTACACGACCTCATGAATTTGTTCAGAAAGGCCTTTTCAGCTAGAATTGGATGAGGCATGTACCGGAGCGGTCTGCATTTCTAGTTCATAAGTTTGCGAACATCTCCATGTCGTATTATGCCCGTATCGGCAGATATTGCTTCAAATTTTGGACTATCTCGTGGAGATGATAGAGGACACTTGAACATTCTTATTTTGGAATCTAGTCCTACCTTTAGCTCTCGTATACTTTGGCAGATAAGGGCCCACTGAGACGCTGTGCGTAGACTTTTGAGTAACGACCGTATGCATATTGGTGCCGAACACTGCCTGGGTATGCGGCCGACCGGGTGGGATGAGGACCATCATCCGGACTACAGTAGATAGCAGAGAGCTGCCCAAGGGACTTGGATACGTGTACAATAATTTGAAGTCGCCGAAAAGCGTGCTCAAATGTCACATTCAGGCCAATGCTTGAGCCCAATGCACAAAACCGTCTCAGGCATAGGGGAAACCGCACGGATGCAGCAGACTGAGACACTGTTCGAGGTCCCTGGCCGACTGCAAAACCCGTTTCGAGACCGTTGTTGCTACCTCGCAGCTGTTCACACCGTTGATAAGAAGGCTCCCCGCATGAAAACGGTTCTGTGAAAGAGGAAATCTAATTCACTGCGAAGCAAGATACTACGCATTAGCAGCTTGCGGCTGATTGGCAAACGAGAGATCTGTGCTATAATTGTGGCTGAACGCGAAGCAAGGTAGGCTGCTAGGGCTGGAGCCGCCTAGCAATCCTCGTTGCACAGCACTAGGCACCACACGAGTTCTTGTGCAACACAGCGCACACAACATATTCTCAAGGGCTAGCCTTGAAATTAGAGTGTCATATCTTCCACGCAAAGAACAAAGTGAAACACCCAGCGAGAGGAGCCAGCTGGTGAGCCGGCCGCGCGACAAGATCGACCGATCTCCGCATCAGCGCCTGGTAACTTAACCCACCCCTGTTCTCCCGAGCGACCACAGATCGAGCCGAAGACACCAACGCTACCGGCTGCAAGCACTTACAGCTTTGTGCCCGACTTCACCACCGCCCTTTGATCCATTCGCCGAGACGACTCCACCAGCATTACAGTGCTTTGCAATAATCAATTCAGGGAAATCGACTATCGCACGCCTCTGACCAAGCTCGTGCAGCTATGGCGGCTACATTCCAGCCGACTCGGCCTGAGGATGTCGCCAACAAGGTCTTGCGCAGAGCGCAGGTGTCCAAGGTGAGTGCCTTGTGTTGCGGCAGTGGATTTGCGCAAACATTGTGCTGCGCTCGTGAACACTACTGACAAGACACCCTCAGATGACCCGAGCCCTCCAAGACCGCCTTGCACTCGCAAACGTCAAGATACAGAATGGCTGGGAGAACCTCAGCCTGGACGCTATCGAACCTCAGGTCCAAGACCGCATGAAGAAGAAGAGGACTGCCAGCAGTGTCGACACAATTTCGGATACCGCATCTACCACATCCAGCCGAGTACGCTCGAGTAGCGGGTTCGGCTCCTCTCCACTCACTGCTCCTATGTTCTCGGACGACATCCGTTCTGGTGGCAGTGTCAAGCGCCTGCGGTCAATGAACAACCTGAATATGTACGCCTCGTCTGGCGCTGCGACTGGTCGCAGGAACAGGTTCTCTGCCCGGAACCAGCAGACCTGGAAGAAAAACCACGACCTGCCGGAGTCGTCGCCTATCAAGCACACCAAGCATGCACAATTCCCCTCAGCCAGCACACACAGCCTGTCATTCATCTCAGAGACTACCACAGTACCTGATGAACCTCCATCTCCCGAGTTCAGTGAGGACGATGACGCAGATCTGCCCGTCCACAGCTTCCGTCTCAATTCCATGTCGAGAATCACATCATCACCACCCCGCACACCCCCACCGGAGCGTCGACTTCAGAAGCAAAACATCTCCTGGTCACGCACACCGAAGAATAGCGATGAGGGAGCAGATCTTCTGGTCTACCTCGCCAACTCACCCTCTGTCGGCAACAGCAGAACCATCAGACCTGCCCAGGCCCAGCCTCCTTCCACACCACCCTGCAAGTCCACTCCTCTACCCTCGTCACACATGACACCAGGCACGAGTGGCAGCGCCTTCTTCGGCTTTGGCCCTCAGACCCCGAACACTGGCTTCAAGTTTGAAGACTTTGTCAACGTCACTCCCAGTCCAGCTCAAGTACAGTGGTCGTCACGCACGCCTGGAGGAAGGACCCCAAACACGGCCACCAGGCGTCGGCTGAACTTTGACACACTGATGCCGCCTACTTCCAGCCCTATGATGTCTCGCTCGCAGAAGGGTGAAGGCCTTAGCATGGAGCTTGGTGGCGAGCTCAGATGATGCCCAGCTTGAGTCTGAATTTTTCTCACAAGAGATCCACTCGAACACTACGAGCGCTCAAGCACTCTAATCGTCGAGATGCACACGATGCTGGCCAGCATCAAAACTACAACATGACGAATGACGACCACGGCAATGGTGACGGTGATGTTGCCACTACGACTGCTTACAATTACAACACCGCTAGCGGACGACGAGGAGAGCTTTGGATACCCCACTGTCATTTCAGAACGGAAAGACCACTTCTGACAGTTTCTGCTTTTTTCTGGGTTATATTTTTCTTTGCAATGTTTTCGAGCATCGGCAGGCATGGCTTTTGCTTTTTTTTATTTCTGTTCTCCCAAGCAACGGTCGGTTTGTGCTTCGCTCCCGGGGCTGGGGCTGGGTGGGCTTTTTTCCGCATGCAAGCGCGCGTGGGCGTTTAGAGGATCCCTGCTTTCTCTTTTCTTCGTTTCTGACGCCCAATGCATGCTCTTTTCCTCTGTTCTCAGTACAGCACAAGGGAGCCTTTAGTGGTAGATAGCTGCTTTTATGTTTAATGTCATTTTGCTAAAGAAATTCTCCCTATCGTGTCGGGTTTGCTCTTTTGTAGCGATTTCGGTCGACGCGTTGAGGTGTCGCGCTAAGTCGCGAAGCGGCTAACTTTAAATGCTGAAACCGGATGATGGCGGAGGTAGCCGATCCTTGGACGATGATGATGATGAAAGTATCGAAGTCCCTCTTCGGCTGCCGTCGAGTGGCTATCGTTGAAGGTAGGACGGGTATACGTTGGGTGTACGATGTTAACTATGTGTGGAAAGATGGGATACTACTTACTATATGCGATAACATGCTGCAAAGGCAGATGAAGAGAGGATCAGTGTACGGGTCACTGCATGCACTACTCATAAGTCTGCACATGGTATCTCAGCGGTAACGATGATCGCTACATTGATGAAGGCTGAAGGTAGGACTTTATTATTCGTTCCCAAAACCTACCCAGGTACCTGAGTAGTTCCTACCATCTTTTACGGCATGAGTTTGTGCCTATGTCTTACGATACTGGCATGATGCGATATCAGACATGCGCAGACTTATGAACCAGTACTAATTTGTGGTCAACTGCTCAATGGCCAAATGCTGCAGGAGGCACATCCAGTCGTTGTGAGGGACCACATGAATTTGATGAACCCGAATGGGAAATCGTACGGACGTATCAAGCTTGCTAATTGTTTAATAGATTGTGTCTGATCAAAAGATTGATGTGACCGAGGCACTTCGTCAAGTCGTAGTTTCCGAGTGTCAGCATTTCGCTCCTCCGCGTTTCAGGGTTGCAGGCAAGACTTGATGATCATAGGGGCGGAAACCACCGTACCACTAGAGTACACAACCATTGAAGCACCATCTGCGATATCTGGCTGCCGAGGAATGCGCAAACGATAGCTGGGAACTCACACAGATACACCGACTCAACAACAATCACATGCGCCCTCGTGCGCCCAAACAGCGACCATGAACACTTCCTACCTCCAAAACAGCGAACTCAACACCAAGGCACTCACATTCATCGACAATGCTTCTGCGGCCTTCCAGCGCATCCCAGGCTCTTCAATCTTCATTCGCTACATCCAATCATCATACCAAGATGATCCCGTCCGCTCCGCCGTCGAATTGTTCCTTGTCATCTTTGCCGTCCGCTACCTTCTCGCGCCCTCATACAGCACCAACAAGGCCAAACACGTTCCCCTGACCGAAGATGAGATCGACGACCTTGTGGAAGACTGGACACCCGAGCCTCTCGCCAATGAGGAAAGCGAACTAGAGAGGATCGAGAACGAGCGCAGGCCCGTCATTGCAGGCCCGGCTGGCCCCAAGACCAAGCTGATCAATGGCAAGACCGTCACCAACCTCGCCAGCTACAACCACTACAACTTCTCTATGAATCAGGATCTCGTCAACAAAGCCGTCAGCACCGTCCGCACATACGGTGTCGGCCCATGCTCGCCTCCGGGTTTCTACGGCACACAGGATGTTCACATGAAGAGCGAGGCAGACATTGCGGCGCACTTGGGTGTGCCGGCTTGTATCATTTACGCGCAGAGTTTCAGCACGATCAGCTCGGTCATTCCGGCTTTTAGCAAGAGAGGAGACATCATCGTGGCGGACAAGGCGGTCAACTACCCCATACGCAAGGGCTTGCAGATCAGCAGATCGCAAGTTAGATGGTACGAGCACAATGACATGGCCGACCTGGAGCGTGTGCTTCAGCGCGTGGTGAAAGAGGGCCAGGGCAAACCGTTGACTAGGCGTTTCATTGTTACCGAGGGCTTGTTCGAGAATGTTGGCGATGTGGTTAACCTGCCGAAGCTTATTGAGTTGAAACTGAAGTACAAGTTCAGAGTCATGCTCGACGAGACCTGGAGCTACGGTATTCTGGGCAGGACTGGCCGTGGCGTCACGGAGCAGCAGAACGTGGACCCAGAGAACCTCGACTTCCTCGTCGGTGGCCTCGCCGGTGCTCTCGCATCTGGCGGTGGATTCTGTGCCGGTAGCACGGAAGTTGTCGAGCACCAGCGTCTTTCGGCTGCATCTTACACTTTCTCTGCTGCGCTTCCGGCACTGCTCGCGACCACGGCCTCGGAGACTGTTACATTGCTGCAAGAGCAGCCTGCGATTATCGAAGGTTTGAGGGAAAACATCCGCACGATGCGTGCACAGCTTGATCCTCGCAGCGAATGGGCGCGATGCACAAGCGATGTCGAAGCGCCTGTCATGCTCCTGGTCCTCAAAAACGAACACGTCCAAGCCCGTAACCTTAGCATCCTTGACCAGGAGATGTTGCTGCAAGATTGCGTTGACGAGGTAGGCTCGAAATTCATGATATCTGAACTAGCAATGAACGTGACTGACACTTCTACAACAGGCCCTCGCAAACGGCGTCCTCATCACCCGCCTCAAAGCAATGCCTGTCGCCATTGGCGCGACGCCCAAAGACCTGATGAAGGAGTGGCTTCCGCAACCCGCTCTGAAGGTGTGCATGACCACTGGATTGTCCAAGAAGGAGGTCGAGAGGGCCGGTGTTGTCGTCAGACATGCCATCACTACTGTCATGAAGAGCAAGAAGTGGCAGCGATAGGCGATTCGTGGGAATTTTTGCGAAGTGTAGACAGTAGTTTCTGTATATTTATTGCCACTATGACTGGCCAGTGTATGTACACATTTATTAATGATTAATGCTGTTGCTGGACAAGCATCGTTGATGTCTGATCCGTTCACGCATGTATTCTCACTTGACCTTACCACAACTCTGAATACGTGATGGGGATCCACCAGCACAGCTGCCAGCAACACTGCGCATTGTGACGGCCAGTTGGCATTTCTCACATGCATACCCAACTGCATCTTGATATCAAAGTAGTTTGAAACGAATGACTACCTCATACATTCATCCGCCAACTGCCGATTGCGCGGCAGAGGCTCATCCCGACCAAGTTCAAATGTGTGGCTGGTGACCAGCCTCCCAACGACGTAGCGCTTGCGCACTCGAGCGCAGAGCTGCCACTTGCGTAGAGACACTCTCGCTCTGCTCCCTCACACTCTACCAAAATTATTTTGGCAACTCGACTAGCACCGTGTCTTACACGCTGTCTCTATCCCACGACATCGCTATTCTGGACTACTACCACATTGCGTGTGTTCACTACGCCTGTCCGTCTGAAGACACCGCGCCACGATCGCAAGAAGTGGAACTTGGCTTGCCCCGCGATCTCGTCCCTTGGGCTGCTACGCCGTCTGGTCGCGTACTCTGTTCGCTGGCACTTCTAGCTACGACTGCCAGCACTGGCAAGGCTCGGACGCGCTCGTCTGCTGCGCTGGCGAGAGAGGAGAACTAGGCGAACGATTCCACCTGAGCTTCGAACTGCTGCTGCGCTGTGAGGAGATCCCGGCGCATCGCGTCCCATACGGGATCCACACCTGGAGCGCTGGCCACGCCTTCACCGACGATTAGTTATTACTTTGCTTATATTGCGAGGACTGGAAGCCAGCTCTTAAGCACCGCTCCTGCGGCTGCCCGACTGTGTCACGGCTTTTGGTTCGCCTTGTTCGCCTCGCGACAAATAACCTTATTTGCATTCACCGCAACGGCACCTCACGTATATCAACTACAAACGCAGTCATCTCTAAGGACTCCTTACAACTCGTCCTCTTGACCACATTGACCTCGTCGGTCTAAGAAAATTCATTAAATCATTCAAACTGGCTCCCTCGTACGTCTCCAGCATGGGCCGCAGCGTCTCGCGACAGCGCGTCATCGTACGCCAAAGCTACTACTGGCCCGATCAACAACTCAACTTCTGGATCATCATCATGCTCGCCACCGGCGGCGTGCTGATAGGAGTCTTTGCAACTTTCATCAACATACAACAAACCCTCGGTGGTCTGGGGATACCTTGGTAAGTTTCCATCACGTGTCTTAGACTGAAACATCATTCCTATAGAGTCCATCCCCGCTAACACCAACTCTCTTGCAGGATAATGCCCTTCGGTATCTCCGTCGGCGTCCTCACCGTCCTCTTCATCTGGCTTATGCTCGTGCTCATCTGGCAACGCCGCCTCTTACCGGGCGTCGTAATGCTTGGCTCCTTCATCCTGCTCGTCCTCTACATCACCGGCGTCGTCGAGACGGCCATACAGCTCTTCGGGCCCGAAGGTAACATCAACGGGAACTGCCAGACGTATGTCTTCAACAACGCCCAGAACGCGCTGGATCTCAATACTCTGGCCTGGCTGCAGCAGAGGAGTATTTGCCAGCAGTGGCAGGCGGTGTTTGCGTTTTGGATCGTCGGCGCGGTGTTTTTGGTGTGGATGTTGGTGCTGGGTGGGATGGTAGCGAGGGGTGGGGCGGATCGCTGATTGGTGAGGCGAGGAGGGTTGAGCGCTGTTAATCGATGTTAAGGTGTTTGCTGTGATGTTAGATATGGTTTCGACGCGAATTTTTACGTGCATGATAGAATGAAAGCTAGCTGACGGATTGGGAGGGGAGGAAGACAGGAAACAGGCTCTTTCTCCTCTGGCGTTTATTATTGGAAGCGTCTGAGATTGCAAGCTGTGCCCGCTGAAGGGCTATGTACACACTTTTTCGAGCGAACTTTTTGGTCAAATGGAAATTAACAAGATCCCGACTCCATTTATGCATCACTGGCCACCTCCCGCAACACATCCTTGACGATCTTGAGATCCCTCTCAACATCCACCTGCCAATTCGCCACAGCGAACCTCGCAGCCGCTTTGCCTTCCCACTGCGTCCCGCTCACGTACAATCTGCGCGAGCCATTGATACGTTTGACCAGCTCGCTGTTCAGATCCGCTGCTTTGGCGCGGAAAATCACGATCACGTAGATCCTGGCAAGTCGCTCTTCTGCCGAAGTAGAAGCCTGAGCGGGCAGAGGCAGCAGTTCATATGAGGGATGCGAATCGACAAACGCCGCTATAGCACGTGAAAGCTCGATCTGCCGTGTCAGGATGTCAAGGTAGCCGGCTTTGCCGTGTGCTACGAGTGAGGCATAGACGGGGAGAGCGCGGAAGCGGCGCGAGTTCTCGATGCCGATGTTCAGAGGTGATGGAATTGTGACTTCGCTTCCGCCTGCGTTGAGATACACTGCGTTGGGGTTCTGGAACACTTGCTGTGCGAGAGTCAGGTTCTTGGACAGGATGAAGCCGCAGTCGTACGGCACGTTGAGCAGTTTGTGTGCGTCTCCTGTGATGCTGTCGGCGAGTTCGAGGCCGGCTACACCTGCGAGGAGAGTGGTGTAGCTTGGGTTTGAGGAGGGGAGTAGGCGGGCTTGTAGGCCGAAGGCGGCGTCTACGTGGATCCAGGCGCCGTGCTTGTCTGCTAGGGAGCGTATGGCTGTCAATTCCTCGAGGCCGGTGGTGGCGAAGAAGCCTGTGTTGACTTCGGCGGCGGAGATGGCGATTATGGAGGCTGTGTTGGGGGTTGCCAGAGCTTTTTCGAGGGTTTCGTGGGAGAAGCGATGGGGTGCGGTTGGTTTGGAGACGTCGATTACGGATGCGTGGCCGAGACCGAGGATGGATGCTGCTTTGCGGAGAGACGAGTGAGGGACCGTGGTCAGGATTTGGATGTTGTCAATTTGGGCCTTTCGTGTGGCTACGAGAAGACCGTCGCGGGCGATACTGATTTCCTGTCCGAGTCGTCTGGCTGCTTCGGTGACGACATGCTCGCGACCACATGCTAGGCCGACGATGTTGCTCGCGGTAGCACCTGTCGTAAAAGTCCTATGTGGCCATTGAGATGGATTGAAGTTGAGGAGGTCGCACAAAAGCCTCAGGGCAGCATCTTCGACATTTGTAGCCACTGTCTCGTTAGGTAGGTGGACTTGGACATTCTGATCCTCTTCGACGGCAAGCTTGTCGGCGAAGGTGGCGATGGGTGTTGAGCCGCCTGTCACGAAGCCGTAGTATCTTGATGATTTTGAGTTGCCATTGAGCGCAGGGACTATGTCTTTTTCTAGGTGTTCTTGTGCTTGCTCGTGGCCAATGCCTTGTGATGGTAATGAAGTCAAGAGAGTGGAACGGGCATGTTCAAGGGTGTCTTGGCTTGGGAGCACGAGATCTTCTTGGACTGACATTGCTTCTGTTACCTTGGTAAAGAATTTATATCAGAGATGAATGACTTCTCTCGACCACTATTAAGCAGGATGTATCAATGTATGAGCTTGTGGTTGATCGAGTCATTGCCCGGATAATGACTGTCTCGCCTATACTGGGTTACGTGCTGCGGCTGAGGATCGAATGCGGCAAGTCACCGACCACGATAAATACGCGAGGTTGTTTTCCAGGCAGCAACATACCGGTTTGCATACCGCTTGATGGTGGCATAGTACTGATCAGGCAAGTACAAGCGAGCAGATTCATCACATACACTTTAATAACACTGAATAATGTGCACATGATCTGGCAACATTGAACACACACATGGCGTATAGTGTTAGTAGGGTTGGGAGCTCAATCACACTCTTCGATATTGTGGCCACCTGCTTCTCTAATCTGAATATATATGCTGTATATGCTGTTGTTAGTGGCTTTGGGAAATGATTAGATATCTCTATCACTATCGTTGGCTTATTTGGGAGCACATAACGACTTGCCGCGAACATCCAGCGGCTTCTCGAGCTTGGCTGCTGAGATGAGCAACAAGCTTGCCTGCTTCTGGACCCAGTAACAGACGATTACATTGAGATCGAGACTTTGCTTGAATATCTCTCATATCACGCCCAAGCTTACAAGAACATGACACGAGGACAATATAGGATTTATCAAACTGCCTTGTGTGACCAAAAGTGAGAAGTCGAGATCAAGATTCCATCGGCTTGCATCTGATGAGTTTGGACCCTTGATCTTGATCTTGTTCCACGTGCTTTCGTGTTCGTGCCCCACGCGAAGTTGTGCCTAAACGCGCCGCGATCTACCCAAATCATCTCAACATTCATCTCGTTCTCGCAATATTGCCACTACTGACCCTAGGGCTGCGCATTGTTGTCATGATGCGTACCTGGCCCGGCAATGGATCACACAAATGACGCGACACAATCTGGACGCTCATTTACGCTGGCTGATCTCGACGAGGCCTTCTGTGCCACCGGACGTACAGCTACCGCCCGCGACAACTTCATTCGGCGCGACTCCTTTAGAGGAAATCGAGGATATACCCGACGGAGCATTTGATGACGATATCAGCGAAGCGACTACCGATGTGCCCGACGAATTCGACATCCAGGCCCAGCCCACGATAGAGGAAGAGTCAAAAATGGCAAGGCTAAGGGCCGCACCTGGCTCTCCTATGAAACCGAGATTAGTCTCCTTGGGTCCTGGCTCACAGACTGAGGGCGGTACTACTGGCAGGGTGAGGCCGGCTAGCAAATGGCAGCAGACGGTACAATTGGCAGCAAAGCCCGAGTCTGTTCCGCAGACGCCGCTTAAGAATGAGTGGGAGCTACAAGCCTCGGGCTCCGATATTGAAATTATGGATTTGACGGAGAGCATGGATCAATTAAGAAGTCCTACTCGCGAAGCGGGCGTGAGGAGCGGCATCGGGCGCAAGAGAAAGAGTGAGGAATATCGGGCGGATCTGGATGATTGCCCTCGACATGGCTCACCAGTATCAGCCAAGGTACAACGCACAGCAACTGGGCCGGTATCAACTGGGAGTCGGGCGAAACCACAACCGCAGCCGACAACGTCTTCCGAGTATTCCGCGATCGACGCAGTCCTCGATGAGGCACCTACCGAGCCTCCGCCACCCTACTCTACTGTGGTTCCACAGCCACCAGTGACGAACGATACATACTCGCGTCGACCACTGGGCGCACAGGCTCGTAATGAGCCTGTTCCTCAGAAGCGGACTATCATGCCAGACTCCGAGGACGAAGAAGATGAGAGCATAATACAACTTACCGGTCCTCCGACGCGAGCATATCCACAACCGACAACGATCAAGGAATCGCCAACAAAGAGAAGCACATCCCGTACCCTGCCAGAGCGGTCGTCACATGCGGCTTCGCCAACAAAACCTCCCTCGTCATCGGATCTAGGTCGACCCCCGGGATCCATCAGCACGCAAGGTGAACCGAAATCGGCACTTGAGCAGGAAGATCGGAACCGACTGGATAACTTCTTCAACCTCTCTTCTGATGCTATCAACCGTGTCTTACAGGAACTCAGGACTCGGGAAGATCAAATCGCTGAAGAGATTGCGCATTGTTTCGACAATGACGATGAGGCTGGAGCGGAACACAAGCAGGATGAATTGAATCAAGTGGAGAGCCGTCAGAATGCTCTGGGAGAGCTTCAGCGTATGCCTCGGTCACGGGACGAATTGACGGCGAAGAAAACCGAAGCCTTCAACAACATGCGCCAGGCTATCAAGACGAGGACTGGGATAGCGGAAGCCAGAGCTGCAAACGACCGATGCAAGCATGAGCTGATTGACTTCGAGAGCAACTGCTTGCGCTTGCTCAACATCTGTGAAGAAGACATCAATAAATGTCTCAGGCGAGCAAGTGCTAGCCGCCCGTCAGATGCAAAATCAGTTGCAGTCAAGGCAACGCAAGCTATGCCAAATGCGAATAGGTTAGCCGATATGAGTGTCCCTAGCTCAACTCGTATTGCGCAAACACAAGCCCCAATCAACGCCTTCGAACACATGAGGGACATGAGTTATGCGCAGGCACCAGTCAGACAACTAACAATGGCTCCACCACCTCGGCCTGAGCGCTTCTCGCCACCACGAAAAGAAAAGGCCCGTACACGTTTCGCCCCGTCTGACGAAGTACACATGATCGACGACTTTCCGGATGACGAAGACCAGCTGTTCAGCAACAATATGGGCACGCCGCCTGCGCCATTCGCAGACCATAACGAGGACTTCGGAGGCGACGACGACGACGACATGCTTGAATTTGCTGATGATATTGAAAACCGAGGATTGCCCAAGAAGCCTGCTCGTCCCACCTCAGAGCGTCCCGTCTTCGGGGAAACCTCAGCAAACAGCCAAACGGCCATGGCTCCACCAAGCTCAAAGAAACACAAGAAGTCCCAAGTGATCGAGGCGGACGCTGATATTGAGGCGCAATTCCAGTTTCCATGGTCCGACGATCTAGTGAAAGCCCTCAAACAGCGTTTCAAGCTGCGTGGTTTTCGACAGGGGCAGCTTGGCGCAATTAATGCAACTTTGCAAGGCAAAGATGTCTTCGTTCTCATGCCGACAGGAGGCGGCAAGTCTCTGTGCTACCAATTACCTTCCCTCATAAAGTCTGGCACTACTCGAGGTGTGACTGTTGTCATTTCACCACTGCTCAGTTTGATGCAAGATCAGGTCCAGCACCTCCGAGCCTTGAACATACAGGCATACGTGATCAACAGTGAAACCCAGCAGGACGAGCGTCGTGCTATCTTTGACGCGTTCAAAGAGTCCAACGTTCAAGACTTTATCCAGCTACTCTACGTCACTCCGGAAATGTTGAGCAAAAGCCAAGCGATCGTCAATGCGTTTGGCAGGCTTTACGATAAAGGCCAACTTGCACGATTGGTAGTTGATGAAGCTCACTGCGTCAGTCAATGGGGACACGATTTCCGTCCCGATTACAAAGCGATTGGGGACGTCAGACGACAGTTTCCGCAGCTCCCTGTGATTGCACTCACTGCCACAGCCACCGAGAATGTGAAGGTCGATGTCATGCATAATCTCGGCATTGACGGATGCGAGGTCTTCGCGCGAAGTTTCAATCGTCCGAACCTCTACTATGAGGTGCGCCAGAAAGGGAAGGGTAAGGAAGATCTGGAAGCTATAGCACAGCTTATCCAGAACAACCACCGCGGCCAGACTGGCATCATCTATTGCTTGTCACGTAAGAATTGCGAGGACGTTGCAAAGCAATTGTTGAAAGAATACAAGATTCGTGCTCATCATTTCCATGCCGGCATGGAGTCAGCGGAGAAAGCTAATATCCAGAAGAAATGGCAAGCAGGACAATACCATGTCATTGTGGCTACCATCGCCTTCGGCATGGGCATCGACAAAGCCAATGTACGCTATGTCATCCACCACAGTATGCCGAAGAGCTTGGAAGGGTATTACCAAGAGACAGGACGCGCTGGAAGAGACGGCATGAATTCCAGCTGCTACCTGTTCTACGGCTACCAGGACGCTGGCAAGATGCGACGCATGATTGACGACGGCGACGGTAGCAGAGAGCAGAAAGACCGCCAACATCAAATGCTACGCAAAATGACCGCGTACTGCGACAACAGAGCCGTTTGTCGCCGCGTGCAAGTCCTGAACTACTTCAACGAGAAGTTCAATCCTGATGAGTGCAACGGACAGTGCGACAATTGTAACTCAACCTCATCGTTCGAGGAAAGAGATATGACCGACTACGCTGTTAGTGCGATCAATCTTTTGCAGGAGTTGCAAGGAAACAAAGTCACCCTGAACTATTGCATGGACGTCTACAGAGGCTCGAAAATCAAGAAGATTGTCGACAGTGGTCACGACACGCTGGAGAACCATGGAAAAGGCAAGAGTCTCGATCGTTCGGACGTTGAGCGCCTATTTGCCGAGCTACTTAGTGAGGGCGGCTTGAAGGAGTACAACGAGATGAACCGCAGCGGATTTGCGAATCAATACATGGAGGTCGGTCCCAGAGCGAACGACTTCAGACGTGGGAAGCAGCGACTCAAGATCTCCTTCTGTACGTCACCCTATGGTAAGACCAAGGCTGCTCCGAAGAAGGCCGTGTCACGAGATGCAGTCACGAAGAATGCTCGAAAGCCAGCGGGCTCGAAAGCACGAGCGGAACTTCCGGAATCGACTTACATATCTTCGCCAATACAAGAAGCCATGACGAAGCGCAAGCAAAGTCGCCAACCACCAAGCAATGGTCGTTTCGGACAATACGCTCACGATGGTGGCTTTGTGGTTGACGACGAAGAGGACGAAGACTACATGGAAGAAGATGATGACGAAGATGATGGCTTCGAGCCGCCTCGGGACAATACACGATCGACTCGCGCTCAAGCACAACCAACCAAGCGGGTTGGCCATCGCATAACGAGTGATGAAACTATGGACAGCCTCAGTGAGATGCATCGCTTGATCGTTGAGAGTTTCCTCCCGAAAGCCAAAACCATCGCCTCGACGCTCCAGAACAACTATTTCCTGCATGCTCCGCCATTCTCTGACACAGTCCTCCGACAAATGGCCATTCGTTTCACTGAGACCGAAGAAGACATGCTCCGCATTCCAGGCGCCGATCCTGAGAAGGTGCGCCTCCATGGCAAACACTTTACGAAGCTCATTAAGGATCATCATCGCCAGTACAAAGAAATGACTGGCGGCGATGAAGAATCTCGTGTCCTCGACCCTAACCTGCAGAACGTCATCGATCTGGTCAGTGACGATGAAGACGAGAATGACGACTACGGACCCGGGTTCGATGGCTCAGACATGGAAGATGACGATGGCGAGGCAAGCAACTACTTCCAACCAGATGCTCGCGTGCAGGCTTTCAACCAGAAGTTTGCGAACTCACAACTCGCGAATGCCAATTCGTATGCTGGGGCCTCGCAAGCACAGAGTGGAAGAAAGACGGCTGCTAAGCCAAGGAAGCAGAAATGGAGGGCAAGAGGAAGCACGTCATATGGCAAGCGCTCGACGTCGGATGGCGGATCAAGAGGCGCTGGTTCGAGGGCATCTGGTCGAGGTGGCGCGTCAAGTAAGAGAGCTCCCAAACGGTCTGCTGCCGGGAGCACCAAACGGGCTGGTGCAAGCTCAGGTGGTGGATTCTCAGCAATGCCTACTTGATCCGCCTTGCAAGGAATTTTGGGAGGTTGTAGTTACGCTTTCCCTCGCGCCTTGTGGTTGCATGACCTCGCGGTGGTGGCGGCTAGTGTGCTCTGAGCAGCGCACGCCGCAGAGTGGTACGGAACGATTACTTTATATATAATATAACAAACGCGACGACCTTGATGATCACAATAAAGTACTACAATCTTGTACAGAACAAAGTCTTGCTTGCCTTTCGAGTCCGCTGTAGCCATTCACACGCTGTGACTTACGTTCGGTCTGATATTAGTCTGAACAATCATAGGCTTCGATGTTAACATTTCATCGGTCTCTCAATGGTGTATTAAACCGCTTTAGTATTGGAAGTCGCTAGTACAAGCATATGCATTAACAGGGGTCTAGCAATAACTTGCTTCTTCTCAAGGGTGTGTTGAATTGATTCCTAACTCTATGTCTACTGGATTTAGCACATGCGCCATTAAGAGTACAACGAGGGAAGATTGGTATCTCAATGGTATATTAGCTTATAAATATTTCCGTATCGACCGATATAAGCATATGTGCCACCGAGAGTCCGGCGTAGACTTACCAGCATCTCAGTGGGTGCTATAGTTGTATTCATTTCAGTTTCTACTGGCGACAGCCCACACATCCCTGGGATTCCAACGAGGGAGGGCTTTTCAGCATCTCAATTGTCACCATACTATCCTTAGCTCTATGATGCCCTATAGCTCTTTAATTTCATCCACTATTCTATTCTTTTCTATCGTCCCAGTCTTACTCTCCTAGGCCTCCTCGACAAACTCGCATTATGTTTGATTTCGTAAACGCTTCTCTGCCTAATCGCTAAAACTCTACCCATTCGGAGCTGTTAAGGTAGATAACCCTGTCAGGCTTCTAGAATAGTCATGTCGAAATCGACATTTTGACCTAGATAGATCGATTGGAACAACCCCACCGGCTCTTTGAGATCAACATCGGGCTTCCTGTGACAGAGCTGCTAGCTCAAGGAGATATGAGACATCCCTGTGAGAACAATTATCCATTAGCATAAAAGCATCGATCTGGCGAATTGTAATGCTCTGCTCTGTGCCGCACGCTCGCAATCTGCACCTCATGGCAGATTTGAACGTACAGGCTTTCCACGAAGCAAAAACGATGTAAGAACAAAAGGAATACTCATCAGATGAGTAGATATATGGAGAAACCCGGAGTCGAACCGGGAACCTTCTCCACTTAACAGGTACATCGCTGTATCATGCTAAGAAGATGTCATACCGCTAGACCATATCCCCTGTCATTCATTGCTGAATCGATGAGTGGTGGTCGTGTTACAACAATATGTACCTATCATCTTCAGCTAGACGCGAATTTAGAGCACATCGATCGATAAACAGTCGCACAAGTACCTTTGAAGTTGTGTTTGAAAAGTTCGTGGACGTAAATTCTCATCCGAGGTATTTGGATTTTGATACAGTAGTGTATGGTTCATAACGATTTGTACGATTAAGCATAGCTCGTGTACATACCCAAGGCTACCATTTTACTTCTGTATGTACCCGCTTCTTGAGGAATTGGTTAGTTCGCAAGATAGAAGGATGTAAAGCATGGTCGTCTCGGCTTCTGCCAAAATTGCCGCTGTCCAGAAATTTAACTTCGCAAACTTTGGACTCCAATATACTCTCTAATATCAGAGGTCGAAGACAGAGATGATAGAACCATGTTCAAGGAGATGCTAACATATACTATCATGTCAATGTTCTCAAGGTTCCTATATTTCCATGTAGATATTCGGATCCGCTGAGCTAAGTGAGGTAAGCGTGTCGTGCACGAACTTATGAGCTAGCACTCCAAGTGATTGGTCCATCGATATGTGATAAGCTGCACAAACCAACAACGCTATGTTCTCTAGATGGTAGCAGCCTACATGGCTATACGAACATCTTGATCAATATTCGCACCGACCGGAAAGCAACGCGTCGATACCAAGTCGACTAAGTATACCACTTTTGTCTTTTCGTAGCCAAGGCCGTCAAACGACCCCACCTGAGAGCTACACGGATGTATGTGAGTTCGACCAGCACGAGCTCTGGAACATCGCTCGCCAGCATTGGCTGCCGACTGTACTCTTTTACCAATCAAACCCCACCTTCCAGCTCCTAAGTTCTTCGATGAATTTGTTTGTCTGAGACGAGAAGAAGAATCTGCTTCCAAGACACAAATCACAGTCATTGCCTCAAATATAGCGAAGAAATGTTCACACTGAGAAACGTATTGCTTTATGGAAGCTGCACTCTTTCGCTAGCTGTCGATTCGTGTCTTTTACACATGTTCATGCAGATTTGCGATCTCATCGACAGATTGACGAGCTGACGCTAGATCCGGATCTTGAGAAACTACCGACCGGCATTGATGCATCGATGGACCCTTGTAGCGAGGGAAAAACGGTAATGCAGCCACCTATGCAAGCGGTGTGTCGTGTCTCGCTGTAGTTCTGATGCCCGAGCTCAACCTAGGGTTCTTGCGGCCGCGCCGGTTCTCCTAGACGCCGTTATCAACGGAACTATGCATGACGAGCCACGCTAGTTTCGACCTCACATTTGCCATTTGTGGACAATACATGGAAAGCATGGGCCTCAAGACTCTTCTTTCATTCCTTCCGAACGATGCCGATATGTCTAGTCCCTTTATGGCTGACGATATTGCTATCAAGACGCCGCATAAATTGACACTGAAGCCTAACGGATATATGATTCGCCTGTTGGCATATCTTCGGGTATCGATGAGAGAACTGGAAGCGAGGCGTCGGGACCTCCGATATGATAGTGGCAACAGGACAAGTGTTCATACTGACTGCAGATACTTGGGATTGACCATGACGTCCACTCTCCGTGTCTTCTTCACTTCTTCAGTGGCCGCTCCGAAATACCTGTCTGTGCGAAGGCTCCAATACAGATTTGCACGGACAGAGTTGCGCACGCCTTCAACGTATTCATCCACAGCAGCAGCGGTCGCATTGTCCCAGCGAGGCAGACTTGCCGCCAGCTCCTCGAAGTTTGTGAGGCGAGCCTCGAGCATTTCTCCCAGATAGTCGAATGCTTCTTGTGCACTCATTCCTTGGTTCCGACAAGCTGCCACAAGGTTGTGCTTCACATCCTCTTCCTGTATAAGGATAAGATTAGTATGACGAGACATCATTCTGACCTGCCGCTGTCGTGACTGACCTCTTCCTTGTGGTATGAGACGATATCGTTCTGGATGAGGATGAGATCTACACCCAGGATCTTGATCTGATTAATCGTGTCATTCTCGAATACCGACCTTGGTATCTCGAGCTGATGACCATATTCGACGAGAGCGAACAGTGGCTGCGCACCGATCGATGACCGACGAACAACTAAGAGATCCTCGGGACTGCGGACCTGTCCCATGGAGCAATCTTCAACCTGTCGGAGTGCTCCGTCACAATATTCCTGCATGGCATAGACGTATCTTTCGCGTAAGTCGGCAATGTCTGTACCAGACTTGAAGCGTTGCCAGATGTCCATGTGACAGTCAACTAGACGTTGCTCAGATACTGCGCTCGTTGGAACTGCAGCAGTCTCTTGCTCGTCTTGCATGGTCGATAGGACCCTGTCAATCAATATCGCAGCTTGTGCTGCATTCTCGCGCAGAATGCCATCGTCGAAAAGGTCATCGAAAGGGAAGATCCAGTTCCCCCAATCGCAGATCAAGCGGAATCTCTCATAGTTCGCCTTTGGAGCCAGAACGGCGCAGAAGTAAGAAAAGTCGATGGCGTGAATCTTTTTCTGCATCTTGTAGTCGCACTCCGAGCTGGTAACGAGCCATTGCTCTGATTCTGCACGCACTGGGTGATAGTGGGGATTGAGAGATGGAGGTTCGGCGAGGAACGATGTGAACAAATCGGGTATAACGACAATTTGGCGAGCCATTCTTGCACAATTTAGCATAGACTCAACTCGTCTGTGACTGGGTTATATATTGTTACAAGGAGCTGGTTTATCGGTCCTTTGGACACTGAGCTACGTTAGCAGCCTTACGATGATCGTCCTATCGTGACCCACTTGAAGTCCTTGGGATGCAGCGGACACCGTGCCCACCAATATGTCTCGCGGAAGCTGCTAGGGTCAAACTAGACTTGTACCTCAATGCCAGCACTAAATCGTGACTGAGCTCTGAAAAAGGTAAGTTTTTTGCGACTGGCATGTGGAAAGCATCGACCCGTGTTTTTATTCAAACCTGACAGCAAACGCTTCATCGGCCAGCCTTTCATCGGTCTCGCGGACATTCCTGACACCGCTGCAATGGAAACGCACACAACGGCACCCAGTGTGGGCGAACGCATTGAATTCCCTCTTTATCAGTTCACCTGGACTGAGGATCACATTAACGAGGAGGCACTCCAGAGGCTGCAGCTCGATTACGATGAGCTAGGAACCCGAGCCTTGGAGCAGCTCCAAGCCATTCAAGCCAAGACTGGACGTCAGGATCTCTTCGACACATTGCGTGACAACCATTCTTCCAATGAAGTCCTAGCATCTTTCTGGGCCGAAACCCAGACAGTACCGAAATGGGTGGATTGGGACCAGATTTCTCGCGGCCAACGCTTTTTCTACAAGCACATGGCGGCAAACTTTGTGGGCTTTGCTCTCCAGGGCTTCATGGGCGAGAACACCACCACTTCAAGCACAGCAGAGGTGCTGGTGAGGACAGGCGGTTTTTCAACTCGTGTCCTCCTTCGTCGCTTGCTGGAAACTTTCCAATGGCTTCTGCAGGTGACAAAACATGTCGAAGCCATCAAGCCGGGAGGCGAAGGACACACAGCCACGGTCCGCGTTCGCCTCTTGCATGCTTCAGTCCGCTCACGCATCATCAAGTTGACAGAGTCAAGAGCTGGCTACTTCGACGTCCAGAAGCATGGAGTACCCATCAACACCACCGATTCGATGCATTCCATCGCCACATTCGGATGCAATCCCATCTGGCTCCAGTTGCCACGTCTCGGAATCAAGCCCACCGCACAAGAAGCAGAAGACTACATGGCTTTGTTCCGTTACGTGGCGTACGTGATAGGAACTCCACACGAATACTTCGCTTCCGCCGCTAAGGGCAAAGCGTGCATGGAATCGATCGAAATGATCTTGCGTCCATCTGAGAAGTCCAAGACCCTCGGACACAATTTCATGGAATGCCTGAAAGACGTTCCGCCCCTGAACTTGTCGCGTCCTTTCCTCGAGGCGGGCACGAGAGTGATCAACGGCGAAGCGCATGGCGACTTGATCGACGTTGCAAAGCCAGGACTCGTGTCATACTGCCAGTTTTACGGTTTATGCTTTGTGCTGCGAGGTATAACACTCTTGCAACGACTTTCACCTAGGTTTGAGGATTACTTGTCAGCAGTAAGTGACCTCCCTTCTTTCTTACATGTACATGTCTCCATACTAAAGTCAAACAGACTTCAAGGTCCTGGATATACACCACAATTATCGAGAGCCGCTCTCACAAATTCGGCCTTGGAGGAGCCAGCGATTTCTCCATGAAGTGGGAGCCAAAGGCTGGAAACTCCACCACTGGCAAAGAAGATGCAGTCAGCCCTGCGGCGACAAGGAAAATATTCGTCAGACCTGTGGAAGCGTTTTCGATGGCGGTTTTCCTTATGGTCTGTCTGGCAGGACTCAGCTTCGTTCTGACTGTCGCTTTGGCTTTTTGGTATACATTTCCACGCTGGTAGATAGGCCGAAGGCAAACAAGATGTCATGTGCATTATGCCAGTATTGCGTGTAGGGTGTTTCACCGCAGTCGATATGCATACATCTGTACAGATTATGGTATTGTACATGTATCTTACAGCTCTGAATCATGTTGGCCAGAGCAACTGGTTGTAGTCCTTACTTTGTACAGGCAGGGTTCTCAGGAACTTGTCGTCCGTGTCTCCTGCCGCCGAAGAATCTTGCGAATGGCTCTACATCTCCTCCCACCGTGGACCAGAGTCGTCGTTGACATGGCCCACGTTCCGTCTGACGCGATCATCGATCCTCATCGTCATCGATATCATCCTCCTCAACCATATCCCTCAACCTCATCAACTGCGCATCAATATACTCATAATCTTTCATCAATGCCGCTTTGGCCTTCTCGAACTCGGCTGCGCCCAACCCTCCACGTTCCAGTGAGTCTCTTAGCAATTTTGCCTCAGCCAGTAAAGCAGCCTGACCCTGCTCAAGATTGCTCTCCAGGAACGGCACGCGCGTCATGACCACGCGACCGTTGTCGAGCATCGCGCACAAATCCTGGGCATTCCGTACCGCGAGCTCACGTGATATTCTGCGACGCGAGATTTGAACCTCATTTTCAAGGTCGGCGACTTCTTCTGGCGAGAGCTTGCCATTCTCTTCAAGAGCTGCTTCGATGCGCTCGGTGTTGCGCTGAGTATTGACAAGGTCGGCATAGCGTTTGCTGTGGGCAGGAAGTTGGCACAGGTAATCTCCGACGGTGGTCTTGAGAATTTTCTTTGAAATCGGCGGGTAAGCTGGGTCGGATGAGTTGGACGAGTAAGACCTGTAAGGCGAGCGAGCCCAGGTTGTCATTGTGCGAGTCTGTGACGCGTTGTTGCCGTGAAGGCCCCAACCTTTACTAAAGGTCGGAACACCAGCAGGGCGCCCTTCGTTTGCTGTTTCCTTGGAAGGTTGATCGGCTGCAGGAGCCTGCGCCTGGGATGATGATGCAGCAGGTTCCGAGGTGCCACGATAAGCGTCTTGAACAGCTTTAAGAGCCTCAGCAAGCATACGATTCGCGGCAGCTGCTTGAGAGGGCAGGCTTTGAGTGGCGTAGGAAGTCTCGGTCTCCTCAAGCACCTGTTGGAGAGTCTGCTGGTCAAGGATAGGCGAAGAAGGGCCCAGCTCTTCTATAGTCTTTGGTGTCATCTTCTTGCTGGAATTTTCAGGTGCTTCCTTCACGCTCGACTTCGTGGATGCCACGGCCTGAACCTTTTCTCCAGCCTGTTCTGTCTCTGGGGCCTCTATTTGCAATGGTTCAATTCCGCTGCCAAGGTTTCTATAGCCTTGCATGCCATAGGCTAGGGCACCTTCATGCCCGGAATGTGACTGTGGAGTCAAGAAGACTTGCGATACCTTAGCCACAACGATCATGTGATCGCCGACTTGAATGCATTTATCTGGCAGAATGGTTGCGATGATAACAGTCTGTACGGCTGCACTCCAGCTGATTACTGGAGTCATACCCTGCTTGATGTCCGCGTCAGGATGTTTCGCAAGGTGTTCAAAGGGTTCGTGCGGCTTCGTGTAACGCTGCGTGAAAGCGTGCGCCACCGCTGCGCCTTCAGGTGAAGCTTTGAGCAGGTGGACTCGTAATAGCCCGCTACTAGCAATAGCATCCCAGGACCGTGATGGAACGCGCAAGTTGAATGAGATGACGGGTACTGGTGTCAGGGTGACGGTGCAGAAGGAAGACACTGTGACACCGCGGGCGAGAGTTGAATCTGCTTTCGCGTTCGGGTTCGAGTCCTTTTGCATGGACGTTACGACTGCAACGGGTTGTAAGAGATGACGAAGAGCAGTACGCATGGCTTCGGTAAGTTTGGGCTTCCCTTGCTCGGATGCTTGGTCGACCACTGCTTTTGCAACTGATTCTTTGCCATTGCCACGGGCCTGGATTTCGGGAGCCTCTCTACTGCTCGGTGTCGCACTCATTTCTCCCGCAGATGATTTCTGCTTTTCGTCACCTGGCTGAACGTGTTCCTTAAAGCCTTGGGCCGTCTCCTTGTGCGGCTCTGTCGCAGAGACATGTTCGGGTTTCCACATGGTCTTTGCGGCAACCGAATCCTCGAATTTGCTAGGAGCCTGGACTTCTGAGGCCCTACCATCGTTCGGCGTTGTGTTAGTGGGGACCAAAAACGTTTCTGGCTCCTCGACACTTGACTGCGCGCGCTTCTTCGGTGCTTCAGCTGTCTCCCTACGCTGCATTGTTGGCAAGACGCGTTTCGGTTTCCACGAATTGTTGGTGGAATCGTGGCGCAAATTGCCAATCGTATCTCGACCGTCATCCATAAATTCGACCAAGTCAATCTTGAGGATCCTGGCCTGTCCATTCTCGCCGAAGTGTCTTCCGGGGTGGCGATAGAGGAGTCGACTGAATGAATCGACAGCATCTAGCACTTCCAACCTGTATCCCTCCAACTTAAGTGCCACCGCCTCCTCGTCTTTCTCGGGCCGCAACACAACTTGATTCTCCCAATCGAATGACACGTGCGGCTTACCCTCGCTCAAATCACGGAGCTTGAACAGAGCAGAACGATCAGAAGGAATACTCACCCATGCATAGTACGAACGTGGAAGCTCTTCATGCGGAACAGCCGCTTTATAGAGATCCTGAGACGCTGCTTTCTCCGCTCTGTAAACACGGTCAAACTCAGTGGCTTTGATCTTACCGGCGTGCAGGACTTCAAGCTTCACAGCAGGCCCGCCCATTTCGCTTCGATTCTGATCAACAATGTTTTGGAGCTCAGCGAGAGCAAATCTGATCCCTTCCTCGGCGCCCACAACTTCCATCGCATCGAAATCCTCGTTCATTGGGCGGAGCTGAGACGTTTTGACATCACATTCGGATGACAGCATACCCTTTCTTGTGTTTATGGCCTTGCTGTCATTCTTGGGTATGGACACCACAGCGAAGTCTGTTGGTTGCAGGGCTGCGAAGTCGATCTCGAGCTCGAGGTCTCGAATGCTCGCATAAGTTGAGCCATGCTGCTGGTTGTAACGCTCAATACCCTCTTGTATCAGGTCTTGCGCTAGATCCAAGGCATGAGGTGTTCCAATAGCCTGAAGGTGTCGCCCGAAGAGCGCGTTTCGATAACGTAGCGCTTTCAGGTTAGCTCTGATCTGTATGTCCGCAAGCGGGTCTTGGGTTTTACTGCGTTTCAGAGATTGTGGGATTTTGTATCTTCTCACTTCATAGTCCGGATGCCAATAGTCCGGAACAGTGTAGTCACTTGGCTGGGATTCCAGTTCAGTGGTAGGGGAGCCAGTTTCCACTTGTTCCTTCTCCGGAGCATCAAGCTCTTGACCGACTGTAGACTCGACTGAACTACCCTCTGGCACGGTCTCATTATCCACGACTGTTGTTGCGAAATCCTCCCCACCAATCTCTTGACCAGTCACACCAGCATGGATCTTGAGGTACTCTGTGTCCGCTTGCATCTCAGGTATGGTGATACGAAACTCCGCAAGCCAGTTCTTCGCTCTGTCCACATCTGCGACGATGCCGTTCAGACCGATGCATCGCTTCTTCCCGTTATCAAACACCTCAAGTTCTTTTATTTTAATTCCAAAAAACAGTTCGAGGTCTTTGACGTCGCCGTCCTGTCTCATGCTCTGCCACGTTAGCTCAGGCAAGCAGAACTCTTCTTCAGCGCGACCAGAAAGCTGATTCCGCCTAACAGATTGCCAGTAATTGAGGTCCTCTGAGCGTAGGTCATTAGGCCTGATGATTTGTGGTCGCTTGGCGAGCTGGCTGCCACTCACTGATGGCCTTCGCTGACGAGAGACATATGTGCGAAGCTCCTCAACAAATTGTAAGACTTCCTTCACCTGTTTCGTGTCGCCTTTCAATTGCATGAAATTATACATTCCGTATTTGTCCAGTCGTCCAGCCTGAACCCCAAATTTTGACTGGAAGTACTCGATTGTACCTCTTTTGCCGATGGGCTTGACAAAGGCTTCAGGCAGACTGATGACCTTCTCAACCTGTCCATCGTCGGGTCCATGCAGACTGCTGACATCCTTAACCTGTCCGTCGTCGGATCCATCGGTGAGTACATCAGTGGAAGACTGCTGCACCTCGTGCGAAGTAGGCTCGACGTCGGTCTGGTTTGCGCTTTGTGTTGTGGTCGATTTCATTTCATCTGTATGTCCAATTTGATAGAGTCTTCTCCAGATAGCCCAAACATCGCTATAATCTCCTTTAAGGTGAACGGGACACAGGACATCATTGTCAAGGCCCTCTTTGAAGTTTGACACAGTAAGCTGAACCTCGAACACCTCCGCCTTTTTCCTGATGGTTTTGTCGCGCAATACCTTGCCTGGCACTGCGATCTCGAGAGTGAGGCTCCGTTTTGCCTTTGCACGGACGACATGGTCCCAAGCGGCGAGGGTTCTGTAAGGTCGATTGGCGATCGATTGTACTTCCTCGCTCCGTAGCAGCTCCTCGGTTCCAGCGAATTCGTTCGTATCTTTTGGAGTAGCGGCAGACGCGTACGACCTGACTCCTGTCCTGCTATGCGCCGCATACGCTGCATTCTGCCTCCGCCTTGAGATCAAGCTGTGTGCTGTACATCGTCTGGTCGGATTGGCGGACCGCACGGTCCATTGATAGAATGCTGCGTAGAAGCGGCGCGTGGCGGCTCCAGAACGCTGCATCGAGACCAGCGACCGTCGCGGAAAGCAAAAACAAAAACCGAAAGTATTAAAGGTGTGCAGTCGAGCTTGGAGAATATACAGGTACCTCGAAACAGCTACATCATGGTGCTGCTGCATCGGCCGAATTCCGCACCCATCTCCGCAACTTCTCCTCCGTCCAAAGCCCATCACCAGCCAGCCAGGGAAACCGATCGCAAGACCATCTCAATCCTCCCGCAGCAAGAGGACGACATCGCCAACAATGCCACCAACACCCACAATGTCGCTCCTCGGCAGCTCCCTGCGACCAACCTGCCCTTCCTGCCGATTGACCACTCAAATCCGGCAAGCGTCGCTGCTCCGCCGCCCCAAGAGGCCTTATACTTTCACGCAAATGATCACGCTGTCGGACGGCTCGACATACCTGCACCGCACGACCTCGCCCATGCCGATCTACCGCTCAAATAAGGACACGAAGAACAACCCTCTGTGGAACCCGAGCAGTCAGAAGCTGGCGAATGTGGAAGAAGATGAGGCGGGTAGGCTGAAGAGGTTCAGAGGACGGTTCGGTCGGGGTTGGGATGCGGAGGTTGTTACTGGCGCGGAGGAGGTAGGTGATTTTGATGGGTGCGGTTTGTGCAGTCTTATCTTGGTGGGTGCTGACTGGTACTTTTACAGGCGCGAGAGGGCGAAGAGGGTCTCAGTCCCGAGCAGGGAGCAGAGTCTCTGCTTGATCTTATTTCAGGCTACGGAAAAGAGGCAGAGAAGAAGGGCGAGGCCGCTGGCGCTACTGAGGCGAAGCAAAAGAGTGGAAAGGGCAAGGGCGGCGAGAAGTGAGCGTGAATACCCAGAAGCTGTACTATTGCAGCTTGGAAGACACGAAAAATTGCATAGCGTGGCTCTGAGTCTCCGGGCACCTGAAAGAGCCAATTGAGCATGCAGAGTGGAAAGCACATGGTCGGAAACAGCATGAGCAAATGCGCACGGCATCTCGCGGTGGACTGTACAGTACGAACGGTGGCTTGGGACCGATGGAAAGGAAGCAGCAGCTCCCAATGTACAATATCAATCTTTTTGCTTTCGGCAGAGCTATTTACTTCTGCGCTATGGTACATTTGCCTGTTCTTCCGAGGCAGACACCCTTTGTGAAATTGAAGATACTTCATCCAGTCTGCCTTTCCCAATAACGCCACGCTAGTTTTCCCAAACCATCCTACCGTTCAAACAGTCTCCAATCTTTGACTTTTGTCCTTGTGAAGGGTAGAACCTAATCAGCCCGGGATCATCATGGCAAATACGCACCACCGGCAACGACAAGGTTCATGTTGGTGAAGCCAACCTTGTACACCGGGCTCTTCTTCGTCGGGAACGCACTGATCTGATCGGGACTGACGACCACATCCTTTTTCGCTTTGCCCTTCGAATTAGTAGCTGCGCCACCAGCGACGCCAGTGCCATCGACCTTGTTACCAGCACCACCTTCGCCAATGACTTTGCCGCCAGCATCCTTGTTTGGTGCTACGTCCCAGACTCTGACGGTGCCGTCTGCGCCAGCAGATACCAAGACTGTAGACTCCACACTCCAGTCGAGCGACCAGATGCCGCCACGTCCATGGCCACGCATGCGCTTGGTCAAACGGCCAGTGGCAAGATCCCAGAGCAAGATCTCACCACGGTCATCAGCCGAGGCGAGCATCTTACCGCTCTTTGCGCAAGCAATGGCTGTACAATTGCCTGTGTGACCTGTGAAAAGACGGACTGCCGTTCCTTGCTGAATGTTCCACATCCTGACTGTGCGGTCGGCGCCTCCTGCAGCTGTGAAGACGTATGCGCCGTTAGGATGCCAAGCCACAGCCTCAACATCGGAGTCGTGGCCAACGAACAATCTCAACGGCGCAATTTGGGGTGTGCTCCAGAGACGTGCGGTGCGATCCGATGAGCATGAGACGAAGTAGTGTCCGAAGGGACCGAAACGGACGTCCCACACAGGTGACGAGTGCGATTTGTACACAACAACATTGGACCACGTGTCGAGTGACCACAGGCGAATGGTTGCGTCTGCTGAGCATGAAAGCAAATAGCGAGGTCTTGACTCCGGCCTACTTGAAGTGCCGTTGGTGTGACCGTTGGTCTGTGGTTCGGGAATGGCGACGGAGGGTGCGAAAGAAAGTGCATAGACTGGTCCAGAGTGTCCGATCAGGCGACGCGAGGATGATGGCTGTGTGTCTGGCGCGTCTGTTGGTGATGTGAGGGGCTTGTTGTCGAGAGACCAGACGCGAATATACGACTCTGCTGTGCCGACAGCTGCTAATGAGTTGTCGCCTGAGAACTCGATGCAGTTCACGCTGTCAAATGTGTTGTGGAAAGTAAACATGGTAACGCTGAGGCCTGGTCCGACGCCGCTACTACGTCCGTCAATGTGGAAGCGGTCGCGATTCTCTCGGATCTTCTGGACCTCCATTGCGACATCTCTGGCAGTCGAAGGTGGCAGCGGTAGTGCATCTCGTGAGGGAACGTCGTCCATAGGCTCACGTTTGATCTGGTGTTCGAACTCCTCAACTAGCGAGTTTTGGCCTGGTGCCGGAGGATGTGACGAATCCTGGTCTTGCAATTCAGCCTTCACGTCGTCCATCAAGTCTTGCTCCATGGGCATCGGGCCGAGCGACAGTTTTGAGAGCACGGAGGGAGCGTTGCGGTCCAGATTTGCAGACCCGGGATGGTGCCCAGGAATGCCCTCATCCTCAGCAGGCACGTCCTGGTCACCGTTCTGCTTGCCCAGCAGTCGGGCCAGACTGCGCTCGCTACCTGCTGCAGCGCGATCGACGTTGCGAATGTCAAGATTGTTGGTCATGATGGCCATAATGGTGGCACCACCTTCTTTGTCCTTTGACTCAAGGAATTGTGTAAGTGTCATGAACGCCATGTTGCTCATGGTCAGTCGGTATTTGTTATTGCGGTAGAGTTGAGCCACAGTGTTCTGCTGGACGTGCTCAGGCATGCTCATAGGCCCGAGCGCTCTAAGATCGTTCTCGTGCTCCGTTTCAAAGTGCGTACGGTACGCGTTGAAGAACTCCTGGCTGTCGCGCATGAAGTGTTCGCTCAGCATGTCGATGAATGAGTATACGAACAGTGGCCACAGCAGACGCTTGAGCTCAGGTTTGTAGATGTCCAGAACATTGTCGATCCACTGCAGAGTAAGATCGAAAGAAGTGAAGTATTTGCGTCCGCCAGTATCCTCAACGCGGGAGGGAATAGGGCGGCCATCTGCATCGACATTGGCACTCTCCCTACGGAGCATAGCCTCCGTACGGCTGTATCCTTTCTTGGAGAGATATTCTAGGACCTGCCGAGTCACATAATCAGTACTGTATCGAGGCAAAGACATATTGACATGAATGACGCCAGGAAAGCGACGAGATGTTTGTGTAGCGGGGAGCGAGTAAAGCTGTGATCGGGGGAAACGTGATATTGCTCCTATCAAGACGCACTGTCCTACGCTTGCTTTCTTCGATAGCGAAAGGAAGCCTCGCTGGGCGAGAGGGTTGCACCTGTCGACTCATAGTCACGGGTACTTGCAGGCAATTGGTTGCGCGTCTTAATGGCAAATTGCTTGCTGAGCGTTTCAAATGATGTCGATGGATTGGGGCATGAGTCGTACAGCAATTGTGTTGCCGCGATTAACGCAGTAGAAATAATAAATAATCGAAAGAAGTGTTGATGCTTGCCACTTCGGCTCTGTCATGCGACTAGCCGTATGGTGTTGCCGCGTGGCAGGTAGCATCGCGTGCAAAGTGAGAGTGAAGTTGAGATCAGAAGCGCATACATACAATTTGATTCAGATTCTGGGATTGCTGTCCCGGTGGAGGAGGCGGAGGGCCCTGCCCATGCGGTGTGTTCATGTTGCCGTTGGGTGGGCCCACGCTGGGCGGGCGCGACTGCTGCTGTGCAGACATGGCGGAGTCTCAGCGCATGCGATCAAATACGATGGTTCTTCTCTAGATGGTGGTAGGCGGCAGAAGATTGTTGGTGAAAAGAGGATGATATGGAAGTAATGGCGTGAATCTTGAGCGCTCCCACGCCTCTCACCCGCAACGCGCGCGGAGAGGAAAGTGAGGTGAAGTTCGCGCTCTCTCAAACTAGCGCGGCTTCCCAAGATTGGCCTGCCGTTCACCTATAGGTAAGGCAACAAGACCACACCACGTGTAGAACATCACCTTCGCTCACTATTACGCTCCTTGACGAATTGCCTCGCTATCATGGCTACTCAGACTCTTTCGACAGCAGATCGCATCCGCGAGCTCACAGAAGTCAACAGCGACGTGGCTTCCATGCTCTCGGCAGCTGGTCAAGCCATCAACGCGCTCACGAACCGCCCGCTCAATGCGACAAACGACGCCGACGATGACACAAACATGGACGACACACAAGGATCGGCAACACTGGAGTCACGCAAGGAGTCATTCCAACAAAACTCCCAAGTTTTCTACACAAACCTCCAAGCCGTTGTCGCAAAGCTACGAAGACAAGCGTATGCGCTGGAAGAAGCAGGCATCATAACACCAGAGGCAGCAACTCTTTCGACGATTGCTGTGCAAGCGCCCAAACAGCCTGCCAATCAGCCAGGGCGGCCTCCACAACAAAGCGATCAACAGCCTGAACGTATCACAAATGGTGGTATGGGCAATCAGGACATTGGCTGGTTGAATAGCAGAGGTAATAGGGTTGGTGCCGATAAAGAGAAGGAGCTTGTGGAAGATGCCAAGAAGCTTCTTGAAGATGTGCTGGAAGGTCGTGATGGATGAAAGGCCAACTTGGGATGCTACATCAAATCCATCATGTCTCGACATCCACTTTAAGCACGCTCTTTGGGCCGTTGTACAGACAGAATTTCGACGATGGCCGGTGACGGTGAAGCGACTTCCAAGGCTCTCACACGTATGCAGGAATACCTGGCACTACCTCGTCTTCGTCACATTGGTCATACGAAGACCTCGCCGACGACGACCTCGCAATCTTTATTTGCTAAAGATGCAGTTGGTCCGAATACTTTTCGATCGATACCTTTGCGAGAGGCATTTCGTGCAGACACGGCACATACTGTGGTCGAGACTCTGTCTTCATTGAACGACGTGAAGACTCCACGAACTCGACGCTGGCCGACAGCGGATCACACCATGGTGCTTTCGGCCACACGTCATATTTTCCGCAAAAATGCCAGGCTTCATGCCTTCTTCTCTTTTCCACTGCGACCACTACAACAGAGCTTGACTTCTCCATGCCATTGGTGAGGAAATCTTTGGACCTATCATTGCGCTATGACCATCTCAGGAAGTCGGCCCGATCAGACTGCCGAAACCTCGTTCTTTTGCCTCTTCACCATCAGCCCATGTCCCTTTGGCATGCCTTGACATTTCTGAGCATCATATTGTCAGTTTTACATCGAATAACATCAACAAAGCAAGCCTGGTCTAGCGGTTATGATTTCTGTCTAACACTCGTCTTGTTACAACATGAGCTCGATTGGCAGCACAGAAGGTTCCCGGTTCGATTCCGGGGGTTTGTAACAGATGTTCTTCATTGTTCTTTTGATCTTTTTGCTCCACTGACATGGCTTGAGCGATAGAAGTTGCGTGAGGATGGTATTGAAGGGAGCCGATTACCATGGACCCCTGAGGTTTAGCCACCCTTCGATTTCGGAAGTCTGTAGCAGATTTTCAATGATAAACCTGATGTTTTCTCGTTGGCATTGAAGAACTCGAGCGATGAAGCGGCAACTTTGTAGTAGCTAGAAGCTTTTGAATCGATCTTGGTGGATATGCTGTCAATAGACAAGCCTGATCATCGCAAGCGGAGTATAGTCTCTCAATGGCCTGTATAATCATCCTTACATTTGTACTAAAAGGCGAGAGCATGGCACTTCCTGGGAGTCGGAAATCTTCTCGATGTCCTGCATGGTAATCCTCATATCTGTAGCAAAAGGCAAGAGCATAACACTCCTCGAGAATCAAACAATCTCTCAATGGCCCGTTCGATCATATTCAGCCTCTGTGACAAAGTGCAAGAGCACAACCATTCTCAGAGCTCGGACGGGTGCTCGGCAGTATCCCAATGGTAACAAAAAAACATGTTAACCTCTTGTCTTGCTTACGCAATCATTCTTTGTCAGAAACAAGGAAGCCAGACCTCCAAAGCCTTCTTAAACAGTTCAGTCGCCTTCAATGCATCATCGCTGCCAGCAATCAGATCACTGCAGTGTCTCCCCTCACTCAACAGAAGTCCAAACACCTCATTCCCCGTCATCAATTCGTTACAAGCTGGTATCTCCTTGGTAATCGTTCTATTCTGTGGTGCTTCTGGGATCAGTCCATTGCTCGGCGCAACACTCACCTCGTGCCACGGATCCCGGAGGCCGGTAATGAACATCACGTTGCTGACATTCTTGTCCCAGCCAGCATACAGCGATCGAGCGTGGACGTCCTGATCAGAAGGTTGATCAAGCCAAGGATACTGTCGTTTGCACGTATCGTCCCATATAGCCTGTGTAGTGAAGAGAGTAGAGATGATGTTATGCGGATTCTCGGGAGCACCGGTTCGGAAGGCGAAGTATTCTGTGCAGACTTGATACTGCCAGGCCTGATTATCGAGTTGCGACAGCCCGGAGGCGCCACCACGTCTCTCGGCGAAGTGACGGTTGTTGGCTTCGATCGCATCTAGTATCACCTCCATTGCGCCTGCTTGAGATGTCGAGTTGGAACTGACATCGGCAGAGCTGATCGATGCACAAGTCACTCCCATTCGTCCGTCCATTCCACGCCATTGCCAATCGGCCGCAACCAACGCTGTAAAGTGGCTAGCCACAATTATGTCAGGTGCTGCGAGCGTGTACTGGGCTCTTTGCCACTTGCTTGTCGTGTCCTTCGGCCAGCGAGTAGAGATCGCATGTCGTAGTTTCGTTTTGGCGAGCCAACTCCCGTCTTTCAAAATTTTATCGAGAGAGCGTACAGCTTCATGCACGATGTTTCTGCATGTCTCTGGTAGGTCGTGTGAGATGTGAAGATAATACTCTGGCAGACTTGTTCGCACTTCCAGAGTCGCGCTACTGCTGTAGCTTGCGAAGAAGATGTCGGGATTGCGGCGTCGGATCATTGCAGCTCGTTGACCTGGGTATGATCCTCCTATCCAGATCCATGGAGTTTTGTCTGGCTTCAAAGATGCATCGGCTCCTGTTGATGTTAGATGCTCGAAGTGCGTTGCAAAGTATACAGTATCTTCAAGGGCTTGCTCAGTATTGAGATATTGATAAGCAGCCTCTTTCTCCGAATTGGTGCTTCTGGGGTCCAACGCGAACGGTGAACTATTGCCGTAGAATCTGTGCTCCCATACGATGGCCAACCCATGAAAAGTTTCTGTAAGATTCATCACAGGATGGGATGGCGAAGATAGTCCGACAAGATTGCCCTCTGAGACGCCTCGTTCGCCAGCATCGTAGAAGAAAATCGGACCACCTGGCCGATGGAAGGTAGCATTGTACCAATAGCGGTTGGCGTATGTTCTATCGTCATCAGGATTGTAATGATCGATTGGTAGCTGAATGGTCGCAGCCTCAAAATGAATCACCTGCTTTTGCACTTGCAGTGGCTGCTGAGGCGGAGTATAGGAGCTCACCAGAACCCAGAGCTGACTGAAAAGTATGAGCAGGCAGATCAGTTTAGAGAACATTGCATACTGCTTCGTTGACCCTGCCTGAATTGTTATGTATCACAAACAATGTCTATACATAAATATAGGTGGGTGTGCGGGGCACCAACGCCTGGCGCCTGGAGCTTCAATGTTGTCGGAGGTCAGGTGCAGGTTAAATTGCACGTCATCGTCGAATCCTTCGACAGATAGACTCGAGGCTAGTATCCTTTAACGTCTATAGACGACCATTCTCGCTTACCTTACCTCTTGGTCATTGGCACATATGCGGGCTAGTGTATACTTGGATACGCCCTAGACAGCTTGTCGTCTGTGAACGGATTAGATCTAAAAGACCGAGCACAAGGCGCAAGTAACAATCCGAGCGTATACCACGAACGTGACATTTTTCAAGCATACGGTTCAACATGCCATTGCTTCCAGGTCGTGGAGATGACCAACTTCATACAAGCCACAGGATAGGGAAAAAGCTCCAGTAAAGTAGCGTGTCCCAATCAATCGAGGGCATATTCAATCGCAATCTAGACTCAAACTCCAAGACCGATCGCAATCGCATCTCATCGCCTGACTTCTTCCACCATTGTACTGCAAAATGAAGAGGCGCTCTCGCAGCAAATGCCTTGCTGAGGTTTGAGCCTTCGTAAATTTGGACTGCCAGAGCTGTCTCGAACAGATAGGTCGCATATATGTCCGCTTCGTCTCTATAGCGTTGTGACGCATCTGTATCGTGCTCGCAGATCCCAGGAAATGTTTCGTGCAACTGATACTGACTTTTTGCTAGGAGTAGTCTACACGACCAGTATAGACCGAGGATGTTGGCGTCTAGGAAACTGCCAAATTTGAGAGGCGCACGCCGATAGCGAAAGGCAGCTTCTTCGTATGTTTGTAGCCATTTGTCGAAATCTCTGGCGAGAGAAAAGCCCGTCACTCGTAGTGGAGCGGCGTTTGTCTTGTGAAACCTTTTCGTCGATTTCTCACTTCGTAACGATATGGCGCCCAGTAAACCCGTGAGATGCGTAGCAAGTTGCATTAACGCTTCAACGCTTCCTGGCGCAGTATCTCCATGTATGTCAATGATTCTTCTGCTCACAGATAACGCTTTGCGGTTCATCAGAGCATCCATCAAGAGCGGCAGGTGATAATGTTTTTTCACCACTGGTGTTAGAGCAGGAGCATTCGGCTCTTCAATATGTGCTTGTAAAAGGGCCGTGAGACCGCCGATGTGACTAATGCAACCAGTCAAGCCAGAAGACGTGGCGCTGAAGAGCCCGCTGATACACAGGGTGAGTGCAGAGAGAAAAGCAACCTGCAGGGAAACGCCTGGCTTGCAGAGCTCACTTCTAAGGCTTTGTAACGCCAGGACTTGCCGACGTTGGCCCTCTGTCGTCAACCGTTTGTCTTTAGTGGTGTCTCCAAGTGACAACAAGCCAATAGAGTCGTTGCTGTGTTCCATGGCAGGGGAACTGGTGTTTAGCCATTGGTCGAATCCTGTCTCAAGCACGGAACAGCTCCAGTCTCGAGAAGGAAAGAAGTCTTTGATGAAAGCATTCAGTAAAGCTTTGCGGAAGACCGACGGGTATTGCAGTAATTGTGGCAGCAATAATGTAAGTTCGTAATTTGTGACAACAGTAACCTGATGGCTTTGAACGCGCAGTTGAGCTTCAGCACCCAATACCTTATCCGTCGAAATCGTGGAAGAGTCCGATGTAACAGGGTCATAGATTGGAGATCTCTCATCTGCAGAGGTATTCTCATGAGACCCCAATCCATCTCGTGGTGATTCGCTGCCAATATGGCAGATTTCATGGTCCGTGTTGCGTGCAATCCTGTTTGCGGGCTGTTCACGCTCTACACTAGTTCTGATAACCTGAGCTGGGGCGCCAGACGGTATGAGAACAATATCGGTGTGCCGCTGCACCAACTCCAGCCGCTGTCGATATCGATAGTTCTTCATGACATGAGAACGCAAGGCCTTCCGAGCAGTTTTTCCATCAGCACCAAGCTTCCCTGGGATAACATTGACGAAATGTAACGAATTCGGCATGACGCCGGCATGCGGAAACAGTCGATGCAATAGTTGAGGATCGGGGTTACAGGAGAAGAGGAGCGAGACTGGCCTGCATGAGTCTTACTTGAAGTTGTCCTGACAGACGACTAATTTCAGCCGCTCGTTCAGCTGCATGTTTTCGCGCCTCCTGTAGTATACCAACATCAGCCAAGGCCGCATCGCGGCTGATCCGGCTGATCATCGAAATGCCGGCAAAATACTGGACGACCTGGACTGCTTCGCTTGTGGCGGGGTGGCCCCTTGGACCTCAAAACAAGAGCAAGGATTTACATGATATGCGCGTTGATATCCGACCACGTGACTCGATGCGTACACAGGGCTCGGTTTCGGGGCAATGAGGATCTCGCATCAACGCACATGCATGCGTATGTGTGCACAACGTGTCGCGCACGTACAGAGTCCAGAAGTCTCCGAAGATAGCACAGTCCTCACTGGCACTTAAGACTGCTGCATAAGAATTAATTGTGTATTGTAGCGGTGAGCAACGCCGCACCCCTCCAGACCCGAGGATCTACAGCGACACCAGAGGTGTCAATCTCATCTACCTCCTACGGGAAGAAGATCTCGAATCAAGCTCAGAACCCGGACAATAGTTGGGTTTGCCTCTGTGCCTTGTTGTATATGATACGAAAGCCACACGATGCCTTTGGCACTGTCTTGGGCCAGTAGACAGACGGAGGTGGATCGAGGCCCGGGGCTTGAACAACGTAGTACGGAATGGTCTGAGGTGCTGACTGCCACGAAGATGTTTTGACTATTCCACTCAATGTGGGCCCAGACGATAGGCAAGATTCGTCTCAACAAGAACAAGACGGGATCTGAGGATCATCTCACAATAGTCGAGGCGAGAAGAAGAATGAATGCTCCCGGTTTATCCTAAGATTTGACATCCTAAATCTCTGGGTCTACATGATACGTTCTACCAATTTGCAGGACAGACGAAAGTCGAAGTGTTGCAATCTGTGCAGCAAGCAGGATTTTACAGCGATCATCAAAGCACAGCCTCTCAAGGCATTGTCTCCCATACACATGCTCTCTACCTCGCCTTCCACCTGATCTTACCTACCCAGGCAGCCCACTTCACCACATCTTCCCTTTCCATCAACAACTCCACACTAAAGAAGTCTCTAGCTAATTCCTCATTACTCGCAATCTTATGCACGAACGAGTGACATGCCCTACAGAGCCACGCCACTTTCGCCAACTCCCATTCTCCATGCCAGCCTCGCTTGACAGCTTTCGCATGCATTTGGCGTGGAATGAGATGGTGGTAGGTCAGCGGTAGCTGCTCGCGGTGGCATATCTCGCAGCCATCTGGACGAGAAGCGGCTAGCGAAGGGGTGTGTTCCGGTGGCGCTGAGGTTGCGGTTGATATGTATAAATTTAGGATCAGTTCGAGGAGACGATCGAGGTCCGATGAATCTTGAATGAGATTGTATGAGGTCAGGGAGTCGGATATACTAAGTGGGAGAGGCTTGATGATGGTTTCCAGGATGGCATGATCTAGCGGAGGTTCGTATTTGGCTGCTAGGGATTTGTCGTCTTGTACAGCAGCATACGATAACGTGCGAAGCTCTTCAGGCAAACTAGGATATGTTTCTTCGGCGAGATACTGTCAAGTCATGTTTTAGCTAAGGGCGACTACATATGAAGCATGTCAGGTATGCCTACCTCCGTAAAATCGCTCAGCTCGGCTGCATCGGCCTCACCATCCTTCCCTCCAGAGACTTGAACAACAGGCTTGATCTCATTCTTGCGACCTTTCACTCGCTTCTTGGGTTTCTCCGTTGCTGGAGCAAGCCTCTCAATGAAGACAGTTGACAAGCAATCGCGGAACGTTTCGAAATTGGATTCTTCCTCAGAGGGGATCATCAGCACTCGAGTCAAAGAGATAGTAGCAAATGAAACCAATAGTAGAGCACAGCAAAGACCAGCTGTGTGCCTGCCCCAGATCTGTCCGATCTAGATGTGAACTCAATGCTGATCCTTCGAACCCTCTAGGTTTGGGAAATCTGGAGATCCCCTCCAAGCTCGGCCACTCAATGGCGTCACGGAAACGTGATGTGATCAATGCTCACGACCGCATCATCATCACCACCACAAAACGCCTTACCCGGGTCGTCCATGTAACACAGCGTGACGCTTACCGAGCTCGCCAGAGACGTTAGTATAGTAGTAGTGCGAAACTCCTCTCCTCAAGACTGCTCCTTTCTCTTCCATCCCATCACTCTCTTAATCTGCAAACCACCAACAATGGCACAGCAAACTCCCCCAGGCAATGCTCCTAACCCGGACAAGAAAGTTGTCATGGCATTTGATGCTTATGGCACTCTCTTATCCACCGAATCCATAGCTAAAAAGCTCGCATCCCATTTCGGCGAAGAGAAAGCGGATGCTCTTGCACAAGCATGGCGAAAATACCAGCTCGAATACACCTGGCGTCTGAACAGCATGAGTGCGTCTGATCCAGTAGGATACATTCTATTGCTACTTCAAATGCTAACAAGCTCAATCAGACCAATACAAAGACTTCTCCTTCATAACAATCCAATCCCTCAAAAACGCGCTCGCCGAGCAGGCCCTCTCGCTCTCGGAAGAAGACTTGCAAGCAATGCTCAAAGCCTACGACTCTTTGAGCATCTTCCCAGACGTCGCCAGGACTTGCGAAAAGCTAAAGACAACGCCTGATATCCACCCTGTCGTCTTCTCGAATGGCACCCACACGATGGTCACCAACAGCGTGACCAAGTCACCAGATCTGAAAAACCACGCGGACGTGTTCAAGGACATTGTAACGGTGGAGGATGTAAAGAAATACAAGCCTGCGACGGAGGTGTACCATCACTTGGCAGAGAAGGTGGGCGTTGATCCTATGGATCCGAAGGCATTGCAGAGGGTTTGGGTGATCAGTGGTAATCCGTTTGATATCGTTGGTGCTAGGGCGTTTGGGATGAATTCAATCTGGGTGAACCGGAAGGGCGAGAAGTTGGGTTGGCAGGATGGGTTGGTGGAGGGTGAAAAGGGACGACCGACAGAGGTTGTTTGCCAGTTGCACGAGGCTGTCACGACGGTTATGAGCCACGCGGTAGATATTGCGGGTCAGTGGAGTGAGTTCCATGGCGCAAGCGAGGAGCATGGGAGTAGAGAGACCGCGTGATAATTGCTCCATTTGATGGATACAACCAACGAAAGTTCTTGTGCTACGATGATCTAATGTTCCAAACTGCGTCCCTGTGGATCAAGACCAGAAAGACTCGGTAATACTTGCCGGTAAACTTGCAGCGCTTTCTCTCACTGCAGAGCGACGTTCGACTGCTTAGCTCTGCGGAGCGAGATGTTTCTGCCATTCGTCTCGAGACATTGAAACTCCGCTTTTGTTGAGCTTTCCAGCCCAACCCTTGTCGTAGCATAAGTGATGGAAGTGTTTGTCAGCGGAGATGCTCCTAACGAACAAAGTATCACAGTTCGGGCAAAGATAACACTCCGGCGCCGGATCTTTGTTTCCAAGCGGTCTTTTTGGCTCTGCAGGTATTCTTGAAAGGTGTGCCATTAAGCTGCGTGCGTAAGTTGTCTCTTTCTGTGCAGATGATACGACCCTGTGCTTTCAAAATGCCCTTTTGCTTCTCCAGCTGCTCAATTTGTGCATTGAGCTTTGCGAGATCAGCCTTGAGCGCATCACTAGAATCGGTAGCCCCGGCGATCTCACTCCGTTGAATTAGAGTATTGAGGCCCACAGCTGTTGCCCAATCATTCATGAAGCCTGGGGTCTCGTCGATAAGAATCTGCCGGGTGCGTTGGTCCTCATCGGTGGAGTCAAGGCTGAAGAGAACACTTGATTTGTCGATAGCTGTCCAGACTGCGCGCTGGCGGAGCTCGGTTCCAGCATCGGTATCCATTGTACCAGTGTATATCTCGTGCACAGCTTCTGCGAAGATGGTGGGTTCTCCACGCCATTCCTTCATCATGTCCCTAGCTCTCACCTTGGCGTACTCCCTCAGTGGCTCAATGAAGTACTTTTGCGCAATGCCAACCACATGTATGTGAAGCTGCATCGTCTGCGATTCCTGTTCGGATTCTGGGAGGATTCTGGTGACGTCGTAGCTTCCGTGATACAGGTAATGTACCAATGCTGCGACCGCGTGCTCGTGGTCCTCCGACAAGTCGATTGTGTTCGTTTGCGCCTCCTATGGAGTGGTCAGTGATACTACTTGAATCCATGTTTGTGTGAGGTTGCCCACTTGGAACTCGCCGTCACAGGCTTTTGCGAAGAAATCCGACTGAATGCAGAGTACACTCTTGTGAGCCTTCCACTTGCGACTCCCACAGTATAGCGTCAGATCAGAGTATTTTCCAGATTCAAGAAGCGTGCTGAGTTTGGTTGCATGCAGTGGCTCTGCAGTGGCGGCCGGAAACGATGTCACAGGACTCGGAGCAACAGGATTGGGAGCGCCAGAGACTGGTGCCGCAGGATCAGGAGCGACGGGATCGGGCGCTGCCTGGGTGGCGGCGTTAGTCGCTGCGTCTGCCATGTTCCGTGGTTGGTGGTCAAGGCAGCTGTGACAAGCTTGAGAGTCGAAGGCAAAGGATCGAAAGCAATGAGCCAAGATTGAGTGAGAGGACGTCGGAAGAGGAAGGCGCGATTGGGAAAGCAACAGGAGGAAGGAACGACCGAGACGTATCACAATGCCGCCAGTGCCGTCGTATGGGGACAGATGGTCCTTGTGAATTCCTCCTGCTGCATGTGCGATTGAGACAGCAAGCACCTTCGTTGAGCTCACCGTTCAGAACTTTCGAAGAAACATGTGGTTGGAGGGCATCATTATATTGGAATCACTTCGATCGCGTTGACAGTCAGTCGCGCAGCCTGTAACAACGTTATTCTATCATTATATCGTTAAAAGTAATGCCAGCATCATGCGACTCCATCACCTCGCCGCCAACAGATCTCGACTCAGAACCATGGAAACACTCTTGACCAACACCGCTGGTTTGGGCACACGACCAAGACCCTCTCTGACTACCCAGTTGTCAGGATTGTCGAGGCCTGATATATCGCTCTTCTCCTCTCGCACCCAAGGCAGACCATGGGATTCGCCAATATCTCTTCTGAAACTCTCGTAGTCTTCACGATCGAAGCCAGCACCAACGAAGATGGCAGCGGGCTTCCGTGGCGTCACACCGCGTTTTGTGTTGCTGCCAAGCGTGGTCTGAGGTTGTGATACCGGCTTGCCGGCTAGCACGACCGGTAGCTCTTGTCGCGCAGCAGCTGTAGAGATACAGAAATGAATGACTGCAATAAATAAAGTAAGTTCAAAGAACAAGTAAACCGTGAAGCATAGGGTTCAAATGCGTACTGTCAAAGTCAGGTGCTAGGGCAGGCAGAATCTCCTTGCCATTTTCGGCGGAACGACCGATCATGAAGACCGGGATGCCCTGATCGTTGTTGTCTGGAAGAACAGTCATGGTTGTGCAGAGCTGTATGTGTGTAATATGTGTGTAATGGAAAGCGAGTAACAAAGAAAAAAGTCGACTATACAAATACGAAAACCTACCTCCCAAGCTCTTAGCTCTCCATGATGAGTGGCGTGTCTTTCTCGTGCCTTTCGTCCCTTCGGACTTCGGTATACGAACGTTTTCGGAACGTACAGAAGCCACGGGCATGTGAGCGAGTTTCTCGGTCAAGGGTCGCTCGCTTCAATAATTGCCGACCCCACCCGACTGCTTGGCTCCTCATGTGGAGTCATTCTGGATGCGGATCAGCCTCATGCGGGTAGATCCTTCTAGATAAACTCTGTCATCATCACTCATTTCTGGATATTTATTGTCGCGTGGTGATAGCAACCTTGCGCTGCCCTCGGCCTATGAATACTTGCTAGGTGGTTCGGGATCATGGGTGCCTCACAGTCTTCTGGAAACAGCACCGCAGACGCAGCACCGGCACAAGAAACGAAGACAAGTTACTATGAGCTGCTAGGTGTGGAAAGATCAGCAACGGAGGAGGAACTGAAAAAGGCGTACCGCAAGAAGGCTCTACTACTACACCCCGACAAGAACCGTGGCGATGAAGAGAGGGCTACAAAAACGTTTGCAGAGGTTCAAGCCGCATATGAAGTGCTATCGGATCCTCAAGAGCGAGCGTGGTACGACAGTCATGAGTCGTCTATCTTGCGAGGAGATAGCGCAGGCGGCGAGGATGTTCCCACATATCAGAACGTCCGCATGACAACTGCGGACGATCTCGCCAGGATGGTGCGCAAATTCAACAGCAATGTCGAATTCACAGACTCGCCCTCTGGATTTTTCGGGTTCGTTCGTGAGACTTTTGAGCAGCTTGCAAATGAAGAGGAGGTGGCTGCACAATGGGAGGATGTGGATGTGCGGGAGTACCCAACTTTCGGCCACAGAGACGACACCCATGATGATGTGGTGAAGCAGTTTTACAATGCATGGGCGAACTTTGCGACGGTCAAGACCTTTGCCTGGAGGGACAAGTATCGTCTGTCTGATGCGCCAGACAGGCGGGTCCGCAGACTTATGGAGAGGGAAAACACTGCTGAGAGGCAGGATGGTATCCGCGAATTCAACGAAGCTGTACGAGTACTCGTGGCGTTCATTCGCAAGCGCGATCCTCGGTACACACCTAATACTCAGTCCGAAGAGGATCGACAAAAGGCACTGCGTGATGCAGCGATTGCACAACGAGCTCGGGCTCGCGCTGCGAACGAGGCGAAGATGGCACAGACAGAAACAAATGACTGGGATAAGTTTAGAGAGGTGTCAGAAGAAGAGCAAAGCGAAGAGGAAGAGCCAGAGCAGGAGATTATCGAGTGTGTGGCTTGCGACAAGCAGTTCAAGAGCGAGAAGCAATACGAGGCCCATGAGAAGAGCAAGAAGCATCAGAAAGCTGTTTATGCTTTGCAGAAGAAGATGAAGAAGGATAATGCGAAGCTGGATCTGGATTCTATCGTTGGCAGCGGGACTGGAACGCCGCAAGTTGACGAGGCCGATTACGAGTTCATTGATGAGGAGCCTTTCGAGGTCGTTGAGAAAGAGAGCCAGGCCGACGATTCTATCGTCTCGGAGCAGGATGGTCAACCGACTGCAAATGAGGATGATGCTACGAGCGAGGTTTCGACCTCTGATGCAATCCCCAAACCCACTGAAAACGACAAGCCCGAAGCTCAACAAGCAAGCAAATCAATAGATACGTCCGACAGTGGTGAAGACTCTGATTATGCGTCTCCTGAAGCGGTCCGCAAACGCCTGGAAGAGACCAGTCTTGAGGGATCACAGACATTATCAGCCGAGGAAGAACCACAATCTGCTAAGCCCAAAATCGGCAAAGCAGCTCAAAAGCGTGCGAAGAAGGCTGCCGCCACGGCCGCATCTGCCGCGCAAGACGAGGGACCAAAATGTGCAACTTGCAACGAAACTTTCCCTTCTCGCGGCAAACTGTTCAAGCATCTCGAGGATCCTGACAACTGGTGCGAACCAGCTCTCAAGTCTGCCACGTCCGGTGCTGGTGGAGGGAAGAAGGGCAAGAAGGCGAAAGGAAAACGATGAAAGGATTGAATGAACGAACGAATGATACCCACGCATAGCATTGAGATGAATGAGAGGTACGAAGAAACGGTGTTAACGCAGACGTTCATGCGGCCATACGATTCGCATTTATGCGGAAGCAACACCTTTCCCTTCACAGGAGTCATATATCAGAGCATTGCCCACGAGTGAGCGGCAGTACGATAAACATAGAGCAGCATGAAACCTGCAGCTGTCGTGTGTTCGACGATTCATGCAAACGGGCGGATACCCAAGCCATCAACCCACCCATCCCTAAACCTTGCGCTCAATCTCAACAACCAAGGCTTTCGGACAAGCGACTGCAAGACCAAATTCAGTGTCAAGGTCGGCCGCTGGGTCTGACAAGCTCCACTATTCAACTGTCAGTCGCGATGCTGGATGTCGTGATCGTCTGGCCGCAGCTCACCTTGTAATTCATCAACATAGCCGATAAAATCTTCTTCAGCTCCATCGTAGCAATATTCTGACCTATACAAGCCCGTCGGCCGCGTCCAAAGCCCAAGTGAGCCATTTCCATGACGCGCAACTGCTCAGCATTCGCTTCCAGCCATCGCGCTGGACGAAATACGTCGGCATCTTCGCCGAACGCTGCCTGGCTCAGGTGCAATGCAAGTTGCAAACTTCCAACCGAAGTTCCTTGTGGCAAAAAGATACCCGCGATGCTTACGCCTCCTGACGGAACGAGACGCTCGAGGGGATGAGTCAAGCTCGGGAAGAGACGCATGCTTTCTTTGATCACGGCGTGCAGATACGGCAGCTTGCTAATTTGGGAGTATGCTGGGATCGGAGTACTTAGATCGGAAGCCTCGAGCTCTTCTTGCAGTCTGGCGAGAACCTTGGGGTTCTTCATCAAGTGGAACATAGTCGCTGTTGAGGTGATCGCAATGGTGTCGCTTCCGGCAGCGATCATCGACATCAGAAGCGAGATCACACTTCCCTCATTCAGAGTATCTGGATCCTGTTCCAAGGCTTCGAGGAAGCGGGTCAGCAAGTCTGGCCCTTCTGGGTCCTTCTGTGGCGGCTTCTTCCTCTCCTCAAGCCGAGACATCGCTGCCCTTACACTGCTCGATTGAGTGGCACTTTTCATCCTCAATGCTACAGGATTCCGGAATATCAGTCTTTCGAGCCCAGGAAGTGAAGCCCACAAAGTCCAGTGCCGCATGCGCTCACGTGTGACAGCTATCATGCCATGAACATCAGCGTCTGCGGCAAGGCAGCCCATAGGACTGTCAAACGCGAATCCAGACGCGGCGTCGAGGCCGAAGTACACCATCTTGCGAGACAGATCAAAGGTTCGCTGTCTACCCAGGCTTTCGAGTAGTTCTTCAATCGTACGGTCGATGTGTGGTTCGTAATCTAGTGTCGCGGTCGCTGTGAAAGCGTTCGCGACGGATCGTCGCAGGCGGTTGTGGCGATTCTCATTCCTGATGGTAACGACACTGTCCACTTCTTTACCTTGGGAGACACCAACGATGACTTTGTATGCGTCCGCCTGGGATGGTGATCAGCTTCACGTCGCTCAAATACTATACACATGTCGTTCGTCTCCATACAATGACAAATCCAGCGCGGCTTCCATACACAATGTCCACGGCGCTTGGATCGTTAATACTAACACTGCGCACACCATAGCGCACGACAGGTCCATACTGCTTGTGCAGCTCGACAAGCTTGCTTCGAAGTTCGCCTCTGCTTTGAAACCATGCTCGCCAGAAGTCGCTGAAGCCTGCGAGGCGTGGGCCCGGTACGTAGTCCAGCTGCTTGTAATTGTTGTAAAGTCTCCAGCAGCACAATGTCACAAAGATAATGCCGACTGTGGAAAGAATCGCCATAGCTGACCCACTTGAACAAACAATGAAAAGAAATGAGCAACGGAAAGGAACGTCTACCGTCAGCACTCTTTAGCAAGTTCGAATTGCGCTCAAATCTTACAGGCAAAGACCGCGTACATGCAGCCTAAGCAAGTCGAAGAGTCTCCAACTCAATTAGGTAGCTGCTGATGGCGGGAAGGAATCGATGATGCGCTTGCTGACCAACAAGGGTGGGAGCTTGCACTACCTCACAAAGCTATGCAGGCACCAGCTGCATCCGCTAGTGAGTGTAAGGTCTTCCAGGCTGATTCTTGAAGACGTGTATAACTGCTCACATCTTGGATGTATGCCATTGCAGAAACACTTTCCATGCAGTGTACGGCATGGTGGTCAAATGCTCAAGTATCAAAAGGCGAGGTATCCGAATGCATGACTTGACGAACGAGGCCTTTTCAGAAGTCCGTAAGTATCACAACATCTTGCTTCGGTCATGGTCGTTGTAGACAGTAGTCTTAACAGAAAGCACGCTTGTGCATACAACTAGGCGAAATGCCAGGAGTCATTCAACGCGATCTGCATGACTCGCTCGTGTCACAGCTGATCGCTATGTTTCCATCTAAGACAGCGGTTTGATCGGCAGCCATGTTCATCATCAGAGGATTGATGATCATTTTTGGGTTTAATGAAGACTATTGATTGACCAACAAGTCTCTTTCATCGCACATATCAAGGACAAGAGAACGATGAGTGCGCAACGGAACTATAGACTTGCCGAACAGAGTAGCGGTCACCCAAGCGCCACCACGTGAAATGGTCTTATCCCACTCGTTCTTCAGAGACGAACGACACTACCTCAACCTCAAACACGCGAGTTCATTTCGAGGACATGGGGAGACCCGCAATAATGAGCGGCAGAGCGTTGTGATTCGCCTCCACAGCTGCGCGCCGCTGCCGAGCGCCGACAATTGGCTTGATAAGGGGCAAAGATCGGCGCTAGGGTCTCCTGTCACATTGGCGCGTATCAAAGGCGCCGCCATGCGAAACTCGAGTCCTCCCTCACCTCCCTTGCTGTATTGCGCTCTCTCCGTTTCGCGCGTCTTCGTGCTCTCGTGGCCTCGTTCCGTATACACACTCTCTAACCCAAGTCGCTCTTTGCAGCTCTCCGAGCAATATAACACACTCCTTTACATCGCTTTCAGGCTGGTCCTGGCTGCGAAACACGTTCCGTACGAGAACACAACTTGAACAATACCCGGTTCACACCACCAAAGCACCACGAACATGCTCCGCTCTTCTTTTCTGGCCGCAGCTGTGGCCCTGCTCGCAAACCATGTCACTGCGCAGACTCACTCGTTGTGCGATCCGACTTGGGGTAATGTGACCTGCCCGGACGATGCAGCTTTGGGTACCACCCTTGACTATCCTTTCAACGATACTATGGCCGAGATGGATAGCCGCTTCTTCAACGTGACTGCTGGCGCTTCGCTCATCGACTTCACCAAGGAAGGCGCTGAATTCTCCATGTACAAGCACGGAGACTCTGTCAGAGTGACCACCAACTTCTACATCTTCTACGGCAGGGTAGAGGCCATTATGCAAGCTGCCCCCGGCCGCGGAGTTATCTCGTCAGTGAACTTGCTCTCTGACGATCTGGACGAGATTGATTGGGAATTCATGGGTCAGAACAACACCAACGTCTTTACCAACTGGTATGGCAAGGGCGATCGATCACAGCAGAACGGCATGGATCCCGAGCTTGCGGGCGCACAAGACGGCTACCACAACTACACTATCATCTGGACCGAGCAGGAGCTCCAGTTCTGGCTAGACAACAACAAAGTGCGCACGGTTGCTTCTGGTGAGCCTGGCAAATATCCTCAGACACCTTGCTACATCAACCTGAGTCTTTGGGCCGGCGGCGACCCAGACAATGAGCCCGGTGTCATTGCTTGGGCTGGTGGCGAGACGGACTACGGTGCTGGGTAAGTTCCATGCCAATGCCTTGTTTTTGGACATCGGCTAATCATACGTCTAGACCTTACACCATGAAAATCAAGAGCCTGAAAGTTGAGGACGGCCACACCAACAGCAGCTCCTACCACTTCTCCGACACCTCCGGTAGCCATGCAAGCATTGAAGTCACCGAGTAAGTGTATGTCGGATCCTCTGAATTCATCAAGTACTAATAAAGCCATCAGGGGTGAATCCAAAATTTACAAGGAGCTGAACAAGCTCTCCACCAAGCAGAAGGCCGAGGAGAAGTGGACCGGCTTGTCCAACACCGCAAAATATATCATCGCCGGCAGCGTCTGTGGCACTGTCCTCCTCGTCTGCATCATCTACACTTTCGTCTGCATCACCCAGCGCAAGAAGGGCAGACTTGAGCGCGATCTTCACGACAAGGAGTGGCAAGCACACCAAGATGAATTGGCCGCATACCGTCAAAAGATGGCGAGAGGCGACTTTGCCATCAGCCATCTCGGACACGGCGAGCAGAAGTTCTAATTGCACTTGCTATGAGATTATAGGTTAAGAGATGGTTGGAGCAGACCGGGGATGAATGCTGCGAATTAGTAGATAACGCTGAATTATGATACCCTTCTAACTTTAATCACGCTTATGTCAATGCAAGTTCAAAGCAACATGGTATTCGAACTTTCGACCTTCGTCATAGTCGATGTTAGTGCTATATTTAGCGCCTGTACCCTGACGGGGTAGCAGTCGTGTTCTTGCATGTCTGCTAACATTGGCACGACAATAGCACGCAATGGCAGTATCTGATCTACAGTGTACCAATCCAATCTTGCAACCTTGGAGCTATCAGATCTGCTTGGAGACAATGACCGATCCGCGAGCTTGTGTACGTCACGTTGAATCCGTGCAATCTCACACCGTCACTGACAGTGCCAGCCGGTATACACGCCGGATACTACTGTCCAACAAAACGTCGACAGCTTTCGTCGCACTGTACGAGCTGCGTTTGATCGCAAAGAGCGCGAACGCCAAGGTCTGGCACTGGAGCCAAGCAGCGCGGGCGAAGCAGTAGATCCAGTGGTTCAGATCGTTCTCGAGAAGCAGTACGAAGAATTCGGCTTTGTGATATACCGAGCCAACTACGACGACGAAGAAAAATGGCTGCGCTGGTATGAGAAGTTCGATGAGCTGTTCGATGCTTCGCTTGAAGCGGCTTCGGGTGGATCGAAAGTTATGGACAGGTTGATTACTTATCCTGTTGAGGACGAGGAGCTGAACCATTTGCCGTTTTTGGCTTTGCATGAGTGAGTGATCTTACTTGATCAGGCAACGAGATCTTGCATTTAACTAACGACACTGCGGCAGCTACCACAAACTAATGAAAGAAGACCAAATATTCTCACCCGGCGTCGACAACGGTGTAGCATTAGCAGTCGATTCCTCCGTGCTAGATGCGCTCTTCGAGCCCGCTTCTGGAGTACCACCTTGGGTTTATGTCTTTGATGAGAATCACAGTTTCCCTCCAGGTCAGGGTGATGTTAGCGCGGATAAGTTTCCGGGTTACATGCCGGTCGCCATTGACTCGCTACTGACTGATCTATGGCCGGGATTGCAATCTGGATTATCACTGATGGAACTTTGGGCGACGTGGACTTGTGATGAGGAGCATCTTGTTTGGACTGATGCTCTTGGATCTTGACATGCTTGCTACGAAAATAGCCCACGCATCTATCTACGATCGATGCAAGTTCCTGAATTTGGCAGGACGCAGCTTAACAATGCATCTTGCCATGGTATTAGATCACGCTGAATAGTTGCCTGATCCGATTTCGATTCACACATCTTCCCCGTCGATCTGATTCGCCCGTGCGTTTCTGAATTCAGAGTTATGGCTGCTGAGTATGTGTGCTTAGCGAACGAATGTCATAGTCGGTAATTGGAGGAAGCTTCACACAGTACCAGATTCATTCCAACCAATGCTCAATGTCCGGTATGTGCCAGCGATAGTCCTTAGGCTGTCGATCTCTGGTCGCCAATTCCACAAACGCATACAACATGACGGACGTGAAATCCGGGTGATACTGCGGGCTCAAGTCCTGTGTGTGGCCTTGACTCATGAACACGCTCATAAAGAGTTTGAGAAGAGGGTTTGTTGTCGTAGTGCCAGCGTAGAGGGTGTTGACGAAGCGATGATCTGGGAGACAATGGCAATGATTCATAGTGCAGCACTCAACGAAGAACCTATGCACTTCTTTGACCACAGCTGTCTTGACATCGTCGTCCATCAATTTGTTGCCCAGGACGTAGAGCTTTGCAAGCTCGAGGAAGTGGCCGCTATGCTCTTCTTTTGTACGGGTCGTGGTGCTCATATGGACGAGAGTTGTATCGAGCCTGCCACTGTAGATGAACTTGAGATAGGCAGTGACGACATCGTAGTCGTCTTCAGGTAGAGTGACGGTTCGTGTCTGTCCTTCAAGCCATTCCTTTTTGAGAGAGGCCTCGAAAAATGCTGATCTGCGCGAGATGTAGTTGGCGTGGACCAAAAGCTCACGCTTTTCCGGCCCAACGATCAGAGTGACTGAATCGCCTTTGTCGAAGTGGCAGCCGGCAAGACTGGATGTGTCATCGTTTGTGTGGGAGGATGTGCTCGTCATTTTGCGTCGCTTGGGTTCTCTTGAACTCATAGAGGCGGGCCAGAGGTGCTGCTTGGTGCTCTAATTGTGCAGACTGTGGTTGTATGAAATTTGTGGTGGTCAAGCGTAAAGGGGGGAGATCATTGCGCTTCGCCGAATTGACATTGATTCACTCCATGCCTTCACAAGGAAATGTCAATTTCACATGATTGTTCTCATTCCTTCACTGGTCAGCTGGCCGGGCGCCGTACGCCAGTCATGTGATACCGCAAGTGACGTATGCAAGAGTCAAGTTTTGGTCGGCGTTGGTAACGTAATACACGTGCAGTACAATTTATGGTCATTTGGGCGGTTACCAGGACAATCAGCCACGGCCATGTGTACAAATCTTTTAATCGGCAAGTTTGCACTCGATGGCAACGAACCTCCCAATTTTCTCTCCTTCCCAGATCTTCTCGACCTTAAAGCCAGCTCCCTTCACTATCTCCTCGAATCCCAGCGCAGTCCTCTCCTTCCCTCCTAGACACATCATAGCCATATCCTGGAACCCCATAAGTCCGCCCTCATCTTCCCTTGGATCGGTCGGCAATAGACACTCCACGATCAGAAGCCTAGAGTCCTGCTCCATGGCAGGTACAACATTCCTCAGCATGCGCACGCACATCTCATCAGGCCAATCGTGCAGACATGCTCGGATGTGGTAGACTTTGGCACCTTTGACAGGATTTGGAGTGAAGAAGTCGTGAGGTTGCAGTTGTACGCCGGCGGGAAGAGATTGCCTGGCCAGCTCGATCACATTGGGAAGGTCTTGCAACACGAAACCTGAAGCGGGTAATTCTGGATGAGCGGAGAGGATCGCAGCAATGGCAGCCCCAGGACCGCCACCGATATCGACGAACAATGTTCGCTCTGGGTCCGAGTCAGCTAAGCGCTCCCAGGGATAAATGCCCGTGAACGGCTTGAGGTTTGCCGCTGCCTTCAACACGCGACTAAAGACTGCGAGGCTCTCGGGCTCCTGTGCCAAAGTCTCAAACACCGACTTCCCTTCCGTGCCATGGCGATAGGTAAGCGGATTGTGCGTGCCTGCATTGTGATCAATCGGCTCGGACGGATGCTCAGGATCGTTATGTGAAAGCCAGTCGGGAAGAAGGATCACAGGAGCCAGACAACTGTCGTAGCAGAAGTTAAACATGTCTGAGGCCAAGTTTCCAGGTTGCGCCCAAGGTTCAGAAAGATGAGTATGTTTGTATAGGGTATGTTCGGGATCGTAGGTCAGAAAACCCACACTGACGGCCGTACGGAGCAGTCTCTCGACAAGGTTCTCTTGTGCGCATACCTTTTGCGCTATCTGCCGCGTGGTAGCTCCGTCCTGAGGAGGAATCGCCTGAAGTGCTACTATGTGCGTCAAAGTCCGAATGACAGCAGCACCTATGGTGGATGTTGTCATCGCCATGGCATATTCCATTGGTGCTTGAGCAGATGAAATGAATGCCCTGGCTCTCTGAACAATCGCAGGCTCGGTGGAGAATAGCTGCCCTTCTTGTGGTTCGAATGTCTTGCTCATCTCAAGCATTTCGGTAGCTAAAGATGTGAGGTTGGCGCGAATGCTGGCGACATCTCTGCTAGGAGAAGTGGAAGCCATGTCTTCAGACGGAGTCAAAGTTCATACAGTGTGAATATCTTGGAGACCCAGGCGCTGTTTATCATAGACGAGGCATCAGATAAAGGAGGAAGAGTAGGTGTATGATTTTATAGTCTCTTATCTCCGAACATCTCATCAGATACGAGCGTGAGGTCTGTTATCACCGACCATCCTGTCTTTGTGACCGTTAGATGCATCATATTCCTGGATTCTTGAGACCGTCGTGTAATATTTCCAAAGTCTAAAGTCCGGAGGATTGGAATCGCACGACTAGTGCATTAACTTGCTGGTGACTCCGATCACGTGGAGTGGGCGGTTCTCCTGATAGACTTCATATGAGGTGATGACATGGATTCATCTGCTTCCGTTATTCCATGGTGTCTGCACGAGTGCTCGCTTGCCCGCAACTTCATGTCTTCCGAAGCGCCGATCACGTGACGCGAATGAGAGGTATATCCGAGTAGATTATGTCCGAATCCTTCCAATTGTCGGAGATGTTGCTGGCCTAGCATTGTACTCTTTGTTGGCTCATTGCGATCGGGGTTTGAAGAGATTCATGCTTCTCATGTATGTTGTATCGTTGCGGTGTGTTGACACGTTCCGTATCATGGCAAACAAAGTTGTTCTCGGATTGTCTTCCCGCTCCTGTTGAGCTACATTTCCGACCCACCATCAGTATTTTCTCCTTTGAGGTCGATAGAGAGGTAACAAACACCGCAGTCGTTGTATGTTGGCGTCAGTCAGCGGTAGTCAGGAAACAATCGTACGCATAAATAAAGCGCCGAGTGCTTGGTGGAAAATCCAATCACCAAGGACGTCGACAATTGTGCACCGGCTTTCCAACTGGTACGCTCTTTTCAAATTGTCAGATCTTACGACCGTCTCTCCGGTGCCCAAACAAACCAGGCCATCACAACGATAGCTTTGAGTCCAACAGCAGTCCAAAGAGCGCCAATGAGCCCAACAGAGCTATGCGCCCACACGCCACCAATCATCGCACCACCAAGAAGTAAAATTGGCGCTGCTGTCCTGCGGTTACGCTCCGGGTTGTCTTGCAGACCAAGCTCAAAAAGCCTCGGGTCCGAAAACAGGTCGCAGTAGTTCGAAGTCAGCACCACACTAGTCAGCCCAGAGTATTGCAACGCGCGAGATGCGACCGCCTGGCCCGCGGACTGGAAAGCAATCAGAGCTATCGAAAGGCCAACCCATGGATTCATAGGGGCACTTTTGTCGAGTTCTGGCCCTAGTGTGGCCATGAGAGCCACGATGAGAATCAAGGACATCTGGAAGAAGAATGAGCCTACGAGAACCCAACGCTTGCAGGGCGAGAAGCGGCGGTGAAAAGAGCTGAAGCAGAGGCTTCCGAAGCAGAAGCAGGCGATGGAAATGAGAGCACGCAGCCATCGATCATTCTCTGAGGGCGCAATGAGGCCAAGACCTAGGTAGACTGTGTTGCCTGTGTAGGATATTAGTTAGCTGTGCTCACAACAGAATACGTCAACTCGTTCACATCTTTACGCGTCCAGGACCTCTTAGCCTCATCTTTACTATCACTTACCAGTCTGCATGCTCACGAAACTTCCCCAAGTCATGATACTGCTACTGTCCAATAGGCCAGTGATGATATAAGAGCCCAGTAACGCGACGTCGCCCCAAGACTTGGTCACATTGACGTTCATGTGATCTGCCAATCGTGGAGCAAAATGTTTCTTCGACGAGGACGATTGCAGCATGGCTGCTCGTTCTGCGTCGACATCGCTAGGTGCAGGGCTGTCCCGCGGCAGCGTGCCATAACCATTGCTGAGCACCATTGGCGTCGATTGCTAATGGTGTTGATATTGACGAGACTGAGTGATCTGATGTTTCCAAAACGGCGGGTCGTTTGAAGGGCGGTTTCTTGATCCCGGCTGGCCCGGCTGGGCGGATTGCGCTGTTTGCTGCAGGAACGATCTTAGGGTATACCAGGATTAGATATGGCTGTGAATACCGAACAGTGTCAGGAGAAAGCAACGACTTGACTGTTCAGAAGTAGCCTTCAAGATTTGAGGAGTGGCAATGGTGTCTATTAGCAGATTGTCTTGGATCAAGAGATTCATGGTTATCTTGCGGCTCCCAACCTCCAGCACAGATCTCGGTGATGACGTCGAACGCCGGCAGATGCTTCCCATGAACCGAAACGCCGGTACCTGCCCTTCAGACGGTAAAGCACTGCACGGCCAGCGAGATACATCAATTCAGCCATGTCGGAGCGTACATTTGATACAGAGACTCACTGGACTCTACATTGTCGTACAGGACATGGCCATGCAGAGGCGGTGGCAGATAGCAGGTCATTCGATCGATTGGTCGCAGCTATCTGTACCTCTTGCATAGGCAGATAGGATGCGGCATTTTCGTCTCTTGAAATATCCCTCACCACGGGACATTGCAGATCCCATGATTACTCAGATGAGAGCATATAAGCTCTCTCAGTATCCGGCGTCGTGTAGACAACCATGAGACTCGATGCGTGTCGGCAGTAGTGCATACTGTACCCTTGTATCTTCAGTCTTCACGGAATTCTCCCGCCAAGAAGGCGGATTCCTTGTTTGATCTGATCTTACGCACGTCTGCCACGCCCACTCCCAAGCACTAAAACCATCATCTTGCCCTGGCGCAGGCAGCGTGCGACACGCTAGCACACGGAAGTCCTGCGACAGGCCAATTGCTGTCTCTGACAGTGCACGCCATCATGGCCACTCCGCCTAGCATGACTTCTGTCCCAAATGGCGAGAGTCCGCCCTTTCGCACTCCGTCCATTCTGGCCGCTGCCCGCAGGTCCTCGATCGCCTCCGTCCACGAGTCTTCCACACACGCGAACGCGCATGGTGCCCCGTCTGGTGCTATGTCTCCGCGCCAGAACATTACTCTCACCGAGCCCACTCGCCCTCCGATGCCGGCTCGATTGACCACAGGCAAACGCGGCGAGAGCCATAGGAGTATGAGCGAGGCTATGAGGCTTGCAAGATCGCGCGAGGAACAGGAGGAGCTGTTGAATGAAGAGGAAGAAGCCGATGACGACGGCTGTTATCCGCCCAGAAAGAATGACGACCCACGCGCGCCCAATCCGCACGGGTGGCTGCCAGTCTACACTACAATCCATAAAATCAGGCGACTGATTGTCGCAAGTATTGGTAGGTTCCCACACTTTTCACTTCATTTCCTTCTTCGATCGCGGCTTGGTCCTGCGGCATGTCTTGCGGGAGGAAAGCTTGCGATTCTTCAACAGAACGGCAAGAGCGTCCCGCTGACATTCGAGGGACTCTGTCCCGTATGTAGATGATCCATATTCTCTCGACCAGCTTAAGAGTCCTCGAATGAATATCAGCGTCATCAGACCACTTGTCGACCATCTGTACGACCCAGACGATGTCTCGGTCGTTTATTGCTTGCTTGTAAACCGCATGCAGTTCTTGCGCGAACAGAGCTACCAAGCCCACCACCAAACAGTAAACATTACGCGTGCTACGGTTTGCGAACTTATTGCTAGCCGCGTGTTGAGAAGGTTCGACGAAGACCATGAGGGACGCCAAGGTCTTCTGCTCATTGCCAACGTGCTTGTTGCTGGTTTCGAGCCATTTCAGAATGCCCCTGCAGAAGTTGCCAGGACTAACAAGAAGGCTCTGCACTGGGCGATCAGAACTCACTTTGTCCGACCAGAAGAGGAAAGACTGTTGACCGCACTGGAAGTGGCGATCATTACGGAGTCGAAAAGCTTCTTGAGCTCGTCCTCTTGTCAGAAAATCGTAGACGCTGTCTATCGAGGAAGAATCACCTACACGCCAACTTCCTTCATGGATATCCTACCTGATCGCTACAAGAGCCGTGCGATCTCGCTGTACGACCCTAGGAAAGCACCGCTGTTCAATCAATATCGACTCATCGTGCCTCGGACCAGAAACATCATCGAAGCGTGCCAATTTATCGTCCTTTTACTACTATACGTACTCACTATGGCCAACAAGTCACGTTCTGTGGGACCTGAACATTTACGATTTACGGTTGCAGAGCTCGTGTTCGCTGTGTATGGCGTCGGTTGGTGTCTCGATGAGCTCGCCTCGATCACCGAGCACGGCTGGACAGTACACACCGAAAATCTCTGGTCTTTCCTAGACATTACCTTTGTCTTGATATTCTCGTCCTACTTCGGCATCCGTATGCACGGCCTGGCTACGAACGACGGTAGCATATCGAAACTCGCTCTTGATGTCCTTTCGCTCGGGGCTCCGGTTCTTCTACCTCGCCTTGCTTTCTGCCTCTTACCCGAAAACATGCTCTTCATCGCCCTTCGCGCCATGATGGCCGACTTCACCTTCCTTACTATCCTTGCTGGCTGGTGTTTCGGCGGCTTCTTGCTTGCATTGCACTGGCTCTCCGAGTCTCAGGATGGCTACGCAAGGCACCGTCCCATCACAATAGCCAAATGGATGTTGTGGATCTGGTTCGGTCTGGATGGCACTGGTGTTCAGCGCTCTGCCGAAATGCACTGGTTCCTTGGCCCAACGTTGATGATCACCTTCGCGTTCCTCGGCAACACACTCTTCTTGACAATCCTGGTTGCAATGCTTAGCAACACTTACACAAATCTCGCCACCAATGCCACCGCCGAGATCCAATTCCGTCGTGCAGTGTTGACTTTCGAAGGAGTCAAATCTGACGCGATCTTCGCTTATCGCCCGCCTTTCAACGTCCTCGCACTTGTTACTCTACTGCCTCTGAAAATGATCTTGACAGATCGCTGGTTCCACAAGGTCAACATCACCGCCGTGCGCGTCCTCAACGCTCCCATCCTCCTCGGAATCTCGCTATGGGAACGTCGTTATCTGTGGAAACGCAGCAAGTGGGGTCCGCCACGCAAGCAATCCTGGCTCACGCTCTGGGAGCACTTTGGCGCTCATGGTGACTTGCAGGCGGTCTTCGAGACTGAGCCGCCACAGAGCGTCCTAGACGATATGGAGGATGTGGACGATGTGCTTGGTGGTGATGCGTGGGACGGAGGCTACGTGGACGCTCTAAGGAGAAGGAGAGGCAGTCGCAGTGTCTATAGCAACGATGCTGCTTCTGCTAGAACCGGACTTACGGGCGGCGGGGGAGAGGGATTGCGCAGGAGAAACACGGTCGGTGGACTGAGGGGAGAGCTAAGGTTGGAAAGTCACGATATCATTGGCGATGTATGAACTACCTATAGCAGTAGTCTTCGGAATCATACGAATCGTCGCACACATAGCACTCCCTCAGCCACAGCATCAACGAGCCAACTGGTCACGCCCCATCGAACCTTTTCCCGTTCCCATACATCTTGTCAAGCTCAGCCTTAGCCGCCTTCTCGGGAGCAAGACAAACCCTCACCCACTCCTCATCCTCCATGGGATCTCCAAATTTCCACCTTCCGACAAGAACCTGCTCCTGTACACCCACTTCGGCCAATTTCCCTTTCCCGATCTCAAGTCCGCAATCCCGCAGCAAACTATCACCAAACCCCTTGTAAGCTTCCAAACACTCTCCATCAAGATCAACCACATAAGCCCACTCGCAAAACCACGTGTCCCTCGCAAAGTCCAGATCCATTCCGACTTCAACCTGGATCTCACCTCCTTTGTCGCCAGCTTCGGCGAGCTGGGGCATGAATTGCGCGCTGCCGAGGTAGGGACTTTGGTCTACAGCTCTGATGCAGTAGAACTTTTCGGTGCTGATTTTGATAAACGGCAGGCCGGCGCGAAGACGGGCGATGTTGAGGGGTGTTCTCAGGAAGCGTAGGATTTGCACGCCGGCACCCCCGGGGTAGCCGTCCCAGTGGCCGTATTGGGCGATTTTGATGCGCCCAGCGTGGTAGATGCACATCAGGTGGCGGGTGCCCATTGTGTACGTGCGACTGAAGTGTGGAGGTCTGTCTGGTTGGTGCTGCTCGTGTGGGCTGATGTGGCATCCATTGGAGATCTCCAACCACTATATATATGTGTTTGAATGTATCTGTCCGGTAGATGATCGAAAGGCAGCAAGACATTTTGTGTAACGTCACCAGGCACCAGACGCGGGTATCCCTGCAGATTCATAAAGATCACACCATCCCTCGCATTGATAAGGCTCTATCGCCTAATAGCCTACTGCGCCGGTACGGCGCCGTTACATTTGCCCTCAAGACCGGAGAGGCTGATATCCTTAGCAGCGACATCGCTTCCAAATTCCCTGACCGTCTCTTCACCGATAGTATCGTACTCTGCCCATCCCGTGCTCTCCAAGCCCTGCGTGCCGTCTTTCGCAAACGCAACCCAAGCGTCTTGCATTGCATGGCTAGTCGCATACTCCAGCGGTGTTGAGTCGCCTCTGAAGTTGGGATGAGTACCAAACAGCATCGGGAGCTCGGAACTGTGGAACGCGCCGAGCCAAGGTGCAGGAGAGAGATTGGTCCAGTTTCCTGCATACTCGTAGCGGTAGGTAGCAAGACCTGTCTGCTGGCGAAGACGAGCTGACTCTGTGGCAGGGCAGAAGAAGGTAGATAGAAGTCCTAGTTCGGCGAGAGCGGGATCTGGCCCAGAGTCACTGTACGGTGCGAAGGGCACGCCGTCTTGAGCGTTAGTGCCGATAATGGCAGGCTGCAGACGACTAGATTAGTTCACTGTGTTCTGTGGTCAGTCAAGAGTATCAATACGTACAATCTTCGCTTGTTTGCCTGAGAGCATGCGTTCAGTGTAGTTGGAGAAGACAATTTTGTCGTCAATAACAGGACTGAAGCCAATACCAGGCTGCTGAGCGCTTTCTGCGTATTTAGCGATAAAGTCGTTGATCTTCAAAGCGTCTACACCTCTCATACACTTCAGTAACCCGGAAGAGTCGCTTTCGAAGCCACTGCAGCCTACGTTCTTGGCCACGAAGGTGAAGTTGGTCTGAGCCTTGTCGTCGCTCACAATGCTTGAGAAGCTGGTTCCTGAGTCTAGTGACATTCCAGCTGCGATGGGGTCATCGGGATAAGTGAAGCTGTAGTAGTCGACAGAGATCGATCCTGCACTCTGGCCCCAGATTATGATACGTTCGGGGTCACCACCAAAGGCAGCAATATTGTCTCGGGCCCACTCCACGGCAAGTCGTTGGTCCTGAAGGCCGACATTCTGGTCCGTAAGACCCGGAGCGTTTGGTTGTCCAAAGATGTTGACGCGGTAGTTGAAGGATAAGACAATGTGGTCTTGAGTTCGCTGCACCCATTGAGTCGGAATCTGGGCTGGTACATTCATCCCGCCCGTAGCTACGATGGTCAGCACGAATGACGAGAGAATCTTCAAAGTCACATACAGAAGCCTCCGCCATAGAAGTAGACCAGGACAGGCAAGCCCTTACTCTCGCTTTTGCCGCCCCATCCATGACCTTTGCCACGACCACTCCAGCCATGGCCCTTGTCCTGTGTAGGAGTCCAAACGCTCAACTTCAGACAATCTTCACTGATGTCGCCTGTGCGATTAAGACCTTGCAGGTTGTACTCCAGGACCTGGTTTCTGTAGACAGAACTGGCATTGGTGTTGAAGAATTGTATGCAGCTGGGTCCGATTTCTGTCGCATCGACTTGCGCATCTGGCTGAGACAGAGGCTGTGGAGCTACCCAGCGCAAGTCACCAAGAGGCGGTTGAGCAAATGGAATGCCCAAGAATTGGCGAACATTGGGTTGTGCTGGGTCAATTTTGCCATGAACGCAGCCAGAAGATGTCTTGACAGTCAGTCCATCATCATTGGAGGAACCATGGCCGTACGAAGGAGGATGAGCAGCCGAGGAGGCTGCGAGAGCCAGCAGAGGCAGTTTAGAGAACATGATGCCGAAGTCTACGGGCTGTTAGGAACGAGCATAGACAATCAAAACAACCAGCACCCCAACCAAGCTTTATAGATGAGTGCAGCCTCTATACTCCATGGATTTCTCCGACGAGTGGAAAAGACGGCCGTGTAAATGCCGATCATTGTTAACACGAGTCGGATGTCGCTGCTCCCATTGCCGAAGAAAGAGGAGACGATGCCGCTGGTATCCACCCTCTAGTCTGCATCGTCGACATGCGCCGGGAAATATGGAGAGATTGATGTCGCGGTAGACTACTATGCTTTGTCATTTTCTTTCTGTATCGAAGACGACACTCAACAAGCTTGCTGATGATCAGTATGGAAGTGCGATCTTGTTATGTAAGGAACCGAATGATGTTCGGATCAGCATCGATGTCAAACTTTGGCCAAAGTCTCTCCGCAAACGCCGTTGACGACATCTGGGGAGAGCTTTGAGCTGTGTTCCTGCAATCGTCATTGCTCCATTTCCAGAATATGTATTGCATATTATGATGTGATGGATGGTAGATGGTAGATACATGTTTTAACGGTAGTGTGGATAGGCGATGAATCACTCCAATGGCTAGCAAGGCGTGCCAGCAATGAGGTCGAATCAAACTTGTAATGGCTTCCATTAACACAATGCTCGTGAATTCGCAATCGCTATCATACACAGAGGGTACAGTTCATCCGCTCAACGTCAACTTGTCTGTCATGGTATCATCATCACCCCTTACTGAGTCTTTGCCTTGCCCTGCTCGTAGGCGCCCTTGGCCTTGCCCTCGAGCTCGGCAGCGGTGCCGGAAGCCTTGCCCTTGAGCTCCTCCGCCTTGCCAGATGCTTGACCAGCGAGGTCGTTCGCGGTGCCCTTCGCCTCGCCGGTACCAAGACCGGTAGCCTCCTTGACCTTCTGTGCCATCTCGCCTGCCTTCTCGATGCCCTTGACGGCGGCGCCGGCGATGCTGCTGTCGTTTTGCTTGAATTGTCTGGTGGACTGTGGTCGAGATTGGTTAGCTGCGTGGTTCGTGGGCAGGAGAACAGCAAAGACAACATTGGTGCTTCTTTAGCGGATGCAATGATGGATTTAGGGGAAGGCCATACCACAGAGAAAAGGCGGGCGTTGCGGGTAGTACGCGAAGCGGTGGCGGCGACACGGAACATTTTGGCGGTTGTGATGGTGGTTTGTTTGTGGCGGTTGATGAGGTTCTGGTGATGGATTTGGTGTGGAATTGATCAGGGAGAATGTGTTGGGTTGATAGTTTGGTAGGTATAGGACCTTGTTTGAGCTATTTGAGGAAGACGGCTTCCTGGCACAGACGGTAGACGCAATGGCTGGTATCCGCTGACGTATTGGTGACCGCAGGCTCGTGATCTTGACATCAAAATGCGGTAGCGATGATCCACGTTGGCCAGAACGCGGGGAATGGAACTTTAAATTCGCATGTGAATTCAAGTTGCATCATTGACTTTGTGGATATCTGCATGCATATGCACAATTCGATGCAAACAAAAATCACGTTAAACGTGCTAGGAGGTACAGCCGATCTAGGAACAGTGGAAATGGCAGTCACTGTTCGCTCTTGCAAACATTACTTCATTCAGCGTACCTACGTGTAATTATTACTTAAAATCTTCGTCAATGCAACGCTTAAGCGTACAAGGCCTTCTGCCACCAGTTGCACCTTGCATTCGCCGCTGGATCTCTCAGCTGGCTGATACCAGTGACGTTCAAGTTTTGAACGGTCGCATTCTTGCCGTACAGATCGAAGTGCGGTACGCCTTGCTGGTTGGGGTCGCCGCGCTGCGCAAAGTTCGTGATGTACTCCTGCAAAGCAATGGCAATGGCAGGGTTGGGAACACCGCGGATCGCGCTAGTGCTCGTCTCGTTGGCGTTGTAGAAGGTATATGGGACATCGAAGCCGTGCAGCGCAGGTGGTGCGGAGAACAGGTAGGCGTAGGTCTGGTTGTTCTTCGCCTTGTCAAGGTAGAAGGTATTGCAGGTGAAGCTCAACTCCGCGACGAGAGCAGAAGCACGGTCGAGATTGTTAGTGTAACCCTGCGCTTGGCTGCCGTCGAAGATTGGAGGGTAGAGTGTGTTGGTGATATAGTCGAGGGTTTCCGGGTAGGCACGAATGGACGGGAGGGTGGCGGCGACTTGCTTCTGAATACCACTGCCGTTGTTGACGTAAGGCGGCGTGAAGAGAAGGCCCTATAAGCGTATCAGTATTTCTTCTCACTTGTGGATTTCGAAAGGGTGATCCTGCTTACCTCGTTGGCGTTGTGGCCGACCATGATCTTAACGTCTTTGTCAAACTGGCCGTGAGCCAGTAGTTGGCCAGGGAGTGCAGGCTGGAAGTCACCATCGACGACTGGTCCATAAGTGAAACCACCATAACCAGCCAAGCCGACCGTAATTGCGTTGGCAAGCTGTAACTTGGCAGTCGAGACCTTGCGGGCTTCATTGATGCTTGAAACGTTCAAGAGACGGATGAAATCTTGGAAGGTCTTCTCCTGCTGGTGGTTCGAAGTGACGGGCAGGAAGCCAGGCGATTGAGGAATAGCCTTGTTGTCGATCAGCATAAGATCGGGTTCATTGCGATTGAGATTCTTCTACTCACCTGAGCGAAGGGAACGGAGCCCTTGTTGCCACCGTATGCAGTGATCTGCGCCATAATGCTTCCACCTCCAGCGCTCTCGCCGAAGACGGTGACACGGTCTGGATCACCTCCAAATTTGGAGATGTGCTTCTGGATCCACTCCAAAGCGAATCTTTGATCATGAAGACCGGCGTTGGCAGTGCCGTTCTCCTGGAAGGTAGGGCCTGACAGCCATCCGAAAGCTCCGAGTCTGTAGTTGAGCGCAACGTAGATCACACCATCGTCGTCACCGTCCTGGCTACGAGCGAGAAGTCCAGCAGGGTTGTAGCCGCCAGTCTTGGAACCAGCCGTGTAACCGCCACCGTAGATCCAAACAAGGACAGCAGCGCCCTTGCCCTTCTTGGCCTTCTTCTTGAAGAGGTGCTGTGGGACGACGACGTCAAGGAACAGGCAGTCCTCCGTGGTCCTCGGATCGGCCTTGGGGATGATCGAAGTGTCGAAGGTGTCAAGGTTGATGTCGTTCACAGTCAAGTTTGCGGGAAGACCAATGTCGAACTCAGACTGGTTGAATTGTCTGACGCCTTTGAAGTAGTCTAGGAGGAACTCTTGGGCGACGAGACTCCACAGCGGATTTGCTTGAGGGCAGACGGGCTCGCTTCTGTTGAACTGCACAGTTGAACGGTTCTGAGCGGGTGCCTGAGGAGCGGCGAACCTGTTCTTGCCTGTAGGCGGTGCAGCGTAGCGGATGTTGGAGAAGCTGTAGAGACTAGTCGTCTCGTTGAGTGAGGTAGCTCGATAGATTTCATATCCAAGGTCGACCTCTGGCAATTGGCTGCTGACAGGCCCAGCAAGAGTAGCGGTCGGCAGCACAGTGGCTAACGCCACGATGCTGTTGATCAGTCTCATCTTTGCTCTCAAGCTTGTCGTCCACCTGGTACGAGACTACTTCACGGCGAAGGATGACAAGCTGGCACCGAGGAGTGAGGTGTGAATATATATAAATGATGTGGAGGAGCACGAGCACTAGGAGAGAGAAAATAATCAATAGACAGGGCAGATTCAGACCTCAAATGAGCTCACTAATGGTCACCTCCACGAATAAGCACCTACTCCGTTCGCAATAGCGGGACGCTTCGGCTTTAGAGTTCAAGACCTCGTGGTTAGCTCATCTCTTACCCCAATAAATCCTGAAAGTGTAAAGCGCATCAGCTCGCATTGCATAAGCCAACGGGTATCCCAGGCCGAGGCATCCGCTTGGTTGACCCGCATGGTGTTCCTTGGGCGGCAGACGATGATCCCGACGCCATAGGTGTGTACGTGTGTGCAAGGCTAACCGCGTCCAGGCAACCCACGGTATATTGCTAGAGCCGGCGCAACCATGGGCAGAGGACTATTCGACAGACCCGTGCTTTGATATCGTCGGGCATAATTCGCAATTGCAGTAACAAGCATACTAGTATTGCTACTACTGTACACGTCTGCAAGGTCAGGGCTTGGCCAGTCGGTGACGTGTCCGAATAGGAAAGAGCACGATGACATGCGCGATGGCTGAAGCTTCTTTGATGATGAGCTCGCGTGGCAGGCTCGCGTAGAAGAATTGTGGAAATGGGCGGTAAGTAGGAGTGCGGAGAAGAGGAGACGACGCGTTCGCTGCCTCGGTACAGTAATTTACGTGGGATTTGAAGAAGACAGCCCTAACCAGCCGGCTGGCCGTGGTATGTCTTCATCAAGGTGAGGTCGACGGTGGCAGGATGGCAGCGGAAGAAAACTCAAATGACCAACATGGGTCCCTGGCAAGAGGGTTACAGGTACCCGGAAGCCTTGTTGCGCGGCGACCGTGCGCGCAAGCACAGATATCTGTAAACGGGAGATAGAGTGCGAGGAGATAAGCGACACGGGTTTTGGTCCTGGTAACCCTAAAGAGCATGAGCACAGTACATGTGGATGGCAATGCGTCTTTCCCAGAAAGACAAGTACAAGTGTACGACGTGGAATTTCAACAGTGCAAGGCATGCATCAACGGCATGCATTTTTCATGCTGGTAGTGTATGCTATACTCGTCTAATGCAGACACAACAGCCGGTTCCTCATGTTCCCATTAATGACTTCAGTCATGACGAAGTAGTCTTGAAGAAGCGATGCACTTATTGCAAAGCACTGTTCAGCCTCCTCTCGTCCCTCAGCGACTTCATAAGCTCAATAGCCCGGTCAACGGGGATGAGCTCACCCATCTTCTGAGTCTCAGGAATGTCACGGTTGCGAATGTTGACAGAGCGGCTCTCCTTCTCTTGGGCACCAACAACCATGATGAGGTTGTACTGTGCGAGTTGGCCGGTGCGGATCTTCTTCTGCATAGTGTTGCCGGAAATGTCAATGTCGGCGTGGAAGTGGTGCGAGCGGAACTCCTTCTGCAGCTCCTCGCAGTAGTCGTTGGCGCTGGCCATGACGGGCACGATGAGGATCTGGCGGGGAGAGAGCCAGAAGGGCCATTTGCCGCCGAAGTGCTCGGTGAGAATGGCGATGAAGCGCTCGAAGGAGCCGTAGATGGCACGGTGAATCATGACAGGGCGGGCACAGCCAGGGGTCAACTCGCGGCGGTAGTGGCCTTCGTCCTTCTTCACGGCGCTCGAGTCAGCCTCGGCGGGAGGGGCAGAGCGGATGACGAGCTTCTCGTCAGGCTTGGCCTCGCCATCGGCGGCCTTCTCTGCAGGCTTCTCCTCAGTAGCCTTCTCCTCAGCGGGCTTCTCTGCGGGCTTCTCAGCCTTCTCGCCCTTAGGTGCCTCAGGCTTGGCGGTAGCCACGTCTTCGGTGCGGTACTCGAGGTTGAACTGCTGAGGCAGCTGGAAGTCGAGCTGGATGGTAGCGCACTGGAACTCACGTCTGAGCGCATCGGAGATGGTGATGTCAATCTTGGGACCGTAGAAGGCACCATCACCAGGGTTGAGCTCCCACTGGGTACCAGTGGAAACCTTGAATGCTTCGAGAGCCTTGGTGAGTTGAGCCTCGGCACGTTCCCAGGTAGCAACATCACCAAGGTGGTTGTCGGGCATGGTAGAGAGCTTCATCTTGAAGGTGAAGCCGAACAGACCGTAGACGGCTTGCAGGAAGTCGAAGAGAGCGTTGATTTCTTGCTCGACCTGGGCCTCGGTACAGAAGATGTGGGTGTCGTCTTGCATGAAACGACGAACTCTGGTCAGACCAGTCAGAGCACCAGATGCCTCGTTACGGTGCAGAACACCAAAGTCAGCAATGCGCATAGGCAATTCGCGGTAGCTGCGATCCCTGTGGCCGAAAAGCAGACAGTGGCCGGGGCAGTTCATGGGCTTAAGTGCCCACTCCTCCTTCTCGACCTTGAATGTGAACATGTCCTCGTGGTAGTGTTGCCAGTGACCAGACTGCTTCCAGAGAGCGGAGTTGTACATGTTGGGAGAGTTAACCTCCTTGTAGCCGCGATTCCAGTACTCGCCGCGGATGTATGAGTGAAGTGCGTTGTAGATGATCATGCCGTGGGGAAGGAAGAAAGCACTTCCGGGTGACATCTCATGGAAGAAGAAGAGTTCTTGTTCCTGGCCGATCTTACGGTGGTCGCGCTTGGCTGCCTCCTCGAGCATGTGCTTGTGGTCGGCAAGGGACTGTTTCAATGTTAGTGACGAAGTTGAAATTGATCAACCGGGACACTTACAGCTTTGTCGGGGAATGAGACACCGTAGATACGCTGGAGGCTGTCGTTCTTGGCGTCACCAAGGAAGTAAGAGGCAGAGTTCTTCATGATGTCGAAGGCCTTGATTCTGCCAGTGTGAGGGACGTGAGGACCTCTGCACAAATCAATGAGAGGACCACAGCGGTAGACGGTGGTACTTGTGCCATCAGGAATCTTGTCCTGGATGATGTGTTGCTTGTACTTGTTGTAGGCGAACATCTCCAAGAGGTCCTCCTTACTGAGCTCAAGACGCTCGAACGGCTGCTTCTCCTTGATGGCCTTCTCAGCGACCTGCTTCAGCGGCTTGTAGTCGGCGGCCTGCACCGCACCACCGTCTGGCAGAGCCATTTCGTAGTAGAAGCCATCGTCGACAGGCGGGCCAATGCACAATGCGCAGCCGTAGTGCCTCTCACAAGCCTCTCCCAGAATGTGAGCACTGCTGTGCCAGAAGACCTTCTTGCCCTCGGGGTGTTCAAAGTCCAGAAGCTCCAGCTTGCTGCTCTTCTCGAAAGGCCTCTCCAGATCCCAGAGCTCACCATCAACACGTGAGATCACAGTGCGCTCGAACAAGCTCTTGGAGATCTCACGTGCAATGTTACCGGGAGTAGTCTCCCAGCTTGTGCCCTTCTTCACATCACCAGAGGCCAAAGTGATCTCAATCTCCTCCCTGGGCTGCTTAGCAAGCCACTCGTCCCTCTCGGCCTTTCTCTTATCGAAGATAGCATTGCGGGCAGCAATGTACTCGGGCGGCGGGGTCATCTCCAGCGGCCTGCCGCTGCCCTCGTCCTTCTTGGCCTTGGGCGCCATGGTGGGTGTGTACGATCGGAAGTGAGAGAGTGTGTTCGCGAACCGAAGCGGTCTTATTCGTTTGGCGCAGAAGAAGCTGGGAGTCAATAGCGTTTTTAGAAGCATACAGAGAAATAGTTTGGGTGGAGGGGCGCAAGTGGGTATCAATGGATCTGCGCAAACAGCCGGCGCACAAAATCGCCTGGTGACTCTTTCCCGCCTGGCGCTTCACCACGCCATTTGCGGGGAAGTTCCGTTCACTTCAGCACTCGTGTTTGGAGTGTCGTCAGCTCAGGTATTAAATAGCGTGTCTTGCATATTTCTGCTTGCTGTGTGATTATGCAAGGCAGACCGCGCTTCAAAATCAACATGCCGAGTGCGCACTGCACCATTTCGTGATTCGAATTAGATTCCAATACCCTCCATCAACGCACCAAAATGAGGAACATGCTTTGTAGCCTTGTGATGCTAGGCCTCTGCGCCACAACAAACGCCATACTGCAACAGGTCGCACTCAACAGCCATGAACATCATGGTGACGCCAAAAGAGTCGCCATCATCGGTCAGTACTTTAAGTCATCGCTCAGAATGGCGGTTTCCTACTATCATACATACATACTCACATGGATGAACAGGTGCTGGATCTGCTGGATCATCAGCCGCATACCATCTCACTCACTTTGCTGAGGCCCACAACATCCCAATAAACGTGACAATCTTCGAGAAGAACTCTCACATAGGAGGGAGATCAACCACTGTCGGCGCCTACAATGACTCAAACCTCCCCATTGAGTTGGGTGCAAGTATCTTTGTTCAAATCAACAAAATCCTCGTTGATGCCGTGGAAGCTTTCAACCTCTCTACATCAGACTTCAGCACAACAAGTGAGGACATTCCTGGAGCTGCCCTAGGCATCTGGGATGGAAAGACCTTCGTCTTCACGCAAGAGACCGAAGGCGGCTGGTGGGACACCGCAAAACTGTTCTACAGATATGGCCTGTCCCCTTATCGAACCTTGAACCTCATGAAAGCTACTGTGGGCAAGTTCTTAAACATGTATGACGAGCCTGTGTTTCCATTCTCGTCGCTCACGCAAGCAGCGCAAGATGTTGGCTTATTGGCTGTCACGTCAGCGACTGGAGAAGACTTCCTACGTGAGAACAGCATCAGCAGTCTCTTCTCGCGAGAAATTGTCCAAGCGAGCACAAGAGTCAACTATGCACAAAATCTAAACAACTTCCACGGCTTGGAAACGATGGTCTGCATGGCTGCCAGTGGCGCAATGTCAGTCGAAGGAGGTAATTGGCAGATCTTCGCGAACATGGTCGCATCCGCAAAAGCAAGCATCTTGCTTGAGACGGAAGTTACCAAGATCTACCGGTCAAAAGATGGCAGCTTCGAGCTCACTTCCAAGAGCCTTTCACCCGAACTCGACTCACTGACACTGACATCTCACTTCGACGATGTAATCCTGGCAGCTCCCTATCAATTCTCGAACATCGATCTTGATAGTGTGCCATTCAACACGCCAGACGACCTGCCTTACGTACAACTCCACGTGACGCTCTTTACTTCGCCACACTTACTATCGTCTGCCCACTTCGGCCTCCCACCGGACAAAGCAACGCCTCAGGCCATCATCACCACCCTGCCACAAGACGAGCACCCTCCCAATAACGCAACCGTCGGCAGTCCAGGCTTCTACAGCATCAGCTTGCTCCAAGACATCATCAACCCTAGTACTGGTGCGATAGAGTACGCATACAAGATCTTCTCGCCAGCGCCACCGACTGCCGAGTTCCTCTCGAGCCTTCTCGGAGTCAAGAGTGAAGATGGTGAGATCAGTGAGCGCGACATCACATGGATGTATCGCAAGGTGTGGCATAGCTACCCTTATGAGTATCCGAGAGACTCCTTTGAGAATATCAAGTTGAGTGAAGGACTTTGGTACACAAGTGGGATTGAGCGGTTCATCTCGACCATGGAGACAAGTGCGCTCATGGGGAAGAATGTTGCGAAGCTGGTGGTGGATCATTGGATTGGAAGTGCGAACATTACATCAGCAGAAGTCCAGCAGACGTTTAAGGGTGATCTGTGATTGGATAAGGTAGTTCATCACAAAAGGGAATTTTATCGTTCGCTGCGACAGTGGCATCACATGGCGGCTATAAGATTGAAGGTTCAAGTGAGCTTTCCGGTCGCACCTTCCTTTTGTTGAGAGAGTCTGCAAGTCTGCTTCATTCCAAGCGTTGGTCAGAGCATCGCTACGATGGAGCCGAAGAACATCGTATCGGCTACGTTGATAAATTACAAGGTGAACCAGATTCACACACACACAATGATGGCTTCCAGTAGCGCGACTGACATTGAACAGTGGGTCTTGACTGCTTTGCAGGCTTGCCGGTTGCGCCTTCCCTTTGCGTTGCGCATCACTAGGTACCCTCACTGTCACTCCTTTATGACTCCTCCACGCTCACATGTCTTTCGCGCCATCGTCATTGATTGCACCCACATGACTTACTGGACATTATGTCTCCGAGAAAATTACCGCCACTCCTTCAGAAAAGATTCTTGTCAACGAGTGACAGATCAGCCTCTCATGCCATGGCGAAGCCGAATGACCAATTATCTAGCGAGAACCAGCCGGATCGAGCTGATGCGTTCATTTTCGATGGCTCCGCCGAAATGATTTCGTGGCCAACTGAAGACGCGGTTCCAAGTAAAATACCAGCGACCCCAGATGAAGCGATCAAATTCAACTTGTTCTCTCATTTCAGCGCTGAGAGCGCGGTGACTCTCCTCGTTGGACCGGATGAGCAGAACATGGTGGCCCACAGCAGCCAGTTGACCAGGGACTCGAAGTTCTTCGCAGCTGCGTTGGACAAGCAATGGAAGGAAGGCCAAACTCGTACCATCAAGCTTCCGGAAGAAAATACGAGCACGATGGCGCACTACCTTGCCTTCCTGTACAGCGATAAGCTGTCCACGGAGGACATCATATTTGTGCCTGGAGAGCAGATCAAACAATGTTACTGTCTGCTTGCGCATCTCTACGTCTCCGGCGAACGCTTCCTCAATCGCCACATCCAAGTCGCAGTCCTCAAAGAGATCCATAGACTTACGCTGAGTGCTGACCCGAAGCGCAACTGCTGGTATCCAACTGGCGAAGAAGTCAACATCATCTACCGCGGCACTCCTGAAGGTTCGCCGGCTCGTCGCCTTTTTGTGGATTTGCACGTCAACATGGGCGCGGAAGAATGGATGGATTGTGACCTTGAAGCACAATTCGCTATTGACGTCGCAAAATCATTCTTCAGCAAAATCAGCGCGAACCACACAATCAAGAAGTCGTTGGCCAAACGCCTTAACATAGCAGATTATCTTTGAGTCTGGGACGCACCTCTGGTAAGTTGAGCCTATCATGTCGTGAAACTGAGGGGTCTGAGGTTCACGATTATGCTCATGGTATAAAACTAGGAACTGCGATTCGATGAGTCTACGTGGGCGAACCAGCCCAGGCAGTAATCTCGACGCTTTATGCCAGATACCTGGGACTGATTGCGATGGAAGACTTCAAAATTCTTTGTCTTCGAACAAAACAAGGTCCTTCACAAAAATAAGGGGAGGCGCGTGTGTTACGAGAAACGAACTCACAAGAGGCTCGCTTGTTGGTAGATTAAGCTGGCACGTAGCTTCAGAAATACCAATGCAACCCACTTGATGTAGCTTGTGTTTTATGCGGCATGCTTGAGTGGCATGTGGGTGGATGGAAGCCTAGTGAAAAATTGTAACATTATTGGCTGATGCGTTTCATTGGAGATATGTCCGTACAGGCAATCATCATTCCATTTCGAGCCGGAAGCGTCGACCTTGGCTCACGATATCTACACATCGTGCCCACAGGAGCCCAAGTGACGTTCGCCATCCACAACAGTCCACGGGAAAAGCTCAGTCTCACTCATCACACCAACCGCACGAGCCTTGACAGCAGCAGTTCCATTACCAGCGGTCTTTGGAATCAGGTCCTGACCCTCAGTAGCCAAAGTAGCAAGCACATGCGCCGCTGCCTTAGCATTGACAGTAAGCGTGGTCGGGTTCGAGTTGTTGTACGTATCGCAAGCCTGGTGGTAGCAAGGATCTTGAGCCACACCTGTGCCAGTGTGCAGACCTCCAACAGGCTTGTTCAGTGTGCTCATGAAGGACGCGTAGTCACTACCTCCAGTGAAGACGGCGGCAGTGACATTAATGCCTTTGCTGGTGAGGTGTTCGACGAACAAGTTCTCAATAACGTCGGATCCTGGAGCACCAGCTAAGCCGTGCGTGCTGCCATCACCATCAAAGACGCCGTAGTAACCACGTGAGACCATGTCGAAGTTCAGATAGAGGAGGAGGTTGTCCGCTTCGGCAGTGTTGTTGATAGAGGTAGTGTAGAATTTGGATCCCACCAAGCCGTTCTCTTCAGCACCCCACCAAGCAAGTCTGATTTTGTTACGGAACTTCAGGCGCTGAAGTCCTGCGAAGATCTCAAGAAGGAGAGTGCTGCCGCTGCCATCGTCGTTGATGCCTGCACCGGCCTTGACAGAGTCCAGGTGAGCACCGAGCATGATCACGTTCTCCTCATCGCCTCCCTTGGATTCGACAAAGACGTTCTGTGTGATCCGCGTCTCTACGGTCTGAGTGTGCTGGAAGTAAGCTTCAATCTCTTCGCCAGCTTCGAGTCTCGCTGCTAAAGCCTCGCCGTCATCTTGGTTTATGAAACCGCTGGGACGGTATCCAACGGGGTCAGGAGCAGAGAGTGTACCGCCAGTGACTAGAGTGGGGACGTTGTTGTAGAGGATGACGTTGCTCGCACCTGCAGCGACAGCAGCACGAATGCGGCCTGCAAGAGTCGTGGCGTCCGGGCAAGTACCACGCTGGACCAGCACGATCTTGTCAGTGACATCAAGACCTTCATAGCCGGCTGCCGAGCAAGCAGCTTCACCACTAGGGCCAAGCACAAGCGGTGCTGTGACACCCTCGGGCGTTGTGGAGGGAGAGTAGGTGGGCCCGAAGACATAGTACTCAGTGTCGTCGACGCGGAAGGTAATCGATACGACATCATTGTACAATGCCGGGAAGTCTTGCGTCCAGCTGTCGTATGCCGTGGAGTTAGAGACCTTGGAAAGAACGTAGTCGACCGACGCTGCGTAGCCTGGAAGACCGAACGCTCTGTTGCCGCCATTTGCTGTGGCGATTTCATCTAGACGCTCGAGGTTTTTCATGAGTCTATAGCGAACATTAGTCAACGCTCACTGCTGCTCGCCGACGTGAGAACTTGCCCTCTGGTAGTGATAGAGGCTTGCAGTTTTTCTGAAAGCGTCTTTGCTTTTCCTCCTCCATAGCGCTGGGCAGCAGTGTGTGGGAGGTAGCATAGCAGAGACGCAGTAGAGACTGCATTGGTCAGCGAGAGCCTCATCTTAGTAGGTTATAATGTATACAAATACTGCGCGTCTGCTAACAACTCAAGAGCGCGGCAGCAGGTATATATTTGATATCGGAGAACATCAACTCGTGGTGCAGCCATGTTGACCCACTCGTAAGCTCTTGTCCGACTCGCCATGGAACTCTAGAATTGCGCAAACCATTGTCGGTATTTCTTGTCGTTGCCTATCAGAGCTGGGCATCGTGGCTGGCGACCACTCTGCGGGTGCATTTGGTGGAGTTGCCCAGACCAGCCAAGCAAAATACCAGATGGAACCTTCCTAATGCGGGCGTCGCCTGCAGATTAATAGAGTGCAATACTCGTTATCGGCTATCTCCCGTAACGACAGGCGGACGTAAGAATAATGTTCTCACAGCGACGGAGCTCGCATCGGATTCGGGAGGCAACTTGAGTGTTTGCTTTTGCGACTCGCATTTCTTGCCTGCCGCAACAGACCATCAACAAGCCCGCTACAAAATCCAGCACGGAACACAGATATCAATAATTGACGTGATCCTTGCATCAAAATTATCCATTACTATGGTCATGGTCTGGACAGATGTGCTATTTTCACTCCGTCTCGAAATGTTCCCAGCCCAGAATTCTCTGAGTCTTCTCAGTCGACCACAGTCCTTGGTTGCCACTCAAATCTCCTCTGATAGGCACATCTGGGTAGTACTTCTTGAGCAAATCCGCGCTTGGGATGTCTTGGGCTGTGGTTGGAGCATGGACATTGAATACTTCCATTCCCTCATAGTTGTCCCATTTTTCCAGAGCAGCTACGCAAGCCCGAGCTGTGGCTTCGGGCGATACCCATCCCCAGAGCTGCTTCACACCAGCGCCCTCCCAATCACTCGCATGATGATCGTACACTTGTTGTCGCGTAGAAACCTCATGGAAGCGCATACATGCGATCTTCATCCCAGGATACCAGTTCACGAAGGCCTTGGCTTGAAGCTCAGACTCGGCCTTTGCCAGGGCGTATGCGTCGGTCGGAGAAAACGTGTACTCCTCATCGATAGGGAAGTATGGGAATTTTAGAGGCTGATTTGAGTAGGCAAGACCGATAGCGTTGACACTGCTAGCGTAGCACACGCGCTTGATACCAAGCTCGCCTGCGGCGCGGAATCCGTTGAAAGCACTATTGACATTGTTTGCGTGAACCACAGAGTCTTTCCTGTTCACTGGGTTGGGGATCGCGGCAAGGTGGATGATCGCATCGCAGCCCTGGAAGGCCTCCACAACAGAGTCGTAGTCTCCAGCAGTGTCTGCCACTCGCGTTTCGGAATTGGGTGTTTGGTCGTTATCAAATTCGGTCAGGTCAATCTGTACGGTCTTGTAGCCTTTCTCGGCGCAGTATTTGACGACAGCTTGGCCGACATTGCCTTTGGCGCCGGTTATCGCGATCTTCATCTTGTAGTACGAGCGAGACAGAGTTATGCAGAAGAAGTGTTCGTGTTCGGAAAGTATGATATGTGAAATACCGTCTCAGTAGATGAGTCAAGCCTACCTTATGATACGCTCATTTTATGCTCACTTCCTCGCAAGGTAGACGTGACGTTCAGGCAAGAGGCAGGGCGGACCTATGAAGCGTTTGTGACGGGCTGCGCATAAACGGGACGTCATTGCGAAGATAGCTTTTGCGGGCCACATGGCGAAAGCAGGTGGGGAATACCCAGGGTATCGGAGGCAGTCGCGGATTCCGTTTGTTCTACCTCCTCCTAGCCATCGGTGTACACCTTACACGGCTTGCAAGGTGATGAAAGAGTCGGAGTGCAAGGGGAAGGTTGACTTTGCAGCATGCACTTCTGCGGACAGGCTGATCGTGCCAAGGCGCGTGGCGACGTGGCGATCTGCACCACGACGCGTTCCATGTTTTGTTCCTCAACACTACTGTGGCATACCACAACCATGCTAACGAGATAAGTGCTTTGTACGAGCCGTTTTTCCAACTGGACGTGGAACAATCACAGTGTCTTGGTTTTGCAGCTATGAAGACGATACCCGAGATTTGCCACCACCTCTCCGCTTTGCTGTCTTTACTCTGAGTCCTGCTCCTCCGTCATAACCTTCACTACCGGTCCTTCGTATGCATGCCTGGCATGGAATATGTACATGAGGGATGCAAATCCCATGAGACCCACAAACAGCACACAAGCCCAGTTGAAGTTCACAGGTGTGATCTCGTACGCATTCGGGAAGAACGACCATATGAAGCACCAGCACGAGTAGAGTAGCGCGATAACATTGACAGGTAGACCAGCTCTGCCGAGACTCCAGCGACACTTCGGCAGTGGCAAATGAAAGACGCGACGATAGGTGACGCAGCCTGCGCTTTGTCAGCCACTTGATCGAAATACACACATGGGGGGTTCGCCTACCAATGGAAATCAGGTATGTTCCCATCATCTGAAAGGGTGTCAGTATGCTGTAGTATCATACACTTCTAGTCACATCGGGCACACGCACCGCATTGGAGGCAAGTGAAAGTACTGCGTTGAATGCCACAGTGCTACCGATGTTGATGAGCGAGACGATGCACACGAAAATGGCCGTAGCGACGATAGCGTTGGCTGGTACATGGAATCGCGGATGAACCTTCGAAACGCGGTTGGTGTTAGCAGGGTGTGAGTATTTTGGCCTGAAGAAGCACTCACAGTACCAAGCCAGCTAGAGAAAGGCAAGCCGTCGTCTCGCGCAAATGCAAACATCTGGCGCGAGCTCGAAGCCAAAGCACTGATGGTTATCATGACCAGCAAGATCAGTACAACACTGACAAAGCCTGTCGTACCTCTTGCGCTATCCGTAGCATTCTGAATGACATAGATGAAGGGATAGCCAGTGCTGTGCGACAGCGCTTCTCCGATATCGCCAATGCAGAACGCATAGCTGCAGCTGGTCAGCTTGCGTAACATTTTAGTAGGGCAAAGACTTACGTTATCAAAAGGAGGAAGGTGAAGGGCATGTTGAACAGGAAAGAGACACTGTGAACGGTGAAAACTACTTGTCAGCAGGTTTTCTGGAATGGCACGGGACCTCAAGTGTTGGAGACTTACACCATCGCTTTGGGCACTATGCTTCCTGCATTCTCGACCTCCTCGGCCATATGAGCCACAGAATCCTGTCCAAGTACCACGAACATGCTCGACACCTTTAATCGGACTGTCAGTCTGTACGCTCGGAGGTCTGGTTTTGTATCAATGGCTCACCTGTCCGACCAACACCGTCGCACCCATACTCGGCCATCCAGCGCCATTGTCAGTGAACTCTGTGAAGACCGCTGCGGCGCTCTGCTTGGTCGGCGTCATGACCCACAGACAGACTATCACCGGCACAAAAGCGAAGAAATGGACGCTGCAGAAGATTCCTTCGGCCAGAGGAAGATGCTTCGCACAAAAGATGTTGAAAGACGCAACTGCGATCACCGCTACCCAAGTCAGGAGGGTACCCTGCCAGCGCTCTGGAGTGTACGTGGCATCGTTGATCACCACCAGCGCCTGTACAAGGCCGCCAACGATGAAAGAATCCACGGCAATGATTGAGAGCCATGAGATAGTCGCGAGCCATCCTTGAAAGTTTCAGTGACGCCTTCAGCTAGTGGTAGCGACGACTTACCCGAGAAGTAGCTCAACAGACGCTGCATAGACCTTGGTGCAAATTCGGAGACCCAATGATACTGGCTAAGAGAAAGGTACAGGTCAGCGAATTCTTGGGCACTATGGGAGTTATATGCTTTGCACTTACCCACCAGCAGTGGGAGCCATTGATGCCATCTCTGCGAGCGACAGAACAATGAACGATTGGCCAGCATAACACCAGACCAGTGACCAAAACAGGCCCGCAAGACCTCCCGCAGTCAGGCCCTGCGTGTTCGCTCTGGAAGACGAGGCTTAGCTACGCGCGCAAGACACAACGCAAGACTGAAGGTTGTTTCTTACGTCAAGTAAATTTCCCAGGTCCCATATACGCAGGTCGCGTAGCCAACTGTCGAGATGAAGCGGAAGTTGCGTCTAGGAATCTTCAGTCGTCGATTGTACGATCTGAAAACGATCTTGGCCTACCGGAGCTCTTGCTTCTTTCCCATCCTCCACATATCTCGACGATCCTGTTCAGTATAGCCCTTGATTGCGCTGCTTCCAAGTTCAGAGGCAATTGTGCCCCCAACATGGCGCTCAGTGGGCTCGATCTGCTTAGAGCTCATCTTGAATTGCGACATCACAGCAACAAAGGTAGCAAAAGACAAAAGACCACCGGAAGTATCACCTGGAGCTTTTGGGCAACAGCGATCCAAAGAAGACTGTGAAGACTGCCTTGGACGACGATTATAAACAGTTGCGACACCAAGGACAACGGCACTTGGCCTTCGACTGGCAGCCGATAACATCTTCAGACCATCATCGGAGGTCCAAGCGACGGATTACTGGCTCGCATGCATCTGTAGCATGGATGGCGCTGCTGGTGCGCCCATGGACCGTCGAGACTGTTTCCAATGCCCGCGATCCCGCACAGCTCCAGGTTTAGATGTCTGCATGCAGGGCCAATGAGTTGAACATCATGCAGACAATCCTCAATACCCCTGTCGGTAGACGTGCATACCCCTGTTCCCCACGGCTCGTTTCGAGCGGCAAGCTCCTTCCGTCGCTCCACTCGCGCCTCGTGGCTGCAGCGGAGTAGGATGCCGTTGCAGATTGTCTAGGGCCCTTGCTTGTTGCTTCAATATCACGTCTGGTATCACAGCTACTCTCTCTCTTAGCTAGAGCTGGGTGTGATATAGTCTATACTCTAGGATGATCGCTACGCCATAGGTGCAGACGTGCTTAGTGTGCCACGTGGGGGCGTGGGATGTTGATTGCATGGCAGCCAACAAGCACGAGCACGAGTACATCTGCGACCAGCCATTACGATGGAAGCACAACATACCCACCCTACAGACCCGTTGGACTGGATCGCACGGCGCCGTTGTGATATGTCTTGCAGCATATCTCAACCATTTCGAACAGATGAGCATCTTTCGATAGCAGCAGACTAGTCCTCTAAGTCACTGGTTCGCTCGGACATCATTATCACAAACGGGCAACGTGGCGTCGCGATCGTCGTTACAGGCGAGTCTAGAGACTGCCTGTCCATTTCATGAGCTGTCGGCGTTTCATTCAGCGCCGCACCTGGGCATCGGGGATCGCGGAAGGATGCTCGGCGCTGCAGCCTCAATACATGGTGTCCTTGTACGACTGACAATACAAGCAGCGTTGGTCGAGCTTTGATACGCCACTCAGCATCCGTCGTAGGGGCATAACGCACTCATGGCTTTCGCATAGTCGTTATCACGCAGCCCCAAGCGGATTGTGAAGACGCAATCCCCTACAGCAAATCCCACGTTTCGATCAACTTGCGGCCTCGCACATACGAACTATGTTCCATCGCATACAAGCGCTGTGCTCAGTAAAGCCTGCGAACTCATGCGAAAAGTAGATGAATTGCTTCGCTTCAATACGATACGAAACCTCCTTTTGCGCGCGACACCTCCTATCATTTATTCTTCCTCAGCTTCAACAGTGAAAGCATTGTTTTCGTGCAACTTCTGTTCCACATCCATCGTTTCTACCAACCATTGAGAACAGCCGATCTTCACGCGACAACGATGGGTCAAAGCGGCCGCATGCCACCACTCATCGTGAGTTCGATAGCCATCGTAGGCATCATCTGGGTCATGATGGTTCTGGGCATCCGTCTGTATCTTCGATACAAGCTCAATGGCCCCATCGGCAATGACGACTATGCCGCCATCCTTGCGACAACTCTAGGCATCGCCCAATCAGCAGTTGTGCTCGCTGGTGTGAACTCAGGGCTTGGTAGTAGTGTGATAGCAATCGACGAAAGCCTCGAGCAAACAACGGTGAAGGTCTCCTCTGCCCCGTCATCATCGAAGCCAGCTGCTCGTTATACTGATCATTCGTGGACAGATCGGCTACGCAGCCACTCTGCTCTATCTATCAGCAACATACGTCTCAAGAGCTTCCAGCTGTCTACTGTACATCCGCTTGACGTCCACTCGCTCGCATCTTGTTGCTGCCTTCGTGGGTTTAGCCATGAGCGCCATCGGAGGGTCAGTTTGCGTTCTTGCAATTGCGTTCCAGTGCAGACTGCCTACGCCTTGGAGCGCTCCAGACGGACAACAGTGTATTGACATGGTAAGCCATATCGCTAAAAGCACCAAGACGACATTCTGTCTGATCAATTGCAGTGGCTTTTATGGAAAGGCGTAGAGCTCACCGCCATAGCACTCGAAGTCTTCATCTTCGGCATCTCGCTACTGCTAGTCTGGTCGCTCCGTATGAGACTGAAGTTGAAAGCAATGGTCGTATTCGCCTTCTCAGTGCGCTTGCTGTAAGTTCAATCGCATAATGACAACACTATTGACACATATCTAATAGTGCTGCATCCAACTGACATGGCACGTCCAACAGTGTCATAATACCTATTGGTCTCCGCCTAGAATACATTGCCCACACCTCCCTCTCCTCGCGCTCAATCTACACCAGCGTCGCCGTCACCATAATCACAACCATCTGCACTCATGTTGCCATCATGTCATCGACCTTACCCTGCCTCAAACAATTCCTAGCCATGTTCGAAAGCGGCATGATCGGCGAGTACAGCGAATCCAATACTTACACGGGCAGTGGCAAGGGTACGAGGACAGACAACTCCATTGCGCTCGCATCTCTTACGAGCGGGTCGGGCACTGTGCGTGGGCGGAGGAGGAAGGCTAGCGACGAGTTGGAACTTAGGCCTGATGATGTTGGTGGCGAGACAAGGGCGGAGATTTCTGCTGATGCAATCAGTGCAGTCAGTAGTCATCGGAGCGATGCAGCAATCATCAAGAAGACGCAAAAGTGGGAGATTTCGTATGAGAGGTGTTGAGGGCTCGCTTGTATCTTGCGAGTCGCCAATTTGTTCCGATGTTGTTTATATCTTCACATAGATGAACACTGTTATCACCGGCATGACGTCCAACGGGAGGTCACTGCATGGTCGTCACGGTTTTCTTCCAGATTCTAAGCTTATGGTATTGGCGACATTCGAGTCGCCCTTCACACGGCCGCGAGTCCAAGTTCTGCAGGCTGATATGTCCGCATGGTCAATGTGTCTTCCAACGTACCGTATTTGTTCAAGATCAATGTGCGGACGTTCCATTATATCAGAACGTGGCTGTCGCCCATACTTGCCCAGATGGCCAAAGTGGCAATCGCAAACCATCAACAAGCGGATGGCGCAGGTGAGGGGTCCGCGTGCACTTGGCTGGTCCAGAACATTGACCTCGGACATCATATGAATAGCTGTACGAGCAATGTTTTGCAATGACACAGGTACAACAACCTTGTACTATCCATTTTGATCAATTCTCATCGTGTCATAAGCTACCAAAGTAATTTGAAGATCATCAACACCCACGAAAATGGCCGATTCAGACATTGTCCCATTCAAAGTCGACATCCCGAAGTCTGAGGTCGATCGTCTTAAAAGAAAGCTGCAGGACACGCGGCTGCCGCCTAAAGAAATTGTTCCTGGTGCTGGCAATAAATATGGTATGATCGTGTTTTGCGTATGTACAGATCTGAACTTGTTTAATCGTATCTCACAGGTCCCACCTACGAATGGGCTGAGAATCTATACAAAGCCTGGCTAGACTACGACTGGTATGAAGTGCAAGACAAGGTCAACGAATATCCTCACTACACCACGCGCATCGAAGAGGTCAAATTGCACTTCGTCCACGCGCGTTCAGATCGCAAGGATGCAGTCCCGCTCATCATGTGCCACGGCTGGCCTGGCAGTTTCTGGGAGTTTAGCTCAGTCTGGGGCCCTCTATCTCACCCTTCAGACCCTAAAGATCCAGCATTCCACGTGGTCGTGCCTAGCTTGCCGGGCTTCTGCTTCTCCGACTGGCCGCCGCGGGCAGGGTGGAAACTGCAGGACACGGCGCGATTGTTCGATAAGCTCATGAAGAAGCTTGGGTACTCTAAGTACATGATGCAGGGTGGAGACTGGAGCCATTGGATCGGTCGTGAGATGGGTTCCAAGTATACTGACTCGTGCAAGTTAGTACATTTCAATTTTGCTCCCAGTCCGTTGCCGGAGGGTGTCGAGTATACGACGAGAGAGAAGGAGGTGCAGGGCCGTGTGGATGATTGGCTTGAGAACCACATGGGCTATGCCATTTGCATGCGTACAAGGGTGAGTCTGGTTTTTGAGGCCATGATCCAAGATCAAAAATGCTGATGTGGATACCATTGTAGCCTCACACGATTGGCTTTGGCTTCAACGATAACCCCATGGGGATTCTGACTTGGGTTGGCGAGAAGTACAACGAAGCAGCCGGTCCTGAGAATCAAAAGAAGCCCTATTGGACTCGGGTGATTCTCACGACGGCAACGTTATACTACTTCACAGACTGCATCATGCCGTCGATGCTGTGCTATTACGAAAACGTCCGACATGAGAACTTCGCAAGCTTTGCCATGGAACCGGATAACAGGATCACGATACCGTTCGGCTACACTTCGTTCTACTGGGACACAGAGCCATCGTCTAAGCGAGCGGTAGAGCGGACCGGCAATCTCGTTTACTATAAAGGTCAGTCATTTCTTGTTCTAACGCCGCGATAGAAAGCGAAAGTACTAAGTCAGCCCAGAACGTAACGACGGCGGGCACTATGCCGCGATAGAGGACCCCAATGGCATTATCCAAGACGTGAGGGAATTGGCGGCTCAAGAGTGGCAGGGAGAAGCTTAGCGCATATTACAGTAGTCCAAGGTAGTAGTCAAGGATCGGCTTATCTGTACAGCCAAGGCGCTAGCAGCAAAAACACCTGCTTGACCTTCTCTTCCGAGCTGCCTACCCCTCTGCGCCAAGCACGACCTTCCCAGCACGACGTAGTCTCCGAATGCTAAGCAATGAAAGACATGGCGAAAGTACCACTTCGTGCCAGAGCTAGCTCTGATATGGACTGCCCGCCGTGAACTCAATGCAACGACGGCTCCTTCCTCGCCGCCGTTGCAGCAAGCAATGGCGTCACGCAATATTTATTATTTAAACGAGGTAGCATCCTGGTTATATAGCAAGGCAGCAATCCGTTGATCTCCACTGCGCGTGTCTTCCTCAGAACGCATTGCATACAGGATCATGGCTGGTCAAATCGCTGCAGCTGCAGCACTCCTGCTGCCCTTGGTAGCTGCTATTACGCCAGAGTATGTTCAAAAGAATAGCAACAAGCAGTTTCGGGAAGCTAACACAACGACAGGCAAATGCTCTCGGCCCCTCGCTACAGCGCTGCTTCTGCGAACCCCAGCGGAGACTGGGCTGTCTACACCTCCACCAACTACTCTTTCGAGACTGCAGAGGCTGCCACCACTTGGAAGCTCTTGAATGTCAAGACCGGCGACATCGCTGATCTTCCCTTCTCTGACGATGTCTCCGAGATCGTTTGGGTCGGTAGCACAAACACCAGTGTTCTTTACCTGAACGGAACCAACGATGATGTGCCTGGTGGTGTCACTCTTTGGACCACGGATCTCGCCGAGTCACCAATCGTTGGGTAGGTCGATACCGACATTGAATTATCAATACCAATACTGACAAATTACAGAACCCAAGTCGCAAGCCTCGCAGCTCCCTTCTCCGGCCTCAAAGCATCCAACACAGCCGACGGTGGTATCAACTTCGTCGTCAACGCCAAGGCTTACGCCAACAATGGATCTGCCTACAACGAGGAGCTTGCTAGTACTCCTGCCAGCAGCGGTCGTCTCTACGACAGCGCCTGGGTTCGTCACTGGGACACATACGTGACCCAGGAGCGCTACTCCGTCTTCTCTGGATCTCTTTCTAAGAGCAACGGCACTGGTCTTAGCTTCAATGGCAACGTCACCAACCTCCTTCTCGGTATCGACGCTCCCATCACCCGCCCAGAGACCCCTTACCAGCCTTTCGGAGGATCCGGAGACTACGATCTCTCTCCTGACGGCAGCCAAGTTGTTTTCATGACCAAGGCACCAGAGCTTCCCAAGGCCAACTTCACCGCCAGCTACCTCTACGTTGTTCCTCACGATGGTTCTTCTGTTGCGAAGCAGCTCAACGGTCCCGGTAGCAAGGCTCCTGAAGAAGCCAAGGGCGCGTCTGCGGCTCCTGTGTGGTCCCCAACCGGCAAGAAGATCGCATACAATCAGATGGATGGTATTGACTACGAGTCTGATCGGGCCAAGCTTTACATTGCTGATGTCGAGAGCGGTGAGATTACTCTCATTGCTGGCGACTGGGACACTTCAGCTTCTAGCATCAAGTGGAGCTACGATTGCAGCGAGCTTTACATTGCTGGTGACTACATCGGCAGCACCAAGCTCTTCATCGTCCCCACTGATGCCGCCGCCGACTACAAGCCTAAGAACATCACTGATATCACATCTGTCGTCGACTTCTCTGTCCTTCCCAACGGTGACGCTCTGGTCTCTGCCAGCGCCATCTGGTCTTCTAGGATCATCTACACCGTCACCCCGGAGGCCGAGACCAAGTACCTGTACAAGGCCCACGAGGTCGACCCAGAGCTTGCTGGTCTCGGTCCTGAGGACCAGTCTGACTTCTGGTACGAGGGCTCTACTGGCGACCAACAGCAAGCCTACCTTGTCTTCCCGGAGGACTTCGACGAGAACAAGGTCTACGATCTTGCCTTCCTCGTCCACGGTGGACCTCAAGGTCTCTGGGCCAACTCCTGGTCCACAAGATGGAACCCTAAAGTCTGGGCTGATCAGGGCTACGTCGTCGTTCTTCCTAACCCTACTGGCTCCACTTCCTACGGCCAGGAGCTGACCGACAGGATCGCAAGCAACTGGGAGTCCTACCCTTACGAGGATCTCGTCAACGCTTTCAACTACGTCCGCGACAACCTGCCCTACGTCAACACCAGCAACGCCATCGAAGCCGGCGCCTCGTACGGTGGCTACATGACCAACTGGATTCAAGGTCACGACCTGGGCAACGAGTTCAAGGCTCTCGTCTGCCACGACGGTGTCACCACCACCTACGCCGACTTCGGCACCGAAGAGCTCTTCTTCATGCTCCACGAGCACAACGGCACCATCTGGGACCAGCGCGAGGTCTACGCCAAGTCTGACCCTCTGACCCACGCGAAGAACTTCTCCACTCCCCAGCTCGTCATCCACAACGATTTGGACTACAGACTCCCTGTGAGCGAGGGTATTGCCATGTTCAACGCGCTCCAGCTGCTCGGTGTTCCTTCGCGTTTCCTCAACTTCCCCGATGAGAACCACTGGGTCGTCAATAGGGAGAACTCGATGCTGTGGCACAAGACTGTCTTTGACTGGATTAACTTCTACACCGGCAAGACTGACACTCTTGATGGCGATGTCATCACTCAGTAATTGCGATGAAGTGTCGATGTTGCGAATGCCTTGTAATAAATCGCGAGCATTGAAATCGTCCACAACCGATCGAACCCCGCGTCTAGCACTGCGATAGGGGCCGTGGTATACATAGCCATTTATGATAATTACCAATGAATGAATGAATTGCGACCAAGCTTGCCCCTCAAGATCATCTGCCTGTAACAGTGCAACATGTCAGTAGTCAGCATCGAATGTGATAATGTACATGGACATCAATGAGAATAGCGCTGACCGCTTGCGCATAGAAACCTTATTAGCTCTCTCAAAGGCTCCCCGCCATAGCAGATTGCTGTACCTGCATATAACACGAATGGCGCGAGCGGGGTGAGTGGCGATTGATCCACCTGTTCGAAATACCTCCGAAGCCTACACAATCGACCTCGCCTACGGCGGACGGCTTCCGTGGAAAGCAACAGATACAGAAGAGATTCAAGCTGCTACCTGGATCAACAACATTGACCCTGCCACTCTCCAGTCAACACTAAGAATACCCATCACCATGTCTGCACCTTTAACAGCCCCTCACAACACCGCAGCCTGGGCTCTCCGGCCCAAAGCTCGACCTTTCGTCGTTTCCTCTGCGCCGTACAGTTCTCCACCAGCTGGTTATGTGGCGATCAAAGTCCACTGCGTGGCCATCAACCCTATCGACTGGATCATGCAGGATACGGATATTTTCGGCGCCCACTATCCGACCGTCTTCGGCAGCGATTTAGCGGGTGAAGTTGTCCAGGTTGGGGAGGGAGTTGACGGTTTAAGTGTTGGGAAGAGGGTGATTGCGTGAGTTCCCAGTGTTCAGCTGGCCATTGTGTTCGATTAGCACCTCACTAACATCCTCACCCAGCCATGCCCACAACCTCTCCTCCAACGACCACCCACCCCACGGCGCCTTCCAACAATACGTCCTCGTCCCCTCCGTCTCAGTCTCACCAATCCCCCAGCACATCCCACCCCAAAAAGCCGTCGTCCTCCCGCTTTCAATCTCCACCGCATCCGCCGGCCTCTACCAACGCCACTACCTCTCCCTCCCCTTCCCAACCCTGCACCCAACCACTTCCATCCCTCTCGTAACCAGAAAACCCTGCTACTTGATAATCTGGGGCGGCTCCTCCAGCATCGGCTCCACAGCCCTCCAACTCGCCCGCTCTTCAAACGACATCAAGCTCATAGCAGTCGCCAGCGCGCACAACTTCTCCTACTGCAAGTCTCTAGGCGCCGACGAAGTCTTCGACTACCACTCCCCGACCATCGAAGCCGAGCTGCTCTCTGCCCTAAAAGGCTCAACACTCGCCGGGATCTTCCACGCCGCTGGTGCAGAATCCGCAGTCCGCTCTTGCGCCCTCGTAGCGTCGCGCAGCGAAGGAAAAGCGCTTGTAGTAACCGTGCGAGCAGCGCCGAAAGACGGCATGCCGGGTGATGTGCGGGTAGAAGCTATCAAGTCGACTGATATCTTCAAGCCGGGGAACGAAGTCGGGCCCAGAATTTGGAGAGACTATGTTCCTGGCGCACTCGCGAAGGGACTGTTGGTGCCAGCGCCGGAAGCAGAAGTAGTTGGGCAAGGGTTGAGATCTGTGCAGCACGGATTGGATGTGCAGAAGAAAGGAGTGAGCGCTAGGAAGGTTGTGGTGGATGGGATCGAGAGGGATGCGTCGAAGGAGTAGAAGGTGAAGCGGCCGTAGTCGATCTTGTATATATGGTCGATCTGAGCGAGTCGGGAGGGAAGTGTGAGGACTCCTAGACAGTGTTGTATCATTGGAGTGTCCAAGCAACCGACGCTTTAGATGATATCAGTATCAAGTCGTGCAGCGAGTGCAAATGAACATAAAAGTTGAGAGAGAATGAGGCAAACATTACCGAAGCGGGCGAATTGAGGAGAAAGTTATACAATGAGACTAGGTTTAGAGACTACCTTAGTTTCCTAAAAGCGGAACAAAGCAAAAGCCAGAAAAGAGCAAATCGAAACGCCGTGTATAGAATGCAGAAAGATATGCCGTTCCGTTACTGTTTCCCGCGAAAAGGACTTCTTTGATCCACCTGTTCAGCGGCACAGGGGCATAGAATATAAAAGAGGGAACCCAGCGAACGTTCGAACCTCAATCCATTAATCGATTTTCTTGTCAACCAACCCCAAAGTTCCATATCCTTGCCTGCGCACCAAATAAATATGGCATGTTTTGTACACAATTTCTTTTTCTTTCTTTCGTGAAAATTGGGAGTTCTCCCTCTATAAGTTTGTCGATGAAGTCGTCTCATGCTTTGTGGAAGCAATCTAGTAAGCGAACATCGCCCTGCGAGTGCTGCTAGCAGTCGACGCGGCGGTCTGAGCTGCCTGGTTGGGAAGACCGCTACCAGTCTTGGAGCTGGTAGTGTCGTTGTTGTTCCAGTTGTCGGGCTGCATGAGGTACATGAACTTGTTTCCGTACAGGCCTTCGAAAGTGCTGTCGAGAAGGCCAAGGTTGCCGATCACAGCGGGAGCGATAAGCAAGACCATGAACAGGACGAAGAGGGAGAAGTAGAGGATAGCGTAGCGGACAACGCGACGCTTGCGAAGCTTCGTCTGCTTCAAAGAGTAGATAGGAGGGCGGATCTGGCGACTGTAGACAGTGTTAGTACGTGGTTTATCAGGAAGAAGGAAAATTGAACGTACCTAGGACGCAGCCAGAAGAGCATGACGGAGTGGAACTTGTCGATGTAAGGAATGCACAAGGCCGGCAGCATGAGGAAGAGAAGGATGTGGCCAAGGACGAAGTCGGCAGAGAAGAAGCCCATCTCCGTGATCTTACAAAGGAACTCACGGCCAGGCTGAGAGAGTGTGTGCCATCCGAGAGAGTACCACTTGCCAGTCCACCATGCTATGTTCGAGGTATCGGCGCGGAACTCTCTGGTCAGGGCCAAGGAGACGATGAGCTTGTAGATGAAGCGCTGGATGGCAATGACGGCGATCATGCCAGCAAGAGTCTTGGAGAAGTTCCAGCCTTCTAAGAAGTACATGACCTCGAAGAAGAGAAGGAGCGCGATGACGGAGATAGCGTGTGCGATGGCAGCGAGGACAGCACCGAACTTCTTGCAGCACATGCTGAACACGGGACCCATACAACAAGCCATGCCGAAAAACATGATGGCAACACCAGCGTTGACGGCAATGGGACCGAATGCCACAATGACGAGACGGATGATCGAGTTAGTGGGAGTGATGTCCACGTCCTGCATGTCCGCGTTGGTCTCGCGAACGCCAACGCCTGCGTTCATGAACAAGAATGGCAGAACGGCGACGGCAACGAAGACAAGCGGGCCGATGATTTCGGCGAAGAAGATGTTGGTGAACTTCGCACGAGGAGTGTCACCAGAGAGCTTGGCAGAGGGTTCACCAAGAGCCTTGCGCTTGAAACCAGTGAGACGAGTACGGGACAGACGAACGAATCCAATCCAGGACGCAGAGTGTGCCTTGGTGTTGCCACGAGACAACCAACGAAGGAACTCGCGGTAGTCGATGAAAAAGTCGGACCAAGAGAACTGGTGAGGGTTGAACACGAAGGGAGAAATGCACAGAGCGAGCAGAGAGACCCAGAACCAGAGGAGCCAGTATCCCCAGACGGTGACCGTTCCAAAGAGCAGCATCAGCAAGCAGCGAGCACCCCAGTAGATGGAGGGACCGGCAAAACGCGAGAACAGAACACCGAAAGGCATACGGGCAGTTGCGAAACCACGTCCAGTACCGATGTAGCGGGCACCACCGTATGATAAATCCTGCTGAATCGAGTAGGCGTAGATCTGACAGACGAACACCTCGAAGAGGAAAGAGAGCGAGGAGAAGTGCTTGGCCAGACGGGTAGCAGCGCGCCAGAAGCCACGCTCGGTGAGTTCCTGAACGGTGAGAGGCACGAAGGAGATGAAGAACACGATGAAGATGGAGACAATGCAACGCTGGACCCAATCCATGAGCGGAACAGTGTTGGCGCAGCCAGTCGGCATCATGGGATCGGTGATGGGAACATCGCGGTTGTACCTGCAAGCAATGGTCTCGTGGCGGAGGGCTCCCAAGTTCAGCAGACACCACATGAAGCACTGCACAGACAACATGATGAACAAGTTGTTGATGTGGAAGCCAGGGTGAGCGTAGAAGAATGAGAGGAAGCGATCCAGAGGAAGTTGAGTGCCGAGGTAGTAGTATTCACGAGAGAGCATCTGCTCACCCATACCAGTACCAATCTTGGTGGTGAAGTTGAGAATGGAACCGAAGCCCAAATCACGACCCTTACCACACTGGTAGTACTCGCAGTGCTTGATGCGACCGCCACGAAGGAGGGCGGTCATACCGGCGTAGATATCCTCGTTGAGGTGGAGACCCTTTTGAGCCTTGGAGACACCACCACGTGTGCACATGAAGATACCGTTCAGGAAATCGGGGTGACCGTAATGAAGCTTGCCACCGATTTGAGCCAGAGTACGAGCGAAGAGAGTACCGAATGTCTGTTCCTTTCCGGCGGCAACATCACCGAGGATACCGATGTTCTCAGAGAAAATGTATTCACGAGCACCAAGAATGGCAACGGGGCTGAAGTTGGTAGGAGGCAGGCCAGGAGTGTAGGGTGAGACGTTGTCGGTGGTCATCTCTTCGAACTCAGCAAGGACAGAGCGGATCTTGAGGCACTCCTCAAGGTAGTTGTCCTGGTTAGCGTCGATGAGCTGAATGTACTCGCCACGGTAGAAGATGATGGAGTGGTTCTGGTTGTCAGACTTGCCGTCACCGAGAATGGGGTTTCCGGAAAGCAAAACACGGAACTTGGGACGACGCATGCCGTTCTCCATGATCTCAGAGTGACCGTCGATAAGAGCAGAGTAGATTCTAGGGTCTTCGCCCTCGGCCGCAGGAGGCTCCTCATCCAAGTAAGCGATCTGGAGATCAGGGTAGGCGCGGAGAAGGAATTCGGCGTTCTCACGCTCCTCCTTGGAGAACTTGGCGTAACGCTGCATGGAAACACAGATCTTGAACTTGCGACGAGCCATGCGCTCGAGCTCGCGCTCAAGCTTATCCGAGTTGCCACCGAACATTTGCACGACCTCAGGGTTCTCAACGCGGTAGAGAAGCTTGATGGCGCGGCTGTAGTTCATGAAACCAGAGATGGTACGGTACAGAGTCTGGGAGCGGAGCGAAGCCCAGATACGGGTGCGAAGGGTGTACTCAGGAGCAGCAGACTTGAACCCAATGCAGTAGAAGGGTAGATCATCGATCTTGCTCTTCGCGGTGTCCTTCTCGCCCTTGTCGTAGTCGCCGTTGAATTGCGAAGTCTCATCAGCCAGGATCTTGGTGTCCTTAACGAAGCAGTCCCACTCGTGAGGGTGAAGCTGCTTGAGGTACTCCAACATAGTGACACGAGAGTAAGGCTCGTCTTCACGGATGATCTCACGGAGGGACAGGAGAATCTTTTCGCTGTAGTGAGGAATCAGGACGGTGAAAGTAGGCATGTTGTCAACGGGCAGAGGCTCAGGAATCGGGGTGGAGAGCGACTGGGCGAAGAAGGAGATGCGGCGCTCAGCCTCAGAGTGCATAGGGAAGAACTCGGTCTTGAACGAGTGATCTTCCTGAGACACGAAGAATGTAGGGGCGCGAAGAGTGCGCTTGCCTTCTTGCTCAGAGGGAACCTGGTGGTAGAGCAGCTTCTGGACGTGATCGATGGCGAGCAGGTGCTCACGGTACATCGAGATGACAATGGCGTTCCAGATCTGCGAGATGAGAACCTTGGGCTTGTACTTAATCTCCATATCGGTCGTGGCCAAGATCTTGGAGTAGATACGCTTGGGCAGACGAGAGAAGATGTTCCTCCACGGCGTCCAGATAGAAACGCCGAGGTAGAAAGAGCGTGCAACGGAGAAGACGCAGTTCCAGATGATGTACCAGAGGTAGGTATCCAAGAAGAACAGAATCAAATCGGTGAAGTACATGAGGATGAGAAGCACTGTCGGCTGGTGCTTGCAGAGGATATCTGCCTGAGCGCCGAGAATGTTGTCACCAAGGCACGAGCCAATGTTCATGCTTGACAGGATACGGATAGGATCACGCAGCGACAGCGTCAGGAAGAAGTAAGATTCCGTCAGCTTGGCAGCGAAGACAAGCACCCAGAGGCCGTAAGACATCCACATGTCATTGCCGCGCAGATGAGGCCAGCTGGCGGTGAACGTCTGAGATGCGACATATTGGCGACGTCTGCCCTTGAGGTAGCTTCCAAAGAGAGCACCAATGGGCATGATGGAGAACCAAATAACAGTTGCGAGAGCAATCAGGAATTGCACAACACCAAGGACAAGACCAGGCTGCTTTGTGCCGCTCTCAATGGCCGAGCGACCGGGACCAAAGATGTAGACGGAGGGAGCAACGTTGAGGACAAGCACACCGAGGAGGAAGAACAGACGCTTGGTCAAGTGCTGAGCACCAGCCCAACGACGCGGGACGTACATCCACTCGCAGAGTGTTGCGAAGACCATGATCAAAGAAGCGACGGTACCACCCAGAGCGACTGCGGACCAGTGAAGAGCTGCCGGCGGCGAATTGTTAAGTTGCTGCTGGTAGTTTCTTGTGTACAGGGTCGGAGAGTTGAAGGCGGTGTAGAACCAGTAGATGGACAAATGGATGACCCAAATACGGCTGAAGTTGGGAAGCATGTGGAACCAGGAGCGAGTCTCCTTGTAGGTCTTGAAGAACGCCTTCTTCCAGACGACGTCCTTGAGCCTCTCGTAACGCTCAGCTGGAGGCAGATCGACCAACCTGCTCTTATCTTCGAAAGCGATCCGCTCAATACCTTCAGGGTACCAGAAGAGCTGATTCATATCGTCGTAACCAATAATCTGGGCGTGATCACGCTCCTTGCGGACGTATTTGCCTTCAAAGATCTCATATCCCTGGTCTCTGCAGTATTGATAGAGAGGGGTGATAGCGTTGTTGAGGAAAGTGAACTCCTCGACTGGCTCAACACGGTTCTGACAAGCGGGTGAATGAAGGAAGTCGTCGGCGCACTTGTAGATGAAGCACATGATTTCGGGCATGTAACGGACCTGGTTGGCCTCACCCCAGCAGAGGAGGTAGAGAGCGACCTGGCGAACCCTGTCGTGCTGGGACATGCGGTTCATGCGAGTCTTCCATCTGTATTGAGCGGCTTCCAAGCTGTCGTCGCCCTCGAGGCTCTCGAGAGTCGCCTCTTCGTCCTGGGGATCCTGTTGCTGACCCTTCTTTTTCTTTGCAGCGCGCTTCGCCTTACGGTTCTTCTTGCCGAACTTCGTGTTAGAGAATCCGACAGAGTCGTCAAGATCAAGGTGAGCGGCGAAATACCACTTGCGGTAGTTGGCGTTCTCGCCACCAATGTAATCTGCGTGGAGCGAGAGAAGAGCCTGGTTTGGCGACATACGAGACGCACGAGAGTCGAGCAGAATCATGAGGTGATCAAACATGTTGCGCATGCTGTCACGCTGGAAACCGAACTTGGCGGTAAGATCAAGGAAAATGTCCTCGATCTCCTCCTTGGACAGAGGAATCTGAGCATCGGAGGTCCAGGCGGGATACGGCTCTCTCGAGCGCTGGCCTGCAGGCAATGCATTGCCGTATTCCATGCCGTAGACCGGAGTGGACGCTCCGGATGAGCGGTTGCCACCGTAGGAGACCTGAGATGAAGGAGGACGGTAGCCAGCACCTTCGCCATATGAGTTGTAACGCTCATCACCGCGTCCATAGTAGTCCATCTCGGCGGCGCGAGCCATATCAGACCTCATGGTGAAGTCGCTGAAAGTCTCGGAATCCTCCTCGGAGTCGTTGCCACGACGTCCGCCACTCTTCCTCTGGCTGTAGCCACGTCCGCCGGCGCGCTGGCCCTGCTGCTGGCCTTGCTGGGCGCCTTGGTCGTAGTACTGGTCGTCGTAGTATTGGTCTTGGTAGCCAGGCTGGGCACCAGCATCGTAGTATCCGTCTTGCTGGTAACCATCCTGGTGCTGCTGACCCTGGTAGTAACCCTGGTCATCGTAGTAGCCATCCTGCTGGCCAGCGTGGGCGTAGCCCTGCTGGTCGTAGTAGGTCTGGTCATCGTGGTAGTAGCCGTCGCCCTGTTGTCCAGCGTGCGGCTGCTGCTGTTGCGGGTGGCCGTAGTCATCGTAGCCGGCATCCTGAGCGTGGCCGCCCTGTTGGGGATGCGACGCCATGATGGGAGATGGTGCGATTAGAGATTACTGGCGGAGATGCGTCAGCACTTGATGGCATTGAGAATGCTCGACACGCAGGGTCGGGGAGGGCAGCGCGGAGGCGAGGGAGGTGGGCGCGTGGGACGTGCCTCAACGGCGATGGCGAGGACGGAGCGGAGGAGACTTACGGTTGAGTGGAACACCATGTGTTGGCGGGAGCGGATGTCGCAGTGAATGCGAGGGTGTATTACAAGAGAGGTGGCGGATGGCCGGGGTGTCTCAGCTGGGTGAGCGGTGGTGGTTGTGGTGAAGCGTGGCGGGAGCGAGGGAGATTTAGTTGGGTTCAGCGAGTGGAAGGGGCGCTCTGCACCAGCTGGCGAGGAAGTCGGCGTCTCGACAGCACAACACACAAACACGTACACGCCTGCGCTGCAAGCGGGGAGTGAGATGTGGTGATGGGTGATGGGTGAAGCGACAGTGGTTGACAGCGTGCTGGTTGGCAACGGTGGTGTGGTAGGAGCAGGACCAAGAGCGGCAGATCGAGCAGGCTTGTTGCTGTGCGAACGCGCGTTGTGCCCGGGGCGGAGCCAATGCACAACCTCCCGTGGACGGCGCGCTGATTGGCGGGGCGGGATGGAATTGTGCAGGCAGAGTCCGGTGTTCCTGGATGCGCGATGGGGCTGGCTGCGGGTGGCGGGCGGTGGCGGTGGTGTTGATGCAGCTGTTGTTGTTTGCTGCTCTCGCCGGCTCCCCTCTGGCTGTCGTTGCAGGCAGTGGAAAATGAAGGTGAGAAAACAGTCAGTCGGCGAGCGCGGGAAGAGCAGATGCAATTGCACAAGATGCGCATCCAGTCTCCTGCGGCGCACTGCAGCGTCAGGCCCGGCGCGTGAGAAAGGGGCACGACTCCCCAACCCATCTCGCATGCCGGCCCTGTGCCCGCGCTATCCTGCTCTGACCTCTAGCGCCCGGCCTGTATCGCCCATCAAACCGGCCTGAGCTGGCTCTCTTTGCCGCTGCTCAATCAGATGCCCGCCAGTGCTGCTCATCCTCAACATCTGCCAAACCTTGTGCGCGCCTCCCTCCCTCCCGCTGACAATTGCAACAGCCTTTCCCGACCGCTCACACGACAACCGCCCGCTAGAACTTGCGATTTTCTCGCTCGCCACGCCCGTTGATCTACGACGATAGCCCGCCCGCGACCAAGACTCGTCCCCGGTCGCGGTTGGCGCGCCTTAGCGTACTGTACCTGCAGCCAGCGCTGTCCCGCAGTGGCAAAAATAGTGCTATTTGCAGCGCAGTCCGTCTCCTAGCACGCGCAATCATAGCATCCGCCGCCTTCCACCAGCATTCCCTACTAATATCACACTAACGATCATCACCGGTCTGCTGTCCTCGCCACGCTCAGACGACTCGCTTGTCCACTGAGAGCCTGCGATAGGGCCGTCGTCCTCCCGAAACGGATCATCGTGGCAATCATACTCCGTGTACCTCCTACCTCCTAGTCCCCTGTCCCAGCGCATCGTAGATCGAACAATGGAAGCGTTGGGTGGATCTTGTCGCAGATTTGATGCAAACCTCTCGGGCACTTTTGCTTAGCGTCCCCTCTGTCTTCTCCGCCACCGCGGCCACTCGACAGCTCCCGGTCGTTGATCCATCATTCAGCGCCACCCTGAAACAGCGCGTTGTGCCTCGCCGCCCTGGCTCCATCCACTGACATTTCGAGCCGTTTCTCTTTGTAACACAGTGGCACTATGACACCCGTCCACGGGTAGTGACAGCACGCCTCCTATGTCATGCTTGAGGCGTGCGTTAGATTTGCGATATACGCGAGACCTGTGTCCTTGATCGTCGACTCGCGCTTGGCGGCTAGCCAGCTTCGCAACAATATTTTTGTGAAGCTCGCGGGAGTGAAAAGCCGAGTACCTGCGCAAGACTCGGTAGCTGACCAATCCCAAGCTCTGGTGCACCACCCACGCCTGCATGAATACATGTTTGCGAAGCTGCCATAGAGATGAGGATGTCCATCTCGAAACCATGCATGTAAGCAATTGCATTGCATTCAGGCAAGTGGTCCAACGAACAGCGTCACAAGACATGCTAGGTGAACAGATTATGGGATCCTTGTGCTCACACGATGAGAGGGAGTGTCAATGGCGTTAAATACCTTACAGAGATAACTCAATGGCAATACGAGCTCTCAGCTCAATGCGGACTTTGACATAAGCGTGCGTCCTCTTGACCACGCAAGCTGATATCAATACAAGTTAACAACACATCGGGCGAACCTTGACCACGACTCACTGTCCGTCTCTTCCGATGGTTTCTTCGAGAGCCGCGAGTAGCGCTTCCACAGTATTGCCACAGTCAAAGTGGAACTTGGACGCCTGGAGGTAGAGCCCGAGGAGGGATGTCTGCAATACAGCTTACATGCGTGAGCAGCATATTGCATGTTGCGAGCCATGGAATTGCCTGATAGACTGGCGACCAAGATGGACATGTCGCACGTGAAGAGAGGAACAACCATGACGACTGTGCCGAATTGCCATGATGCCGTCGTGGCCTTGGACCCGAACCGCCTGTTCTCACTCGTATTCGAGACCATCTCAAATCTTCCCTGTGCCAGCAGAGCGGGCCGACCTCTCGAACCCCTTGCACACATGCCAAATTGAGATTGACTGCACTGCCGCACTGGAGCCTCAGGCCAATGGCAGGTGTTTGGTGAGACAAGCGAGTAGTGGCAGATTACGGAGGTGACGGATGGCTCGCAAGCGACGCGCAAGCTCTGGCTCTTCCGCCGCTTATGGGGCCCGCCAAGGGCAACGCCCGCGGACCTCAGGAGGCGAGTACAGCGACAAGCACAACACAAGCCGCGCGCCCTCGAGTGGCCCTCTTCTTGTTCTTGACTACTGCTTGTCCTTCGAGCTTCACCACCCGCTCTTCATTTCTTGTTCTTTCTTGTCCCCCTTCTAACTTCGCTGGGCACCACGAACCCACTTCCCTCGTTGATCATCAGCCTTGCAGCCAGCAAGAGCTCCCGCGCCACGCGCCCGACACCTACTATCTCCAGTCGCCTTCGCAGCAGACTGACCCACGACTCCCGCACCAGGGCTCTTTATCAAGCAACTTCTTCATAACTTCACACTTTTTTCCAATATGCGCGGATTCGTCACCGCTGCGGCCGCGGCCACCAGCATGCTCGTCGGCCGCGCCGTCGCCGATGTCGACCCCATTGTTATCAAGGGATCCAAGTTCTTCTACGGCGGCAACGGTACCCAATTGTAAGTGCCATCCACGCGACGATAAGAGCAAGCATGAACAGCGCCACTAACACAACACAGCTACATGAGGGGTGTCGCATACCAGCAGGAGTACTCCACCAACAGCAGCACCTCTGGCGATGAGTCCGGTGGTCACTACAAGGACCCTCTCGCAGACGTCGCCGGCTGCACGCGTGACATTCCTATCCTTGAGGAGCTCCGCACAAACACCATCCGTGTCTACGCTCTCGACCCTACCGCGGACCACAAGGAGTGCATGTCCATGCTTGCCGACGCTGGCATCTACGTCGTCGCCGATTTGTCTCAGCCCGATAACTCCATCATTCGCAACGACCCTCAGTGGAACGACGAGCTCTACGCCCGTTACGCCTCTGTCATCGACGAGATGCAGCAGTACAACAACACACTTGGTTTCTTCGCTGGTAACGAGGTTTCCAACCAGCCCAACAACACCGACGCCAGCGCTTTCGTCAAGGCTGCCGTCCGCGACATGAAGGCATACATCAAGCAGCAGAACTACCGTGCTCTCGGTGTCGGTTATGCGACCAACGACGATGGTCAAATCCGCAACAACATGGCTGCCTACTTCGACTGCGGTGATCGCTCTGAGGCCATTGACTTCTGGGGCTACAACATCTACTCGTGGTGCGGTGACTCTTCCTTCACTGAGTCCGGCTACGACGTCCAGACCAAGAACTTCGAGAACTACGATGTGCCCGTCTTCTTCGCCGAGTACGGTTGCAACCAGGTCCAACCCCGCAAGTTCACCGATGTCGAGACTCTGTACGGTCCCAAGATGAACGACGTCTGGTCCGGTGGTATTGTCTACATGTACTTCGAGGAGGCCAACAACTACGGTCTCGTCTCCGTCGATGGAAACAGTGTCAGCAAGCTCGCGGACTTCTCCTACTACTCCAGCCAGATCGCCACTGTCTCTCCCACCGGTGTCAACATGAACTCTTACTCCGCCTCCAAGACCGCTGCCGCCTGCCCTACCGAGGAGGCCGACTGGAACGCCAAGAGCTCTCCTCTTCCCCCCACCCCTAACAAGCAGCTCTGCGCTTGCATGTTCAACTCCCTCACCTGCGCTCCCAACTCCGACCTCTCCGACGAGGCCGTCGGCAAGCTCTTCGGCACCGTCTGCGGTCTCGGTGACGGCGCCCAGTGCGACGGCATTGCCGGCAACGCCTCCACTGGCGACTACGGTGCGTACAGCATGTGCAACACCACCGAGCAGCTCGGCTGGGTCATGAACGCCTACTACGAGGCTCAGGACAGCACCAACCAGGCCTCTGCTTGCGACTTCGACGGCTCCGCCGCCACCAAGTCCGCCGCCTCTCCCAGCGGCGTCTGCTCTGACCTCATGCAGGAGGCTGGCTCCGCTGGCACTGGCGTCGTCACCACCCAGCCCACCGCCACCGGTGCCGGCGCTGCCGCCAACGGCGGCAAGGGTTCCAGCGGCTCAGCTTCCGGCTCTTCTGCCGCTGCCTCTTTCGGCCCTCAGTACGGCAACGGCAACTTCGCTGCTGTCTCTCTCCTTGCCCTCGGCCTGCTTTCTGGCTTCGGCATGGTCCTCCTTTAAGCAGCTTCTAATCGTAATGTGACGATACTTCTATATCCACGATTCCCCGACGGATTCGCACGGCATGTACAGAAAAAGAGCAGTGGGGCGTCTGTTTTTTCGATTTTGTTTTTGAAATCATTATTATTCTTCATTCACATCCCATGAGCATTACAGGCGCAAGCTACAAGTAGCTTTGAATAACAAACTTTTTTCCTTTTTCGTTGGATAAATAGATCTGATCCCCTGTGTTCCCAAGTGATTTTTTCAGATCGTGCATTCCTCAAGCATCCACTACACACATGGAGGCTTTACTGGGTTTCATCACGCATGTGTATAACGACGTATACTCGTAGCAGACAAGACTTCGAGATGTGAGACCACCTGCTTGTGCCCAAATCCATTGTGCTGTGTACGGTCACGTGCCGTTTCCGCTGCGCCTCGCCTCCCAATATTAGGGTCTGGGGCTACTCTGATTTCTCTTCGAGATCGATTTGATGGCATTCATGTGTGAATACTGTTACTATAGGTCCTGTACGTGATATTACGGATCAGTGGCTTCTCTATAAGTGCCACCCCAATCAAATAAGCCTTTGTGTGTTGTTCTTTGGGATTATGGGTGCTTGTTGTTCAACCTCCTTGATCCACAGTTCGATGGATGTGGATTTGACGCTGTCTCCATGAAGATTGGGCAACCCGACAATGGGAGTTCAGTACAGAGACACAGGCGTACTCGATATAACGAGCTCGAACACATGAGACATTACATACGCGCTACATAAGCAAGAAAATAGTACTATCCCTTCACATAGCCTCGCGCGTAACCCGTTCATCGCACGTGACCCGATCCTAGCCTCCGTGGCAATGCGACGTGAATAAAAATCCTAGAACAGCATCCATAACCGAAGACAGAACATCACCTGAGGTTGATATCGATATCGCTCTTCACAGGTATCGATTAGAAGTGTGCAAGGGTGCTCGCAGTGCGTGCAAACATCCAGCTGTGAGCCCGAGAACATGACACAATATTGATAATCCCAACCGGGTGCGCTTCACAAGGTGAACTCAAGCCTATTGCCCGCGTAGTCCCTGGCGAAGAATCGCTGGGGATACTCTGCTCCTTGATCGCCTGTTACAACGATGATATTTAGCAAGCAACATTACAAAATTGACAAGACAACCGACTTACCCGAATTCGTAACACCAGGCTGATCGGCCTCTTTCGGCGCCGCCTCTCCTCCTTTCTCAAAATGCTCCCAAATCTTCGCTCGCAGCTGGATCAAATCCTCAGGCGATCCTAGCTTGAAGCAAGGGTGTCGAGACGATTTGGGCTCTTCGTTGATCCCGGGTGCGATGTGGACTTGCTGGCCCGAGTCGCCGATGTCGAACCATGCTAGATCGTGGACGCGGTGGGCGGGCACTGCGCGTGGTTTTAGGCCGACGGTTTCGCTGTAGAAAGTGGTGGCGTGAGGGAGAGTGCCTGGAGGGACGAGGAGGTTGATGTGGGCTATGCCGGTGATCATTGTGCCGAGCTTGGATGTGTCTTGTGCGTTGGTATGCCGGAGGAAAGGGGATCGCTTCTGGGTCTGAGTCGGTTCGTTCCTGTATTTGAAGGTCAATTTGAAGAGAATGAAAATTGGTCTTTGTGTATTCAAGACTTGAACGATATGTGAGGAGTGAGAGCGGGTCGGCTATGGTAAGCAAACGCCGATGTCGTCCTAGAGTACGTCGAGAGTATGACTGGTTGCCTGTGCCCTACTCGTGACTTTACCCGTCACTGAGGCAATTGAGGTGTATCGCGAGGGATCTTAGAGGCACAGCATGGTCGATACCACGTGGGAAATACTTCTACAATGGTCTCTGTTCACAGAATGCCTCTCTCGCTCACCGTAAGCATTGGCATCGAGAGCGTATGAACATCTTTCAGACCAACTTGCTTATGCAACACTCATTGATTTACGAGGCGATGACCCACGCACATGCATTCAACCGTCTTCTTGTGTGAGTAAGTACAACAGTGATGTGCTTTTTGCTTAGTGAGAAATGTGGCATTGTATTGGTATGCCTCGGACCAAAGCCGCCGCTAAGTCGGGATCACATCAGCAAGAGGAGTGGCGGTTTACCAATCAATCATCAATCATGACGTAGGAGCATCAGTATATAAACACATGCATGCACATGTATTCCATTCGCAACATTATTCCAAACATCTTATTCAAATTGATCTCTCCGCTCATCCGCGAAGCAACTGTTTCCCCTCCCTGAACCTAGACCATTATACCCGAGCTGTCACAAAACCCCAATAGATGCTCGCACGAGCTGCTATCCCCCGCCTGATCTCAAACCCCACTTCTCGCCACGGCCTGAAGATATCCTCAATTGCTGCAAGACTACCAGGACAGACCGCGAAGATGACGACTGCAAACTTCAAACACATTGACGTCGCGTCGAGCACATCGAAGAAGCCATGGAGCAAGGTGGATGGGCCCGGCATGTCCTTCAAGATGAGAGACCACGAGAGGAGTGTGCACAACATCCGTGAAGACAAGGACAGCTTCAACACCGACAATGCTGGATTCGCAGTCTACAATTCTCCAGCAAAGGAGAAGCTTTTCACAGACGACGAGGTCGTACGAAACAGTTACTACAAGGAAGTCGAGGACATGCTCCGTCAACACCTCCCGGGAATAAAGAAAGTCCACATTTTCGACCACACAATCCGGAGGAGAAACAAGGACTCTCCTCGCCAGCCTGTACAGCAAGTCCACGTCGACCAGACACCTGGTGCGGCAGAAGTGCGCGTGCGCCGCCACCTGCCTCAAGATGAAGCAGACCAGCTCGTCCAAGGCCGCTACCAGATTATCAACGTTTGGCGACCGATCGAGAATCCAGCATCCGACACGCCTCTCGCAGTCATTGACTGGCGCTCTACTTCGCCCGAGGACTTCATCCCTGTTGACCTCATGTATCCTTCGCGAAGCGACAGTGCAATGGACGACGATGATCGTGGTAAAGAGAAGCTGCCCGAAGAAGAGAAGTGGTTCTCGACTGAAGGATATGAGGTCAAGGGCGAGACAATGGGCGTCGCCCCGAGCGACAAGCACAAGTTCTACTACATGAAGGACATGACTCCGGACGAAGTGATGTTGCTGAAGTGCTTCGACTCATACGGCGAAGGCATGCCGAAAGGGAAGAAGGGACTGGCGGTGCGCACTCCTCACACTGCTTTCATCGACCCGGCCACGCCCGATGGCGCCCCTGGGAGGCAGAGCATTGAAGTGAGATGCTTGGTGTTTTACGAGTGATGATGCCGGCTTGAAGACCTTGCGACTTTGTCCGACTATGATAGTTTAATATAAGTTTTCTTGCAAGCATGAGTTGACGTGATCACTACTACTGTTTCATCTTTGCATATACAATTTTATTCAGATAGACAGCGCGAGAGCCGCCAAGTGGGGCCGGAAGGCTTGAGCGACGTTTCTCAGCTGCAGCTCGAGCGGCTGCGCTGATCGTACGAACACGAAACTCGTGTCACTCCAGCTTCTCGCGTTGTCTGACTTCCACACCTATAGAAGTCGTTATCGCTCAGCACGCGTATCACTGTCGCCTTGTTCTTTCCCGCCACGGTCCCGCGTATAGACGCCATTTCAGCCTCGTCTCCTGATTCCTCCCAATGCGATCGCTCTCCACCCGTCATGATGCTGGACTAGCGGCACAAGCAGGCTGGGCAAAATGTCATCACCCAACGTGCTGTTGCGCGTCCTCCGCAAGTCGACGGAGGCGCCGCCATGTTCTGATCTCTGCTGAGCATGTGTTTGTGGAGTTCTCGGGGCCATCTGCGGGTTATGGATCCACACGATCTTAGTAGGTAACGATCCCGGGAGGTCCCCTGTGTGTGTTTGCTGTTTGCGTTCGTGACTAGATGCCTTCCTACAATTTAGCTGAGAAGAGGGCTGGAGAAGTATCATGAGCTCGAGCGTCACCTTTCGAATACTTTGTGTGAGCTGGCAGTGACGTGGATCTTGGAGTCTCTTTCTGTCTCGTTCTTATTCTTTGTGCACACGAATACATCCTTACCGCTCCAGAAGTGCAAATGGAGCCTGCCGCCAAAGGGCAAGGATGGTGGCGGATCCATTCGCTTCGCCGGGCTCCTATCGGGTACCTGGTAGCTCTACTGTTGGCAATATTCGTTCGCTATGTTATCATTGGTATGGTCTCTGTACTCCACATAATCCTCTCCCACGCTCACAAGTGATCTTTCACAGACTCCCAGGATCCGTACAAGTGCAAAGCTCTCGAGACTGGGGGGCAATGGTATCACTCTCACACCTGGCTGGTACCAGGGTGCTCGTCGGAGCCATTCGGGGTCGACGAGGTTAATACTTGCTTCGACAAGCGCAGCATAGTCATCGCTGGCGATGCATCCGTGCAAGGACTATACTGGTCGATAGTCGTAGCCATCGATGGAAGGATGAAAAGACAAGGTCCTGTGGAAACGGACTTACATTACAGTAACCCGAAGCTCGATCTGCAGTACATCTTTGACCCGACACTGGAACGCAAGGATACGGTCGATGCACTGGAGACCTTTGGAGGTAGGAAACCGGGGAAACCTGCTTTGTTCGTCGTTGGCACTGGACGATGGCATGCTGTTAACGGGACAGCACAGGAGTTCATTGGTGCTATCGATAGAGTCGCTGGTATTGGCAACTCGCCTTATGCTCAAATCAGCATCGGAAAAAGGTCAATATCCGGACACGAGGGCACCGGAGATCTTCTTCTGTTTGCACCTGTACAAGGTCCACACAGTGAGAATCCAGCAACAGATCCGAGCCTTGCAAGCTATCGACAAATGAATGATCATCTCAAGCAACGATCCGACGAAGGCGCCATCGATGTACTCTGGACATTCTTGCAGATGACAGAAGGACGTCCTGACAAGCTCATCAATGATGGCCCAGCTGTACAAGACGAAGTCTCACGAAAGCAAGCCGAGGTCATCCTCGGTTTGAGGTGTAATGCCAAACTCGCAGCGAAAGGTAATTTCCCGAACACACGCACCTGCTGTGCCAACTGGCGGTCACCGAACTGGATTCAGCTTAGCTTTTTGCTGTCAGCTTTGGGAATCCTGCCGTCGATTCTTCTCTTTGACGTGATCAGACCCGTGCTCGGTGATGGTTCACGTCCCGTAGTACGCGCGTTTTCCGCGTTTACTGTTATCATTGCTCTGCAGTACGCTTCAGATCGAACCCATGTTTTCGAGCAGGTGAAGAGACTGGAACTCGTGGACCATAATCTCAATGCCATGCTACTGTTCATTGCTTTCGTGGGACTTGTCACGATTCGGAGAAGTGAGCCAGTCAAGAAATCTGGATATGGGGAGCCTCCAGCGGACCAGAACCAGCCATTCCTCTCAAGAGATCAGACCAACGAATGGAAAGGTTGGATGCAAGCACTCATCATCACATACCACTACAACAAAGCATGGACCGCGCTTTGGTTCTGGGAGATCATACGACTGGCTGTGTCCTCGTACCTATTTCTCACCGGATTTGGGCACACTCTCTTCTTCCTACAGAAGGAAGACTACTCATTCCGCAGAGTTGCAAATATCATGATCCGTACAAACCTCTTGCCAGTGACTCTATCATTTGTCATGCGTACTCGCTGGCTACTCTACTACTACATGCCTCTTTCGAGCTTCTGGTTTCTGGTCGTCTACGCAACCATGGCGATTGCGCCCGGGATGAACAGGAACAGATTTACGCTCATCTGCAAGATCATAGCATCTGCAATGGCGGTCCGTACCTTCGTCAATACCAAAGACTTGCCTGCGACGTTCGTTCGCCTCATTACTCTGACATTCAAGATGTCGTTCGACGCCGACGTTTTCTTCGACTATCGCGTGAAGATAGATCAGTATGTTGTCTACGTCGGCATGCTATCTGCTGTCTTTTACCTCTGGCTCAAAGAGGCGCTGCACCGCGACAAACATCACGGAAGAGCCACCGAAGCCTTTCGCCGCGTATTTCCGTCGCTCAAATGGATTGCGATCGTTGGCTCGGCGGCTTCTTTCGCCTATTTTTGGTACTGGGCACACTACAACTTTGGAAGCGCTCATGAGTGGGCGGACTGGCAAGCTGTGATCGGTCCGATGCCATTACTGTGTTTCATCGTCCTAAGAAATGCGCACCCTGTGCTTCGAAACTTCTACTCGGGCGCGTTCGCGTGGTTGGGTAAGTATTCTGGCGAGATGTACACGATGCAGAATCACATTTGGCTTGCTGGAGATCAGGAGGCAGTCTTGAGAACTGGCTTCTTTCACGGCGACGGGACTTTGCTGAATGATCGCTGGAGAGATTTGGTCATACTCACACCGTTGTACCTAATTGCGTGCTCCATCATTGGGGACGCGACAGGGGTCATCGCGAACTGGTTTATTGCGGAAGATCACGAGGTGGAAAGAAGAGGACAACGGACACAGCGCCATGCTCACGTTGCTTCCGCGTCAGAAGTTGAGATGGGTCTTCTGGCCGGCGAGAATGTCACTGTGGATGACGATATCTGTGAGAAGTACGAGCCGCCTGGCCGCATTGGATCATTGCAACGCATCAAGAGTGTATGGCCAAGCACTGTTTGGGGAAGGGCTGTCCTCACACTTGCAGCTCTCTGGTTCATGAATGTGGTGAGTACATCCGAAGACTCGAAAGTTGTTACACGTACTGACATTTGCACAGACATATACTTAGGCAACAATACTTCTACTTTCCATTGAATTTGAGGAAAACAGCTACTCTTCTGTCTGAGTTTACAACTTCAAGCTCTCCAAAACGGCGTCTGAAGTCCACCAGTCCTCTCGCTCAATTTGTGCTCTCTGGGCAACCTCAACTTGCGTACTAGTCGTTGCGCTCTTGTTGGCGTTGCTGGTGAACGCGAATTGAGGCACAAGGCGGACTGGTGAATTCACAAAGTCGCCTAAGGCTCCATACGAGGGCCACGATCGCGCACCGGCCAGCTTCTCCTTGTTCGGGTTTCCTGTCCGAATGAAGGATCCTATGTATGCGCGCCACTCTAGAGCAATGGCTTTCTCGAAGGTAGTCATGACTGACGTAGCGTTTTGAAGGTAAGAGTTGTCGGCGGAGTGTGCGACGTAAGCTAACGGGTACCTAGAGGTGCTGTAGTTTGTTCCGACGGCTGTCATAAGTCAGTTATTGTTCCTTCGTAACCTCAATTGGCCACTACAATGCGAATGTGACTTACTCGGAGCATTGAACCGGAATGTCCAGACCTGTTCAGGACCATGGGTCTCACTTATAGATTTGCCGACTAGACGTTCAGATCCAGTGATAGCCGCCTCTCCAAAGTTATGAAGGGACTGGATGAACGCCTTGAACGTAGTCAGGAAGAAATTGTCTGGGCTCGCAAACCCGAAGGTAGAATTGACAGGATAGTAGCTCGCGGCCTGGGCTACTTGAGCATCGGTCAAGTTCCAGAGCGAGTTTGTGGCAGGGCTCAGCTCTGTCGTATTGCGAGGAGCTGCATTTCCTCCTTCATCGTTAACATAACCTGCGATGGTCGGGACGTTGGCTACTTTGCCAGCTTGGAAGAGGCGCGTGATGGTGTCTGTAAGTGTGACATCGTCGATCATTGGCGTGAATCCTCCCATTCCGCCGAACGTCAGGTTTTGGAAGATCCTACATCTGTCAGCGATGCTCAGATATCAAACTTGATCAGTTCTTACGTACCCACTCGACGCCGTGTACCCGCCAATCGCTGCATACGCGTTGACTAGAGCTGGTACAGATGCGCTCTGGAAGCATTCAAACTGCTCTTGTGCGGCAGTGCAGTTCAACAATCTAGCGAACTCGGCATTGCGGTCGGCAAGCTGGTCCACCCGGAACATTGGCGATCTCTGGATGGATCTGGGAATGGCTTTTTTGAAAAGTCCCTTCGAGTCACCGTCGTAAAGAGCCATTTGCGATACCACAGCATAGCCACCACCAGATTGCCCCATGATCGTCACATCATCGGGGTTGCCACCAAATGCTCCGACGTTGGCCTTCACCCATTCTAGTGCGAGGCGCTGATCAAGGAGACCTGCATTAGCCGACGGCAAGGACTCATGAGCCATGAAACCAAGAGCTCCCAGACGATAACCGACGTTGACTGCAATAAAGTCTTGACTTTGGCCAACCCAGTCACTGAAATCGTTGTTCGGCGCTGCGCTGTACTGCAACCCACCACCCTGCAAGGAAAAGGATATTGTTAGACGTTGTGCAGATGTTCTGACTATTAGTGTGCACGTACATGAATGTAGAACATGACAGGAAGCGAGGCGCTTTTTGAAGCGTTCACTGGCTTCCAGATCCATAGCTTTAGACAGTCCTCTTGGCCTGGACCAGCCCGCACTCCGACGATGTTGCTGTTGATAACACCATACGGCGCTCCAGCGAACTGCACACAGCGTAGAGCATCGTTGGTTGTGTCGACAATTGACGAGGGCTGCGATTTCAGAGCTTCAGGCGGCATGAAACGAAGCTTTCCTACTGGCGGCTCGGCGTAGGGAATGCCTTTCCAAGAAACTACACTGTGTGGAGGTGTGAGCTTACTTCATCTGTAATGAGACATGTTACGGTAGCTATCAATACATACGTTCCATTGTTCTGGATGACACCTTGATACGATCCTGCCGAGCCTAGGTCGGCAACAGTGCTTGTAGAGTTGTCGTCGCGAGAATGTATCGCTGCAGCGGAGGCAACGGCCAAACCGCTAAGCAGTAAGGATAAGAGTGACATGATAGAGGTAAACCGTCGCTCTCACAACGCAATCAATGCTCCTGATCAGCCTTTACTTCGAAACAATACTCAAGAAACGCCACGCGATGCTACCCATACCTTATATGTGTAACCTGTGATACTTCGAGTCCGCCTGGGGAAAATCTGGAGAACGGAGAAATGTGGGGTAAGGGAGAGGAGATGGGTAGATTGTTTATCAGCTACTCGACGCACGTGGAAGATATGTTTCCAGCCGCAGCGATCAATGTGACCGTCATTCAGCACGTTTGCGTGCGTTCGGCTATGAATTCCCCCGAGCAAAGTCTAGCAGGTCAATGATCGGCAAAGACAAGAAGCGGGTCTGCAGAAGAACAACCGATATCCTCGGGTCGAATAGATGAACTAAGATGACGAGCGTCGATCGAGGTGCACTAGCCTGAATCGCATGTGCATTATCCGAGCAAGCCTGATGAGGCACCGGCAGCTCTCGTGGTTTCCTATAGCCGATACATAATCTGTCCACCAAGTCCGCTTTCCGCGTAACGTGGTAGCATTTCCAAAAATTTAATCTTTCGAACGATATATGCAAGATGTATTCTCTGAGCTTGATGTGGGAGACGCGGTCGCTTATTCCGGATGATTGAGATGAAGGTAGTGTAGAACCGCTTGGGGATCGTAAGGCACTTGACGCACGAGCATCTTCCAACAATCAGACCAAGCAGCTTATTTGTGAAAAGGTGTTCGTAGAGGGTCGTTGACTACGGAACAGCGCGCGCCTTGAAAACAAACCGCTTTCTTGACCCAGATCCAGGCTAACAATGATGCTTCTCAGACAAGATTTATCAAAGCAAGGGTAGCTAGGAGAGCCGGAACAAGAGGCCAGGCGTGTGACAGTAGACGGTCACATCCACTAGTGGTTTCTGGAAGTGTGGTTGCAGCCCGTTCACGCTTGTCGGCCGTCCATTGTGAGAAGAAGTTCATGAGAACTTCAGTCGCTTTCAGCACCTCTGACCCCGATGGCCAAACATGGCCCATTGTCGGGACATAGTAGGATTGCACTAAGCCACTCGATTCGCCATCGCCGAAGGTGTAGTGGACTGCATCTCCATTGTAGACCTTTGAGGTCCGGTTTGTAGCCGACATACCATTGCGCTCTGCCCAGGATGTCACAAAATGAGGAATGGAGGGGAGACAAGCTCCTCTACGATAGCCGCCATCATAGTTGATCGTGTCATCTCTTCCTCCGTGGATGTCGATCAGTGCTACCTTGTTGCCTCCATTATTGCAGTCGATCTTGACGGAGTCTGACTTGCAGGAGCTCCGACTGGCGTCTCTGAACTGATAATATGCTGCAGAGACAGCACCAAACGCTGCGAACCTCTTTGAAGCGTCCGAGTCACAAGCTAGGTGATTGGCAACAAAGCCACCACCGTTGCTCATACCAGACGCGTAGATCTTGTTCTCATCAATGGCGTATGTGGCCAAAATATGGTCGAGGAGTTGAAGTGTGAAAGAGACGTCGTCGACTTTGGCATTGGGGTCGCCTTGCCACACGTCTTCGCCGCTAGCATCCAAAGTTCCTTGCGGATAGACTGCGAGCATGTCTGGATTGTTGCTCTGGCTAGAGAAATGTGTGAACGACTCTGCTTGTGCATTACTGGTGCCTCGTCCAGCATATACGAGGACTAGACCAGCTGGTGTACTCTCATTGTAGTTCCGCGGAATATGTAGTAGATAGGTTCGTGTGTCGCCATTTGATAGTTTGATGCTCAAATTACTGCTATTACCGCCTCTCGATACACCATCCGGTAGGTCTTGTGCTTGGCTGTACTGAATATACGCAAGGATCGTGACAATGGTCGATAAAGCGAACATGATTTAGCAAGGTTGAAGCGATGTGAATTTCAGTGGAGAAATTCATCTCTACTAGGAGGTAGGAGTGCATGTACATGTATTGTTGTTGTTCCAGATTAATCGCCTGTCCAGCCGTTTGGCGCAACGTTGAGATTGCCCAGAAATTCGGACCACCGACCCTCCGACATGTCATCACCTATGACGCAAGCATAATTTCTTATCTAATGACCTTTTTGCGAATATATAGAACATATCGAGCGTTGTGTGAAGCATGTGACGACGTGGATCGATTGCAGACCGCACGATAAAAGTGAGGATTGGGTCAAAGGTTGATGATTGTATGTAGCAACTTGCTGTGAACATTCGACTTTAAATCCCGACCTACACCCTTTCTGAATTGGCTGAACGCCAATCCGTTACGCCTTCTCTTGTGCCTGCCGTGAAACAGCTCGTTGTATCACGGGCTCGTAAGCCTTCGTGATTATATGATACCAAAAGCGACCTATGTTGAAAATGCAAGCCATAGTTCCACAAACATGGAACAGCGCTCCCAGCAGACCAATGCCCTCGTCGAGCTCATATCCCATGAGTTCGAAGATGTCGCGCACTGTTACATCGCGGATTGTCCAAATACCGAGGCTTGTGATGCAAATGTATCGTAAAAATTTCGACCTTTGCAGCGGTGATTTGACACCATTCGCTGTCGAAGTCAATCGCTGTATCGAGATGTGATACACAGCGGCTAGAAGCAACCCAGAGCAGATGTAGACGGCGATATCCCATCCGATCTTGAGCTTTGAGAATGTGTTGATATTGTGAATGTACTTGTTCAGTGATTCGGAAGCATTGTATAGATCGACAGGTCCGAAAATATTAAAGCCGAAGGCTGTAACAATAGCGACTCTTGCTGCGACATATCGAAGGGACAAACGTGTTTCGAGAGACGATGGATGGTCCGTTGCTATCGTTGGAGCTTTGTCGCCAACAATGGTTGCGCCTTCCATTGCGTGTAGAGATCTTGCAATGCTCCGGGGAGATGTTGTCTGTGAAGGTTCGAGCTGTGCACGTGGTGTTGATTATATACACTCAGACTGAGAAAGTTTTACCTACTCCCTTTCGGTTTATACTGCGCTTCGAAGTAGAGCCGTCTCAGGATTGACCTAATGGGCACCATGGAATACTAGCGCCGGCACTTTGACGGTCTATTTGTAAGACGCCAATCTGAATAGAAGCACTCAAGATGAATCGACCTTTCAAAAGTGTGGCAGCGAGAATAATGTTGATTTGTGCATATATAACTGAATTCCAGCCTGCGGATTGCCATATCTGAATAATCGCATTATATAGGGTTCTGATCTTATGGACGACTGACCTCTGGAGTCATCCACGATCACATCAGCGCTTCTCAACGAACTCGTGCTCGTGGTTCTCCGAGCCAGACTCGATCTTGTCGTCGCTGTGGTTTCCGCTAACATCGCCATTGAGAAGAGCGGTGAGACCAATGTCTCTCTCGATCCTCTCCTTGCGGGCGAGATCTTCTGCCGCGAAGCGCGCATCGCCAGAGCCGAAAAGCTCGTCCATTTCCTCGAGGGTGCGTCCTTTAGTTTCGGGCACCTTCACGATTTGTTAGTATGATATTCTTGGTAGCAAAATCCGTCATGACTTACATAGAAGTACACCCAAGCCACGCCGACACTGGTGACCGCTCCAAAGAAGATCTGGTAAGTTGTCAGTATATGTTGATATGTTCCAAGAAAGGTAGATGATGCTTACAAAAGCACCGAACTGGGACCTGTCGATGAATGGCGAAGTCGAGATAGCGACTGCGAACTGGTGACCTTATTGTTAGCTCCACTGCTTCTCACGAAAGTGTTGGATGGTATCTTGCATTATTTAACCAATTGGAGGATCCTCCCAGCGATACGCCTTTAGCTCTCAGACCAAGAGGGAAGACCTCAGAGATAATGATCCAGGCGACAGGACCCCACCTGTTGACAACATTAGTGATATCCCATACAAAACAGGTTCGTATGGACTCACGAGTAGCCGAAGTGAATGGCGTAGAGCCAGATGAAGACGACAGCCGTCCACGCGGCACCTTGGTGGTTGTCGAAGTTGCCAGCGTACGCGCCCGTGATGCCAGCAACGATGAAATGAGAGACGGCCATACCAATGCCACCTACGATGAGGATCGTCTTGCGGCCGAAACGATCGACGTAGAGAACGGCAGGAATGGTGGCGAGGAACATGACGATACCCACAACGCCGGTGGCGAGTAGGGAGAGGGTTCCACCTTTGATTCCAACACCATCGAAGATAAATGGACTATCCAGGGAGAAGGGTATAAGTCAGCGAATTGTCTTAAGACGCCATGGAGTTGTTCCCTTCACACTTACGCGTAATACAAGATGGCGTTAACACCATTCCACTGTTGGAAAACCATGGTGAGGATCGCAATTGTCGTGCGCTTGAGCATTGAACGGTTGGTGAAGAGCGACTTGTAGTCGTTCAAGCCAATCATGAAGTTGCTCTTGAAGCTGCCGTCCTGGTACTGCGGGAACAGTTCGGCTGAACGTTGTCTCTCGAATTCACGTAGAGCCTTGATTTCGAGGAATTCGATGCGGACTCTGATGTCGTCTCTGCTGCAGCTGCGAAGGCGGGCCAAGGTATCCAAGCATTCCTCCTCACGACCTTTGTTCATCAGGTGACGTGGACTCTGCGGCATGAACATAATCATACCAGTTGCAAGGACTGTGGATGGAAGCAGTTGGATGCAAATGGGGATCAACCAAGATGAGTCGCTCAGTACGCCTCCGTGCACGTTCTCGGATCCACCCAGGTAGTTGGTTCCGTAGCCGATGAAGTATGAGACCATGATACCGAATGTGATGGCGAGCTGTTGGAGGGCCACTAGAGCACCACGAACCTCTGGGGGAGCCTGGGTCACAGCGTTAGTACCTGTGCTATTCATGTTGTTGACCAGAAGATATTGACAACAACTTACCAACTCAGCGTTGTAAAGCGGCACCAGCATACTGAAAGCTCCGACACCGATACCAGTGACGAAACGTCCTGCAAGAATGTAGGAATAGTCCTTCAGGAGAGCTTGGACGATGACACCCACGGTGAACACCACACAAGCAATAACGACTGTCCATCGACGACCAGCGGCATCAGCGAGGTATCCGTTGATCAACGTGCCGACCCAGGCACCAAGCTCGAGAATGGCAGTGAGCAGTCCACGGGTAACGCCATCACCACTGGACTCAGTGTACCAGGGTTCCATCTACGGAAAGAGTCAGATTTGAGCAGTGTCGGGTTGATCGCATTTGGACGAGGCTTACGTGACGGGTGAAAGCGGTCATCGTCAAGATCTGACCGAACATGCCCTGGTTGTAACCATAGACGAAACCTCCAAGAGCGGCGAACAATGCGATAGCTGAAGTTTTGCCGTTGGATAGGATACCCTTCATGCCCGAAGGACCGGCATACTGGGCTCGTGCAGCCGAGAGGCCTTCTCCACCAACAGGCGCCATTGTTGGAAGATGTCAGTGATATGGAAACGATAAGTCGAAGTGCTAATCTCCAAAAACCCAACCGCCGTACGACTCTCGAGCTTATGTACGATCTGGGTTACATTGTATATTAACCCCGGAACGGATCAGCATGGAGCACAAGACGGGATGCCCAGGCGCTTTGGGTCTTAGCATGAGGGGCTCCATAAGACGTCGCATCCATAGCCACGCGACTGATAGGCAGTACCAAGCCAACAGGCTCACGGCACGCAACTTCAGGCTAAATACGATTGCTGATGTAGGCCACGCCTGACCCCAGCCTAATGCTCGAACGGATCCACCGGCACGTCGTAAACGCGGTTTACTTGCATTGCGAAGCAACAGCCTGGCCGCTGTGGATTGTGTCCTTGTGGATCTCTGAGTTGTGGCTACAGTTTCTTGTTCTGCCTAATACTGGAGGCTGGACTTGTGTTGATGGAAGTGTCAGAGTGCGGGTTAGAAGCGAGCCGTTGTCTCAAGCGCAAGACTTCTGAAGTTTGCTGGCGGACTGACTTTCTGCCCTTTCGGAAGCCGGCAAGTAGATGAGGCTGCGACGCCACGCCGATCTCATCTCCTGCCCTTGCATTAAAGGCGTCCTGAATTGATTCGGTGGCGTGTCAGATACAGCCGCCTGCGTAATTCTTATTTTGGGAGTACGTCGTGAAGAACGATCATCAATGAAACCTTAAAACGAGAAGAAAGCTTGAATGTGGTCATGTCTTATAATTGCCATCGATGCATCGAACACAAGCGAGCGCATATAACCGGGTGGAGTCGGCTTGGGGATGTAGTCAAAGCGTGAGATTTAGCAGCGAATGGAGCGATGTGGATCAAAGATGCAATACCAGAAGAGCCAATCATGAGGCACACGTGATAGTATGTGCTGTTTACCATCCGGAATCACTACAGATCTTATGCCCCCACTCGGATGCTCACCAGGTCGCATAGTATGCCCATCTCATTGCTCCAGGACCTCTTCCATGACAAAAGGTGTACCTTTCCCTCTCCGTTTTCTCTCATATGAATCAGGCTCATAGATATGCTCTTCATGCGCTCTTCTTGCTCTTGCTCGGGAAAATCTTACTGCTCAGATCGAATACAGGAAGCGGGCATGGGATCTGTACGGTTTCGCAGACTTCGAGAATCGCAAGGTACCTGCGCAAGAAGTTAGTGAATCATTAGATCAAGGATACACGGACAACCGAAGTGACTTACCATCCACAAACCAAGCCGATGAACCCGAAGCCGCCTCCAATCTGCAACAACTTCAGGATGTGCGCAAGGTCGGCTTCAGTGGCAGCGGACGGGATTGCAGCGTCGGCGGCGGCAATGAAAGAGAAGAGCATGGTGAGGCCGAAGAACAGAAGTACGAAAAGAAGGTTGACACGGAATGTGCCGATCAGAATCACAAAACTGACCATGGCCCTGTACACGCAATAACGGTGAGTAAGTTTCCAACGCTTGGAAACAAATGGACAACATACATCGTAATGTTGTGGAAGCTTTGTGAGGAGTTGTATGCCGCGCCAGTCGCGCCGCCTTCATTGGTGAACGCAGATGTGATCTGATGCATGGGGTCTTGGTTGTATGCCAGGGAACCCCAGTGGGTACCGTAGATGATGAATACGACGAACGGGAACGCTGCAAATGTGTCAGTATCTCGCAGCAAGAGACAAGTCTTTGTTGGTATGCAAACGTACTGTTTCCCAGAATGAACTCTGCGATTCCTGCAATCACCATTGCAAACGCGCCAAGGAAGTAGTAGTCGGCGGTGAGACCGACCAAACTGTAAGGCGGCACAGCGCCCTGGAACTGGCATAGTGTGAGGATCGTTGAGGTGTAAGGGATCAGGAAACCGAGGAGGCCGAGTAAAGTCGGGTTGGCTTGAATGCTTGTTAGTTATCTTATCGCTCGTCATTCGATGAGACAGAGGAACCTACCAAAACGTTTCGCGGCATCGCCACGCTGAGGCTTCGAGGGCTGGAAGAAGAGACGCTCATACTGGTCGTTCGAAAGCGTGATCGCTGTGTTCTCGCGTTGCAACGGGGCGCCGTCGATGTGGATTCCACTCTCCAGATCGTGTGACGATTCGAACTTCTCGGTAGCCATCGTGCGAGATTTCGGCGATTTTTGGATTAATGATCAAACAAAGATGATTATTGATCAGTGCCGAATAAATACTGTCTCATAGCCATGTGGCCCTATACATGTATACTTGCCCATCACTTGTTCATACCAAGTCCGAGCCGTCACCAACATTGATTAGACTTTCCCCCGCTTTGCGGAGACTCCTCGTTCTCCAGATTCCAGACTGGAGAACACGCGAGGCGTCTCAGAACCAGTCCAAGTGTAGGAGGTAACTCGGCATGCTGTAAAATTGCAGCAACCGAAGCGTCATATGCGAGTCTCCTTCCTAATTCGAGCAAGCCTGGACCATGGGTGGTGTGTAAGTTTCACGTGGCGCTAGCCAAATGCTGTCAAGCATCCACAAGTATCCTCGGCTATAGCTAAAATTGCTGCCAATTCTCACAAAGATCCCGAGGCAAGATGTTCAAGGTCGAGTGCCAAATCTTCGCCGCGCGGACTTGACGTTGCTTGGCTCGCTTGGTAGGCCTGGTGGCTTGCTCTGGTTTTGCCTGTCCCGTCCCGTCGGCATCCGTACGTCCATATTCGGTCTTTCGCTTTGTCCGAAGAGGAGTGTAAAAAGAGTCTGGCCTGGAATGATCAAGATCCGAAGACCGGAAAGGTTTCGAGGCTGAGCCTCATCAAAGAGCTTGTGGGCTTCATAATACCGCAAGTGCTGAACTGTTCTGTGTTTCCTGCCACGAAACCATCGTGCCTGGTTTACCAGTCTCGAAGACACTCCTTCATCGAAGCTGTGCATACATTCTTTCGTCAATCACTGTACAATGCTCTGCGACTTCGCACAATCCACATCTGGTCGCGACCATAAAGTGCTATTATGCATAAATTGGCTTCCGACTAGCCTGGCCAGAAGTCCTGAGTTGTGTCAAGCCTCGGCGAGTATGCTTCGTGTGCCCTTTTCAGAGTCACACCCCGATTCTTGGCTTTGGCATTGTTGTGGAGTCCGGAGAAGAGGAGCTGAGGCGGTGTGATTGACAGCCACAGAGTTTATCAAGACAATTTGGACATGTCTTGTGCGTCCTCACATGAAGACGTTGCCAAACGCAACTCCTAGACCTCTCTCGACCAGCCACGCCTCCAGAGCTTTCATGTCGCTGCGATTCGCTCGCTCGCCTCGGCGTTCGCCGACCGTCTCTGTGATCTCCTCCATGTCGTGGAACACTCTCACCAGATCCGCATCTGTCTGCCTGTAGCGCTCGCTAACTTTCTTGTGCTGCGATGGAATTTCCGCCCAACTCGACGTCTTGATGAACTTCATGAAGTCGTCGATGGCAATTGACCCGCCTTCAAGGCATAAGATGCCAGGTTTTCCAGCCATCAGGAATCCTGTTAGTCCATACGTTGGAGCAAAATTGATCAGGTCGTCTCGTTTGGCGCGGGTACTGATGGATGGAAAGTAGAACCATGCTCGAACAAGTGGAGCGTTCTTATCGAAGAGGCCGTTGGCTTCTGTTGAAGCCTGGTTAGACGGAACTGATAACTCGAGCGCAGCTTCTTTGGCGTGCTCGATGACTGTCAGGATATCTTCGTCGGGTAGATCCATGTTCAGCTGTGCTACTTGAGCCTTACTCAGCCAGCCCGGTTGCTGCAATCTTGCTTTGATGGCCGGAGGATCCATCTGAAGTTCTCCTTCATATGTCAGAGGCACTGCGAGGTTGAGCTGTAGAGGTCTCGGCTCGTCTCCTTCCACACTTCCAAGGTCGGCAAGGTCTAGGTTAAGGAGAATGCCGACATTCGAAAGTCCAAGTACCGGTACTGTATCATTGTTGTCATCGCACCATGCCCTGAGAGTTTCGACAAGCTCGAGAGAGGGAGCATCTATTGTCACAGCGTCGTCTGGTGCATACATGGCCATCAAAAGGTCAATTTGACCCAATTGCATTGCCATCACGTCTTTGGGCAGGACACGCTGGGCACCATCGGTATTGACCATACCAGCCACTTGTGTCAGGAAATGCCCAAAGCTGCAGGTTGGGTGTTTACTGGGCTTCGAGACTGATGCCGTTGGGCTCAATTGCAATACGATCGGGTTGATATGGTTGATTCGCAAGCAACAAGCCCGACTGTGAGTTTTGGCTGGTGCTTCCCGAGATCGGCACGAACAAGCGCCGTATTCGCAGAGATGCCCAATTAGGAAGTCTCCATTTACATCGCTATGCTGGACTGCAACCCTGCTGCATGACTGTGGCACTCGCGGTTTGATATTTGTTGATCTAATGGCCAGGTCTTTGACGAATTCGATGAGTATACCAGGTAAGATGCTAGGGCCCAGCATTAAGCAAGGCGTGGTTGGTCTCCCGTCTGCACCTTGGACATCCGTGTGACGTGGTTCATGTTTGTGCAATTGCTTCTATAATGCCGTAAATATCGTGATATCCATGTGCATGCATGTAGCTTGGTGGAAGTAGGAGGTACCATGTTGTATGAATGTTTCGTCTTGTTTAAGCAAAGATGATCCTCCAGGGAGGAGCAAGTGGGTCCCTTGGTCAGTCAGTGACGAAAGCGGGGTTGAGCTTTACCATGAGCACATGCAGCGTCCAGTCTTTACCAAATAAACAACCGCAAGCAGCAGACGAAGGGAATTGAATATCTCTGATCATGAGCATTCTCGGCGCGTCGGATGATCTTGAAACATGTCAACATGTGTTTATGCTTGATGGATCTAAGTCCCAGCGTCGCAGCGTAGTGGGCCCGTCGAAGCATCAAATCATTCTCAGCCTCACCAACTCGATATGGATAGAGCTCGGTAATGGATGCAAGACTCGGGACAGCATCTCAAACCACGTGGGGGAAATCTCCTCAATTAAATGTAGCACCCCTACTAGTCATCGTCCATACAGACGTACTACAATCCTCACCCACCATCCCTCTTATCTCACTCCCAGTACATACATGTAGTGCTTGCACAGCTGTGACTATATCAAAGTCCAAGTCGAGAACCACCAATCCGCCACCATGCCTATCACAGAGATAGCAACCATACCGCTCGTAGCCGGAACCGCCATCGGCGACCCAGCAAATCAAGGCTCAGCCGTCGTCAAAGACATAATCACCACCCTCCGCCAACAGGAGGGCTACCAAGACACCCACTTCGGCATGCAGATCGAGTCGCCAGATCAGCTGCAAATGCTATTCAGTAAGTCCAAACGACAGTTCGAATCCCAGATCCAAGTGCGATAGAACCATCCTCACCAACCGACCCAACACAGACTGGGACTCCCTCTCCCACCACCAAGCCTTCCAAGCCTCAGAAGCCTACACGCCCCACCTCCAACGCTGCGCCAGCATCATGTCCGGCCCCGTCTCAATCCACCACGTCGACTTCCAGCCTCCCTCCGCTCTAGCCAAAGCCCTCAGCGCACCCGTAACCGAGATCGCAACCTTCTACTGCTCTCCGGCTCCAGGCTCCGACTGGCTATCAAACGCGGCAAAAGCAGCCGAGTGGCTAGAGAAAGAAGCTTCGAGCGCAGGATATACGGGCACGGCATACGGGATTACCCACGAGGAGGTCGAGTATGAGGGCGTGAAGGGCAAAGCGGGTGTTGTTGTCATTGGGTGGAAGAGTAAGGAGGCGCATATGGAGTTTAGGGAGACGCAGACGTTCAAGGAGAATATTGGGTTGCTGAGGGGAGAGGCGAAGGCGATTGAGATGCATCATGTTGTTATGATGCAGGGGTTGGAGTGAGATGGTTGGGCGGCTGATTTACATACGTGATTATGATATGGGTTTTTGAAGTCACCTGGAAATGGCAGATTCTTTGGTGTGTCAATATGTTAATCTTCGTTGGGAGATATGTGCACTCCATGTATGTGGTCGATGGCTGTGCATGTGAATCCGGATTCAATGCTCTAGAACGCGTCTTCGATATATTTGAAAAAAAAAGTTAGCCAGCATTTCTTGGATGAGACTTCGATTGCACCGGTCACAGAAGAAAATCTATGCATTCGTTGCAGTATGAGCGCTATATCCGCCGCATCGCCAAAAATTGTCTGGAAGTGCACCTGTGTCATTCTTCGTCTTTCGCTGTCTTTGCCATGTACAATGAATCGTGTGGAGTAAATTGCTTTGGCAGGTAGTTTGCGGTCCAACCAAGCCAAACGAACGTTGGTGTGCATTGGTATGCATCTCTGCCGTTGTTCATTCATAACTGCTCACCTCCTGCCGCCGCTGGTGCTTGGACTACGACCCAAATCTATGCTGCTGCGCACGCTGTCCATGCTGGGTCTTAGGGAGCTAGAGCTCGAACGTCGTCGCCTTTGACGCTCTTCTTCTGGGTCCTTGGGCGAGAGACCGCTCGCACGGGCGAAGAGGTTCAGAACATCAGTCAAACTGATGACGCCTGTAAGACGGCCACTCATATTCTGTCCCGGAAGAGCGGCAGCAGTGACAGCAGCGCCTGGACCAATGCCCGTTACCGACGAGCCGGGAGTCATATGGGTGTGATCATCCACGGCGACTGGACGAGAAGGTGTTGTGTGAGATCCATGTGTACTGGAGTGTGGTACTGTGGCCTGGAATCCGGGACTCGGAGGAACCGAGCCAGCCGGCGATGGCGAGTCAACGATCCACATTCGGTGTGATCGTGTTGCGCAAAGCTTAGCGACAGTGTGTGCGAGGGTACTGACAGGCGTCACGTGGAATACCGGGTAAGAGTCCTGGCCATCGTTGACGCCTCTTTCGGAGAGGATGATAGAGATGAAATGAATGCAAGTGTCGCTGAGAAGTGGAATGGAGGAGCTGTCCGTGAGCAGCTGCATGGATCACGTCAATTATGTCACTTGAAACGAGGTGGCAATTCGAGCTTACCTTCACGTCCACATGGCTGATATTACCAACTACATTCTTCTGGTTGTCAAGCACGGGTAAACTAGTGATGCCCTCATTATGCATGAGCAAGAGAGCCTCCTTGAGTGGTCGGTCGCCATTGATGTATACGACTTCCTTGGCTCCAGCTCGGAGATCGTGCAGTGAGCGAGCGTACAGCGACTCGGTCGCCGCAAAGTTTTGGTGATTCTCCCAGAAGAACCTGACCAAGCGCAGCTGACTTAGAACACCTACAACTTCTGATGTACCTTCCTTACAGATGATCAGTCGGTGTGAGCCACCGCCTAGCACTTCCATTGCCTTGGTGAGGTCAGCAGTGTGAGGAAGGAACGCTGGCATCTCTCGAGCTCCGAGATGGTCGAGCAAGTCAGCCAATGGAATGGCGTCGCCACTACGCGCTCGATTCGAGAGCTCCTTAGCACTATCGTCAGGCAGGGCGAGGCCTAGGACTAGCAACAGGTACGCATTGAGATCGGAGTAGTCAAAAGTCGCTACCGCCGTCTTGGTCTTGGTCGATTCACGCACCAGCACCAGGTTGGGAGCTCCAGACTTGACCAGTAGCTTTGTAGTGTCTTCAATGCTTGTGTCCAATTGTACGAAGCGCACCTCGGTGGGGTCTATTATCTCATTGACCTGGATGCTGCGCCAGTCGCGGCCCTTGAATCGAGAGTCCACCCCGTTGCTCTTAGAAGGAGGATTCATGAGGAGTTCAGTGAGTGCAGAGCCAGAGAAGGAGAGGTTTCGCGACATGCGCGGAGACGGCGGGTAGTTGCGCAGGTTGTCGGCGAAGCTGGAGCGATGTGAGACAGCGGGCGAGTGGTCGTAGCGAGGTGTACCGATCGGGGTGGTGGCGGAGCTAGAGATGGCGGAGGAGGAGGCAGTTGATGCCTTCAGCAAGGGAGACGGCCTGCCGCGGGCAGACGAGGGCGAGGAAATGCTATGCTGTTGTGGTTCAGATGACGAGGGTGCCTTCGCGGAAGGTGCGTTCGGCTGGGCCATTGGCAACGAAGGCGCAATGCGCGCACACTTCGCTCACGTGGTAGAGATGGAGTTTGGATATGAATGCTGCGACTATCGTATACGAAGAGGAGAACGGAGCAGAGCAGAGCAGAGCCTCACGACGTGTCGCTGTGAGTGATTTCTCGCGAAGCTTTGATCGCGCATCACATGGCGAGCTATGCTGATGCCCGCCCGCCAAGCTCGCGCCGCCATCCATCCCACCCTCCACCACCAAGCAGCGAGACGTGCAGCACCCCACTTTGCATCCTGTCAACACGAAGTTCTGGCCTGTTGCTCCCAAGAACGCAGCCACATCAGCTGATGGCGGACTCGACCTGCTGACAAACAGCCGCCTCGCATCGCGCCTCAAGAGTCATCCTCACGGCCCGTAAGCTTAAACACCACTTTGATTATTAAAGCTGAGAGTCGTCTTTATAGTCGCCGCGCCCCCATTGACCCTGCACATACCCGGCAGACACATTCCTGTCGACGCTGACATTGTGAAGCGCTTGCATTGACGCATTCGGTCACGCACGAGGCGACAACTTCAACCTTGAAGGACTTACATACAATCTCATCATTGAATCAAACTTGTTGACACCACATCAAACCTCTACGTTCTTTTCAAACCAACATGTCCCTCCCAGAAGTCTACCGCCTCGCTCACACCGCCGAGTGCCGCCTTCAGATGGCGGCCAGTGCGAAGAGCCGCGACCTGCGCTTCGTGGTCGGTCACCTCATGCACTACGAGTCTCTACGCCTCCGCATAGTCGAGATCGAGCACGACATCGGCAGGTCACAGCGAGCGAAAGCTGTCCAATTCCAAGGCACTGGTGACCTCAAAAAGAAACCATCGACAGGCCAGCTGGGACGCAGATCGTCACCACCTCCTCCAAACAATGCTCCAATTCCTGGCCTTGATACTGAAGACGAAGACGACCTGTCCGACAGCGCCTCTGACGACGAGGATGATGACGGAGAGCTCGGCCTAACCCGCTTCCCCTCTGGTAGCGCTAGACCACCGCCTCTCGAACCCGACGAAGGCGATGACGAGGACGAGGACTCCGATGAGCTAGTCTCGCCCACAGAGCCTGACCAGGCTGAGCTTGAGCAGGCAATGAAGGGAGAAAGTAACCCACTGCTCGCTTCATATTACAACAGTACCAAGAAATGTCCCTGCCACGGCAAAACTGATGCAGACACCTTCGAGCGCGTGTGGGAGTTGCCGGCCGGCAAGGACGACAAGGAAGGCGTCACGAGAGTTGTGGCGGAAGTGAGAGCGGCGGCTTGAGGCTCGTGAACTAGACTCGTGAACTGGGAACTTAATGTTTGCAGAACGATACGGGTTCATTCGAAGCGCGATGACAGACTGAAAGAAGATATGAGCATGACGAGATCACACGATATTGAGGACGCCACGGAATAGCACGAACGGGAAGCCAACGTTACAGTCTTCGTGGCCCACAGTACCGAGATGGAAATAGACGTGGCCGTGGTCATCTGTTTTCGAGGCTACGAAATCAGTTATCCATCGACTGAACGGGCAGAGAATGATGATGACGATAAGATGCTTGCCTGCATAGCACGCGAGGCACGTCAGCGGCCCTCCATGTTGGGCCAGGATATGAATTGGAAAGTATCCATCCAGTGGAAAATAGAACACAGAAAACAGTCGTAGCAACAGGAAATGACTAGAAATTGCCAAATCTTTTGACATTGCTGCCCAAACCACGATCTATGCAGTTGTATAATTTCTTGGTGGCGCGTCTGGTCACTGCGTGTGTCTCCAAATCTCCTTAAGTCCTCCATCTAACTGAGCGCCTTCATCGTCAACTCAACAGTGGCGAACGTACCCGCACTGACAGGCGCCGCCCTCAGCAGAGTCGGTCCAATTCCCCTCCAGAAACCAGCCAAACCCTCCTGCCTGAAAGTCTGCGCAAAAGCGTCCCTCATAGTCTTGTACCTCTGCTTCTCCCCAAAGCCATCCGTCTGCATCTTCGATTTAACCACGTCAAAGGGATACGAGCTCAACCACAGCGCCTCACCAGCCAACGCGCCGTAGCCCGCGATCTTCCACGTCGGGATCTCAGAGCGGTCGACGTTGTTACGCGCCGCGTCGGAGTTCATCATGTACTCGAACGCCAGGAACCAAGAGCCGTACGCTTGCGCTTCACGGATCAGAGTTACGGAGGTTCCGCGGTACAGGCCTTTCGCCACGCTGGGCGATTTCGCCAGCTTGGAGATGCAGTCTATGGGCCCCGCGTAGAGTCTTCCCGCGCCGTGAGGCTGCGTCTGCAAGCGGATGCGGATGTGCTCGATCGGGCTGGACAAGAAGGTGTTGCTGAGACCCGCGAACGCGCCGGCGGCGTAGTACTGTGCATAGCTCATGGGCTTGCCACCAGCTGCGGCGTTTTGTGACTCGAAGGCGCGGCGGGCATAGTTGTACGCGCCAAACTGGACAGAGACGCAGGCTCCGATTCCGATCAGGGGAGTGAGGGTGCCTTTGTAGAAGGCGGAGGGGCCTTCTTTTTTGAGGATTTGCGTGGCGCAGTCGGCGGCGCCTTTGTAGTCTGAGGTTGTTTGCAGGCGGACTTTGACGATGTCGAAGGGCTGGCCGATGAGGACCTGGGCGATGCCGCCGACGGCGCCAGAGAAGAGGTCTTTGAACGTCTCGTTCACGCCGACGTTGGCTTCTTCCAGTGCTTGTGACATTTTTGATGTCTGTGAGGAGTGCGGCGTGGTGTGTTGGGAGGCGGCTGTGCTGCGCTGTACGACGTGACTGATTGCCGATATGTAGAGCAGAGCGACCTTTCTTACTCGCCTCAAGCCTCCTCACAATTTTGAATAAAGTGTGTTTATCCTTGCTCACTTCACAGTCACAATCAGGAGTTCTACAAGTAACGTGAGACAAAAAATGATTACGTGATATGTCGACAGTCCGCCCTGCCCGCCAATGCCTTCCTATCTCGGACAGGCGAGGATTGAGGTGGACTCGCGCGCCTGACAAGTCTCTACTTGGCGGCGCGGCGGAAGACATCGATGGTATCGATTACGACCCTAACCCTCCGTCTCAAAAGGACTGCATGATGCACGTGGTGAACATACGCGTCGGCACGTGGATTTCACGCGTACATGTAGTCTAGATATAGCCATACCTTACTGATCTCAGGCACTAAAGCTCCCAGCAGGTAGTGGGCGCTCTGGCATATACCATATCCCACCACCGCTACCATGGCACCTCCGAGGAAGAAGAGGCCTGCAATGGATCCTCCAACAAGACCAATGTTCCACACATTGCCAACGGAGCTGCTCCATGTCATATTCTCACATGTAGAAGGGACGGAAGACTTCATTGCACTCCGCTTGACATGTTCTCTGTTTGCTTCTGGGGGCCTGGATCATTTCGAACCTGAGGTTCCCTTGATATTCCATCGCGACAAGTTCAAGGCTCTCACCGAGATTGCGGCGCACCCGAAGTTGTCAAAACATATGAGTTCGCTCTTCTACGTAAGCGACCGCTGTCGTCTGATGAAATATGAGACTTGGGATAAGAAAAGACCTGACCCGCGACCTTGGGAGCAAGAAGACTTTGACTGGACCATGGTCAGATCTACAGGACGCGACCTTCGAGTTTTCGAGCGGAACGCCAAAAGGCTTATCGATAGGTTGAGGCAACGAACGGCTTCTGTCCCCGAAAGCGTACGACGAGAAGGCTATAAGGGTTTCACTGCTCTTTGCGAAGATGTGGTGAAGGTCGAAAGCGAAGGTTATGACCAAGAGTGCTTACGTGCGCTCTTCAAAGGCTGTACTAAACTCAAGGAAGTCACGGTAGCTTCTCGCATGGACACTCGCCGAGAATTGAACGCCAGTCGTAAAATTGACGAAATTACCATGTCAACAACAAACCAGGACCGACAGTGGTGGAAAGCAGGCTTTCGTCAAGTTATATCGCTGGCAATGGCCGCGCAGCAGGCTGGCACCAGACTTGATAGCCTGACATTGGCGGCCGTTTCACCATTACTTTTCGATGTGGACGTCAATGTAAACGCGGAGGAGTGGAGTGCTCTGAAGGCTCTTGTGCGGCCACTGCGCCGATTGAGATTGTTCACTCTTGTTGAACCTCCGGACCAAGAGGATCAAGACGGAGAAATCGACTACGAGGAACCGGACCCCGAGGATTTTCAGTTATTGGTTGATGATATTTTTAACAGCGGCAACCTACATGAGATACTGTTGGAAGCCAGGGACTTGCGCGTCCTCAAGCTGCAATTACCGCACTGGATTGATCCCGATACTGGTGGTCCCATGTATACCACGCTTGACTTGTCCCTGAAGAACATCACCTGGCCTCATCTCTATGAATTGAGCCTGAGTAGCTGCGAAATGCGCTCAGACTACCTGGTCGACCTTTGCTTGCGCCACAAATCGACTCTCCGCCGCCTCTCCTTCTTTGACCTTCAAACATCTGACTGGGGAACTAGTTGGAAAGAGATCCTGACAAGCCTCAGTGGCAAGCTCCCGGAACTGCGACTGATGAAACTTCGCGGCAGTTTCCATGTATGTGACGAAGAAGACATGTCGTTCGAGATTGGTGGCATAGAGCCGCAGGGAATGACTCCGCATAGAAATGCCTTGGAGAATTTCGTCATCAGAGGCGGTCCATGGCCATCAGATGATCCTGCGCTCTTGTCTGATCCCGGAGACTATAGAGATGAGAGCCAAGAACCGCTTGGAGAGCTGGAGGATAATATGAATTTGGATGATCCGGTGCTGGATTATGAGGTGGACGAGTTCGATGTGAGGATCTAGATTTCTGACCTGTGCTTCCAAGAAACGACTCGCGCACCTGACCATCCGACGGCACCAATTTGGAGGGGTATGTGATGTTGCCAACAAAAGCAGCAACCTCTAGGCATTTCTACAAGACGCCGTCACGCTGCTCAGTCGATAATGTAACACCGGACAACTTATCCGGTCTCGAGGTCACGGATTGCGGTAACATGGTTCTTCCGTGTGACGAAGCTTAGGGTAGTAATGTACGTGTCCAGATATATGTGTTTATGAATAACAGCTATGGACGCTGTGCGCCCAGGAATCGATCATGGGAAAGTTGTCCGTCCGAGACAGATATATGTACGGTATGATGGGCGTTGTGATGCGCGACACTGTTCGAACACCATGAATGAAACCGAAAAGCCACATCTTTCATCCCGGCCATGATGAGAAGCAACACGACACGGACGTCGATTCAATTCAAGATAGTCATGATAATGATGAGGGAAAAAATCTCCTGTTGTCACATCGTTCTCGCCGAGAGGCGCAGCATCACCAAAATCGTGTGGCGTAGACTAACGTTATGGCGCAGCAGCAACGTGACTGAGCGAACGGGCAAGCTTGCAAGCTCGGCGCGATCGCATCGCATGCGGCCCCGCCAAAAGATCGACCTGGAACCAGAACCAGAGGTTCGGTTCGGTTGTGTGGGACCTGCGGGCACGGTTGATAGCAGCTGGTTGGTTGCGAGAGCACGATCGCAGCGCCTGATTTGAGTATATAATTGACTGCCTTCCGGAAAAATAGCGTCGCCGCATTTCTCTTGACTCCCACCTACTACTGTTGATCCTTTATCGCCGACTCAAATCGTCGTTATCCAAGAATCACCACATTCTTCTCAACGATCGAATATACCCAAACCGGCAACATGAACGGCAACTACGGCGATAACAGCAACTATGGCGGTAGCAATAATGGAAACTATGGCAGCAACAATGGCGGAAATTATGGTGGTAACAATGGCGGCAACTACGGCGGCAACAACAGCAGCAACTACGGCGGAAGCAATGGCGGCTATGGAGGAAACAATGGTGGAAATTACGGCGGCAACAACATGAGCAACAACATGGGCGGCAACAACAGCGGAAACTATGGTGGCAACAACGGTGGCAACTACGGCGGTAACAACAACAACCAGGGCGGCAATTATGGCGGCAACAACATGGGCAACAACCAGCAAGGCGGCGAAGACTACCTCGACAAAGCTCTCGACAAGATCGAGCAGCTAGCCGGAAGACAGGTACGAACATCGTGAACCAAAAGATCTGCAGATCGCATTTTGCGCCTGTGATGAAACGGCAACTGACAATCAATTTCACGCAGTCGGGACACAACGTGGATCCTGCAAAGTACAGGCAGCAGAACGAGAAGATCACCGACACGCTGCGCGGGATGTTCGAGAAGGCTACGGGCAAGAAGGTATGTTTCACAAGGGAGATGTGGTTCAAAATGGCTCCCGATAACTTACCCAATAAACGTGCTAATGCGATTACAGGTGCCGTCCAAGTTCTCGAACTGAGCGATCACTATACCTCTAGCAAGGATGAAGAGGCGCGCAGATGTTGGAAACGGAAATGCGACGCTGGAGCTGTTTTGGTCATGAATTACGGTTATTAAGATACCACTTTGATTAATTAATGTTACATCTGCTCTGTACTTGCCATATTCTCTTACACTGCCACCGCAAAGCTGTCCGATCCACAGCATAGTCATCGTGTAGTGCATCATGATCTGCCATCATCGTGCTAAAATCACATCAACCGCACTCCCTGAAGACTTTTCACTTTCAAATAGACTCCAGTCCCAGGCTCTCCTTCACTTCCGCAAGCTTCCCCGGCTCGGCCACGATGTCTGCGATGATCTTCCACATTTCTGCTCGGATCTTGCGCCTGGCCGCGACGCTCTGCTGCCACTTTTTATGCTCGACAGCGACTTTCTCGCGTTCCTCGGGTGTGATGGGCTTTACATTGCCGTCCTTCAGTTTGGCCAACCTCGCGAGCATTTCTTCTTTCTGCTTTTGAAGCGATGCGACTGAAGCTTTGAGCTCGGGTAGCGGCGTGACAGAAGCGTGGTCCCGAAGAGAAGCGCGCAGTCCTTTCTCATCGGCCTTGAGAGCCGAGGTAGCGTCTTTCAGTCTGGTTGCTTCAGCGTCCATCTCTTGAAGATTCTCGAGTGAGTTCTCGTCGGCTTCAGCCTGATAAGAGCGTCAGCGTGACAATGCCGGCGAGATTGCAACAGTCCGCTCGTTGCTCGCATACCTGGATGGCATGGTAAACAAGCTGCTTGCCTGCAGCTCTGCCTTCGATCTCGTTCCGCTCATGCATGTCTTTCAAGAGCTTTGCGGCAGCTGTCTTGGTTACACGATTCTTGAGGTTGGAACTGATGTCCGTTGCGCTGTATGGGCGGTTTTGTTTGCGTAGATAATCAAGGACCAGCGTGGCAGACTGCTCAGGAGTGAGCTTTGCCTCCTTCTCATCTTTCTTAGTCGGCGCCATGTTGCGAATACGACTTAAGGGAGTCAGCCGTGGTCAATGGGATTGAATGGGTATATTGTGCGCAGTTGCGAACGAATGTGCTTTTTAGATGTGACTTGAACGCGCGCTGAGATGAGTTGACGCGAGGCAAAGTCCAAGAGGAGCCTCGGAGGAAAGACGAGGAAGGAGCGGCTGGCGTTCTTGCTGGCTTGGTCGCAATCATGCGCCGCAATGCTGCGACGCGAGGCACCGCGATGCGATGTGACAGGCCTCGAATGTACACTTGTACAGACCCGTCTAAGATCCCAGTCTTTGTGTGCTGCCAACAGGTCCTACAGCGATCCCGTTCGCTGCACCAAGCGTGCCTCTGCCTGGTCCGACACTCGGGCTGTTCGCATTGTTGCTAGGAAGCACGCCATATCTTCCATATGTTTTCTGGTCCACACTGACATAGTGCGGCAACCTTCCTAGCAAGTTCAGCTTGCCTTCCACCCATCGCAAGATCTTCTCATTCGGCGCGAGGAACTTAATCCAGCCCAGACCCCATAGGTATCCAATAACCGCTCCGCAGAGGTGTCCCAAGAGGCTGGTGTTCGGCACCAGGAAGTGGATGACAAAGATGATGGCAAGCGGTGTTGTCCAAGTCGGAATAGAAACATCGCCAATGACGAAGGCTGGGTTCTGGCGGTAGGTCTTGATCGCTTCAACGCATAGGAGCAGGAACACCCAGATGCTTGCGCCAATGACAGCTGAGTTTCTATACAGAATGAACCGCTCGATAATAGTGTAGATGCCTCCAGGAAGCAAGCCGAACGGCCCGGTGAAGAGCAGCAGCGTCACGATTGTGCCGTTTTCCATCTCGAAGCGCTCAAGCAGAGGGATCAGGGCGATGCAGTTGAGTAGGAAGTGGAAGACATTCTTATGTAGCAGAGGGTAGGTGTTGAGGCGGTAGACTGAATAGTTCAACAAATCAGCTGTGTCCATACATTGCATCTTTCTCCTCGAGACTTACGGGTACCAATGTTGATCTCTTCCGGAATCAGAGCTCCCCATTGCTCCAGACCTGGTCGGAAAGCCTTTGCGATCTCGAACGCAGTAAAGAGACCCAACAACACTCTCGTCGCCAGAGGCAATTTAGTGAAGAAGCTTCGTATGCGCCGGGCATCCGGGACCTGGAAGAAGGAGACCATTACGTCGTTGCGGGATGGGTGGTTAGAGTTCAAACGCAGGAACACAAACAGCACACGAGAAAATAAACAGCGCCGGAAAGTGAAGGCAGGGGAGCACCGTTCGAGTGTCGCGTGCATGGACTCTCACAGGAGATTGACAGTTGGGTCTAAGGATCGGCGCCAGTGACCGCATGCTTTGGCGCTGCAGGGACGTGGGGATACTGTACGAGAGCAAGGGAATCGCTGCCGCTGGTCTCTTCACGTAGCTCGCAACTATTACATGTCCTTTGGATGCATAGCTGGCAATTGATGAGGCTTGCAACTACCGGTGATCGGTAGCAGCGGATATTAAGATGGGCTTGTGTAAGTGGAAACGCTATGCGCCTCTACCACGGATAGCTGACTGACCCTATAGCCAACAGCTGCCCGCCTGCTCACTCTTCGGCGATCTCCAGTCCTTCTTAAGCTTCCGCCATACCTGTCGGCAATCTTCATAGTCGTAGGCGTGGTATGGCTCCTGCTACTTCCTCTCAACGAATACTCGCGGCAGACGTACGTGTCCGAGAACGCCATTTTGCCGGGCCAAGTGCACACCTACTTTGGAGGAAGCGAACATAATGTGTTCCGCGCATTCCGGCAAGAGGTATACGACTACAAAGACAAGTCTGAAGCGGACAGAAATGCTGGTCTTGGAAGGATCATGCGTGAGAGCGGGTTGAAGGTGGCCGAACAGCCTTACACCTATCACGCCGCCGGAGAGGACATAACTGGAACAAATGTATACGGGATACTCCAAGGGCCTCGAGCAGACGCTACTGAAGCCATGGTAATCATGGCCGGCTGGAAGAACTTCGAGGGATTGGTCAACTACTCGGGCGTCGCTCTGATCTTGACTTTGGCCCGCTACTTCAGCCGATGGAGCATCTGGAGCAAAGACATCATTGTGATTATCTCGCCGGAGAGCACGTACGGCCCGATAGCATGGGTGGATGCATACCACAGCACTTCGCCGATCGTGACAGCAACTCGGAACATCAGCACGTTGCCCATTAAGGGTGGCGCCCTGCAAGCAGCAATTGCCATTGATTATCCCATTGGACCCTGGGGCCACCGCTTCGACAAGATTGACATTCAGTACGATGGCTTGAACGGCGCACTGCCCAATCTCGACTTGCTGAATACCGCTGTTTCGATCGCGTCAGGTCAGATGCACATAGGCTGCACGCTGCACGGGATTTCAGGCCACAAAGACAGCTACGAGGACCGCCTCCGCACCATCGCCGCAGGCTTAGCTACCCAATCTCTCGGCCATGCAACAGGCCCACACTCGGCATTTATGCCATACCACATTGATGCTATCACGCTCAAAACTATGGGCGACGGTTGGCACGATGAGATGAGTCTAGGCCGAGTCACTGAAAGTTTGATCCGCTCGATCAACAACCTCCTCGAGCACCTGCACCAGAGCTTTTTCTTCTACATCTTGCTCAATGCCAACCGCTTCGTGAGCATAGGCAACTACCTTCCCGCTGCTATGCTTATCGCAGGTAGCTTCACTGTGTCGGCGCTCGCTCTCTGGGTACAAAGTGGTAGAGCTGCTTTGCCGGCAACTACTCCCGCCCAGCCTGCGGAAGAGAAACGCAGCAAGATCTCCGAAATGGAGCTCGTCCAGGATGGCAATGATGTTGCTCTCATTCCGAAAGCGGCTCTCCAGCCCGCCGAACGCCAGCTATTCCTCCCGGCGTTAACGCTCCTCGGCATCCACCTCGCCAGTGCCGTCCCGCTCTACCTCCTCACCCACCTGAGCAAAAGCGTAAGCCAATCACACATCGCAAACATCCCAAAAAAATTCATTCTAAGCTGACAAAATCGCAGTCCCTCTCCACCGCCCTCCACCTCCTCACAGCAACCACCCTGGTCATCCCACCAACTTTCGCCTACACCCTCAAACGCCACCTCCGCGCCACACCCCAACAGCTGCAAATCCTACAATCCCTCTCCCTCCTCCTCATCGGCGCAAGCTATTCCACCCTCGCGACCCTCAACTTCAGCCTAGCATTCGTGCTCGGCCTCCTGACCACTCCGCTCGCGTTCGTGCGGCAGACAAATTCGTGGATCCTCGCTGGTGTGACTTGCGTGGTTCTGGCGGCGCTTTCGCCGATGACTGCCACTTACGCGGTGGGCGTCTGGTGGTATGGAGAGCAAGGGTTGGGAGCTGTGTTGGCAGAGTTGGCGAAGGGGTGGGTTGCGCAAGGTGTTTGGACCGAATTTGTGGTTTGGGGCGTGTGGTGGCCGGCGTGGGTCGTTGCTGGGACTGTGGGTTGGAGTGGGGTTGTCTAGCTTGAGAATGGATGAAAAGAGACAAAATGTAGTGTTGCAAGGTCCACGGCATGATCGATGCCTTGTGTATGGAATAGAAGCTAGATTTCCCTTATTGGCCCAATTGCAATGAAAAGGAAATTGTGTCTTCGAAAAATCGATGGGAGTCCTATCAGAGACGAGCGAGAAGCATGATCTAATCAGCCTTCCACCTCCTGCCGCCACCTTTCCTCCACAGCCAAACAGCCTCAGTAGCATACGCCTTTGCGCTCAAATGTCTCCCACCATCAACGCCGTTGCCCTCGCTCTCCGCCACAAGCTGCGCGATCACATGCTCCTTCTCCACCTCCCGCCACAGACCTCTCGCCAACTCGCCCAGCCTCTCCTCCGCATCAGGCAAATTCGCGCCTTCCTCACCCGCATCACCGAATTCTCCCATACCAAGCCTGTACAGAATCCGTCCGAGAGTTTGGAACGCGATGCATCGCTGTGCCGGGTATGTGCTGCGGCTGAGCAAGGCGAGCTCGGGGATTGTGTAGCCTGCCGCCTCCGGAGCGAGGCCGTGGTGGTGCAGGCCTTCGCTTACGGGGATTGCGGCGGAGGTTTTGGGTGCGAGGAGCGTGCCATCGAAGGAGAAGCGGATTTCGTTGGGGTTGAGAGAAGAAGCTGCTGGCGAGTAGGCGGCTTTGTCGGTCTTGCGGACGCGCATCCATTCGAGTTTGGAAGGGTCGGCGGGGAGGGAGGGGAAGTACTTTTCGTGTAGGTCGTTCAGGAAAGTTGTGCTGGTAGGATCGAGGGATGGAGGTTGGGAGGGAGTCGGGAAATGAATTGTATCATGTGAGTGGGCGTCTGCTTCTTCTGCAGGTGGTTTGTCGGCGTCTGGGAAGTCAGGCTCATAGTCGACTTCGAGTGTTGGTTCTTCGGTTTCATCTTGCACGGTTGCTTTTGGTGCAGAAGTTGTTTGGTCGTCTGCAAAGGCGACAGATTTTTGCTTGGTAGGCTTTTCTCGGTGGAGAATGCCACCTTCTATAGGCTCAGGCGGTGGCTGCAGACTTTCTGCTTCATTGCTTCCGCTGTCTATGTTCGAGCGTTGCAAGAGTCTTTGAATGAAATCAGGATCCAGCGATCCTAACAGCTCGGCTCTCGCTTCCTCAATCTCGGCCTCAGACATGCCAGCGAGCACATCACGATTTTGCTTGTCGATCTGAACTTTCTCCTGTTCTTGGAAGCTTTTAGGTGCTGCGTCCTCGTTGGGGCGGACATCCGGGCGTGGCTGCTGTGCGCCGGAAGATACTGTGGTCCCGTCGCTCAAGACAGTCGTTTCTGCCTGCTGCTTCCTCTGCTTGAATCTACTTTGTACAGGTCGCTTCTTATGTTCTGGGAAACCAGTCCTACTTTTGAGCGTAGGAGCGCTGGGCGGCTTGGGAGCGCTTGATTTCCTTTCCTGAATGTCGCCTACGAACGTGAAAGGCGAAGGCGCGGCAGCAACAGGCTCAGATTGACGAAGCTCGCCATCTTCGTCTATGTCGAGTACGAATTTCTCCCCTCGAAACATTTTTGAGAGTTGATCTTTCTTCGATTCTGCTCGCCCGGTCAGTGGTGAAGGTGTTTTATGTGGCGTTTCAGATTACGCGCGCCTTACCCGACACTAGCCCCCGCGACCTTAAAAAGTGGAGCACAAGGTGCAGAGCTGCAGGAGCCTTGTAGATGTGACTTCGAGAGAACTACTTTTTGACATATGTAGGTCGCTACCAATGGAGTATATTCTATTGATAGCGTTGCTATCTCGCTTGCACACGTGGCTGCATAGTATCACAATCAAAGAGCATGCGTCGTGTGCACATGAGTAGCCACCCGCGGCGCAACCTCGCTACCGACATCACTCTATAAGGTAAGCGACGAAGAAACAAACATGGTACTGATACTCGGCTGGCAACGCGACAATAATACGACAATATCAGCTACCATGTGTTAATTGCCATCCAGCAGCAAACTGCCGGTCATGCGCTCGATCACGGGAAGATCTGCCCATCAAGGAAGGGGTGGTGGCAGATACCCTGGCTTGGGGGCGGCGGCCGGTTAGGCCAGCCGAAGTTCTGCTGCTGCTCTCTTCGGCTTCTCGCCCTGCCCCAAGCAGCTGGGCGTCGACAAATTGCAGCATCGATGAATGGACCTGCTGCCCTCCCTCTCGCTCCCTGCGCAGGCGGCTGGCATGACCATGCCGTCCGCCGTGAGCGCCGAATCGCGGGGTGCTGCTCGTTTTGTGCCTGTCACGTTGGTTAATGGATGGCCCGTCCGCATGCGCGCTGGAGAGGCTGTTGCGTTGGCCTGGCTCAAGTCGACGCAAATCCCCAGCGTCTTTCGCGATTCCTTTCTGCTCCCCTTTCTCTCCTACTTTCTTCCACTTTGCTGCGTGTATAGCTGGTGTGCGAATAGTCGCCGCATCACTACGCTCTTTTTCCCCATCGCCAACCGCCCAGAAAGCACATCAGTCTGCCATATCGACCACGCCTGACACGGCCCCGGCACTGAACAGCATATCCGGCCTCGCGTGCAGGCAGTAACTGCATTTGTTGTTCTCGTCGCCGCCTATACAGGCTTCCGCGACGTTGGAGGTGGTCGTCTCTGCCTGACCAGCCAGCCAGCCAGCCCGCGTCGGATTGGTCCACCACTTGAGCTCCTTCACTCCTGCATTCGACCACTTTTGCTTTTGCTCTAAGCAAATCTGCCCTTTTGTTCGCGTGGTCTGCACGCATTTTCTGGACACACCGCTATACCATCTTCTTGGCTCCACCGCTCGCGTGTTACCCTGCGATGGCCATGCCGCCTGGCTTCGGAGACAGAATGCAGATCGACGACGCCGCGTCGGAGCACAGTTCCTCGTCCATCTCGTCGCCGCCCACGTCCCCGCAAAATGTTGGATTCGCATCGGATACCATCCGCGTCGCGCGTCCACTCCCAAACAATCCTGATGTTCTTGCTGGAGGTGTAGCTGCGTCCCCGGCTAATTCCGCACTTCCTTCCACCAACCTCACAAACCCACCCAACAGCGGGCCCCAAACAAACTCGCCTGCACCAAACACTGCCACACCACCTGCAAAGCCCAAAAGGCAACGCAAGAAAAAGGAAGTCACTGCTGACGGCAAGCCTGTCGACGAGGGCAAGCCCAAAGAAAAGAAACCTCGCAAGCCGAGAGAGCCCAAAGACAAGACGGCAACCACTGCTGCCGCTTCCCGCAAAAAGATAAAGACCGAAGACAAAGCTGCTCCCGATGCGTCTGTGCAACCTCGCCAACCGACCATTACTGAAATGGTGCATGCTTATCCTCAGTCTATGATTGCCCCCAACAACACCGTCTCACCACGGCCCTCACATACCTACACAGACGGTCTGGTCCGACCAAATCTGATCTCACAAACATCCAACAGCACCCCTACACCTCGACCTTTCTCGAGTGGTCAGAACTACGATCCAGTCCGCTCTGCAACGATCGACTCCAACCCACCACGCGTTGTACACCCATTAGCGGGTCCTGCAACAACTCAGGCTTCACCTCACGTTAACCGCGCCTCAGCTTCGCCCTCAATTGCCAGCCTTATTGATCCGCCAATAAGCTCTAGACCTGCGGCCCCTACCATCACACGTTCACCTCAGGTGACCATGCAACAGCCTATCATCCCATCTCAGTCTCACTCACCTACGCCAATGTCGAAGCCGGCTGGTCCCGTCTCATATTCCTCCAATCCATCACCATCGATCTCAAACTCAACTGTTGCTGTGTCAAATCTGGACGGCGCTATGGATATCGACTCAAGTGTCCGCCCTGCCAAGCCTCAGATGGCCACCAAGAACAAGGCTACCGAAGTGAAAGACACTTCAAAATCAAATTCGACTGCCCCAACGCCGAAGAATAATCGGCCAACTCCCCCGCCCACGGCACCCAAAGCTGCGGGCACTGGCTTACTTGCAAGCTCAGATCTGTTTGGCGGTGCTACAAACAACGAAGCGACCGAGCGTCGCGGAGTCAACATTGACATTCAAATCAAACTCAAGCCTGAAGGAGGCAACACGATCAACATCGCACAGGAAATCATGCACAAATATGGACACGATGCAATCAACCCTCGCGCTGCCGCTCATCGTCAACACCTGCTACAAGTCGCAGCCGCCGCCAATAGAATTGAGGGCGGTTCTGCAGACGACATGAGTGTAGACTTGTCGGACATGGCCGACGACAGCAATGCTGAGATGGGCGGCATGGATGACACAGCGACAAGTGCCCAGCCTGCTGACGGCGAAAAGCCGCGCAAGCGTCGTAAGAAGATTGAGGAGTACGATAAGGATGACGACTTCATTGACGACACCGAGCTTGCGTGGGAGGAGCAAGCTGCAGTTGCCAAGGACGGCTTCTTTGTCTATAGTGGACCCCTGATTCCACCGGGTGAAGCTGCACGTGTCGAGTCATCTGCTCCCACCCGTGGCCGAGGCCGAGGACGTGGCCGTGGTCGCGGTTCTGCAGCGTCAGGCACAACACACGCCTCACTTGCTGAGAAGAAAGACACAGGTACTGCGCCAGCCACGACCGGCAGAGGTAGAGGCCGCGGTCGTGGTACTGGAGCCACTCGTAAGCCGAGAATCACGAAAGCCGACCGTGAGAGAATGGAACTCGAGAAGAAGGAGCGTGAGCGTACGGCAGCTGGCGGACCCATGCCGACCGCTACAACGACGCTGGCGATGCAGACTATGAGCACGACTGCTTAGGAGCGTGGTTTCATGAGTTTCGACGTACCATTACCTACAACACAAGCATATTCAGAATCAATACCCTCAGACATTCAACCTGCATTGATGCCGGATGATACATACGATGAACAGATGCACGCTAATCGATCCCATCAACCTTTCACTCTGCCTGAATCACTACCGGACCACTTGGTCGAGTTTCCAAATCGCGCAACTGAGTTTCCGGACCTCACATATGTAGGAGCACACCCATCACGTTATTCATCCGTTCTCCTAGAACCGCCAGTCAACACGCAGTCGGACATCAAATATGCCGAAGCGGAACGCCGTCTTTGCGAAATCCTCATTGGCATTCGTGATCCTATAGTTCCTGAGCCTACACCAAAATTCCAAAGCAACTCGAACGCAGAAGCTCAACCAAAACATCCCACGCCCCCGCCTGCTTTCCTACAGCCATCGATTGACCCACATCCAAACAACCGAGTCGCCGAAGCAGAGCGCCGCTTTCGTGAGCTTTACAGTCGCGGTCGCAATTCGATTTCAATGACCCCCGAACCTGCGACCGAGTTTCCTGGACAAGACTTTCAAGTCCGCAAGCCCACGGGAAATCTCCTGGGAGAAATACGCCAGAAGCACTTCCCAACGGCTGCCAAAGGCGTCGCTAAATCCCCCTGAAGAAACATCGCCAATGACCTTCCTTTTCTTCATCGGTTTAGAACTTCGAGTGATTAGCGAGGAGACTCTGTGTGTTCGGGTTCGACTGCCGCTGCTTCGATCTCGTTTCTTTCATTCTTCCTTCCTTTTTGATCGTTGTAAGCGGAAGCGGAAAGCCATGGAACCCATTTGGGGCGTAATGACGGAGATCGGACCAGGTCCACACTGAATGACCTGGTCGGATTTTCTATTCTTTCCTTTCTCTTTCTCTCTCTTTCAAACACTGTTACGTTTGTTCTGGGTCGAATACGGGGTCCATCGAAAGTCTTCCGGGGGCAAGGCTTCAAGGAAAGCTTCTCAATAGGCAGCGAAAAGCTGAAAGACAAGCGGCATGCTCGTTCGCTTTGAGACAAAAAGACATAGGAGGTAGCATGACTTTAGCTATGAATATCCGAACAGAGTTCGGGAAAATCAGGGACCAGCATGTCTTGAAGAACTGTACAGAAGTGAAGTCTGAACATGTTTTTTGCGCTTATGTGAGTTTACAATACATTCTTCTGGTATTTGTGAAAGTGAAGTTTGAAGTGACTTTTTGATGGATAATTTACAGTACAATGTTGTGGTACATGATAATTTTTCTGCCGTCCTTTCTGCCGTCACGGCGCCCTGTCTTCCCCTTTGGCCCCTTATATGCACAAATTTGACGCTGCTTGAAGAATTGCTGGCTTCACTCTGCCTTCGGAAAGACTCTATGGCCTTTCGATGGGTTGTTACAACGCCCTGCTGCTGGAACCTCTACTCCAGAGGACCGTGGCAGCTTTGAGATGCTGTTCCAGCTGATTATGGTGTTCCGCTCAGATCGATTGCTCACTTCTGCTCGGATTTCTTGGCCTCTTCGCTTCCCTGCGCCTCTTCCGCCTTTCGTGAACGCTCGGTCAGATAGTCCATGTCGGGCTGGCTGAACTGTTGTAAGTCGTCCAGGTCTTCTTCGTCCATTCCAGACAGGTTGGCCAGCTCCTCGTCCCTCTCCGCGCTCGGCGTCGCCCGCGCCATTAGCTCACGCTCCGCCTCCGCCTCTTGCATACGCAGAGCGTAAGCGTCAGGCTCGCTCTCGTGCTCTTCCTCCTCGATCTCGTCTTCGAACTCTTCCTCCACTTCCTCAAGGTGTGAGTCTGCGCCTTCGCCGCCACGCTTGCTGGCTTCGACTTCCTCCTTGGTCGGCATGGAGAGGCCGTGGTTTGGCTTGTGGTGGATGAAGCCCTTCTTTGCATCTTCCATCCTTGTCGCCTGGCCCGCCTCACCTGCACGTCCGAGCGCGCCGGCGATGACTTGTACGCATCGCAAGCTGTCGTCGTTGGCGGGAATGGGGTAGGTGACCCATGTGGGGTTGGCGTCGGTGTCGACGATGCCGATTGTGGGGATATTGTGGATGCCGCACTCGTGCAGCAGAACGTAGTTCTCGAGCGGGTTGAGGCAGACGACGAGATCTGGCTTCACCACGGCGCTGTTGGCGAGCTGCGGCTCGAAGCCGTGTTGGTCGCGGTCCAGCTCGTTGACGACCTTTTTCTTGCAGCGACCCAGGATTTGCTGGGCGTTGGTCAGGGTGCCGGGTGTCCATTTGTCGAACAGGTGGCAGCCGCCAGCGAGTTCTGCGGCCTTAACCACGGTCTGAGCTTGGCCGTTGCGAGTGCCGACGAACAGAATAAGACCGCCTCGTGAAGCCACACCCTCAACAACCTTGCATGCGCGACGCAGGTGAGATGCTGTGACGTCGAGGGAAATGATGTGAATAGGGTCGTGGTCTCCGCGAATGCCGAAAATGTACTTTGCGTTCATAGGGTTCCAGAGCGATGTGGCGTGTCCGAGATGCGACTGCGACGCCATCAGGAGTTCCAGAGTCACATCTTGGGGTTTAGGCGGGTTATGAAGCAGCTCATGTGGTTTGTAGTGCTGGACGGGTGCATTGCCCAGGCCGGTCGTGTGCTTCTTCTGGTGCTGGTAGAACTCCCAGTCTTCGACGGTGGTGTCATTGGGTGGAAGGATGGCCTGCGGTCTTGATGAGGCACTTTGAGGCAGATTTGAAGAGTCTTCTGTCGAGAGCTGGACGCTTGAAGGAGTCTGGGTGACGAGCGAGCGGCGCCATTGTGAGGCGAGGAAAGGAGTGGGCGCTCTGGGAAGGGCAAGGCGGCCTGAGAAGATGCGGTCAGCGGTGTAAGTGAATGGATAGAAGCATCAACTCTTACCCTGCCGCAGCATTAGCGATCTGACAATCATGGTGGCCTTCATCTGTGCCCTCTGTACCAGCATGCGACAGTCCGGCGGCGCGACAACATTCTTAGAGCCGATCGGAGGTTCGCTGCCAAGACAAGACTTTGGCCGCCGCTGCCTCATTGGGAAGCAGCGTCGAGAGAGCGCAGGTGCATGCAGATACGGGTACGACACCTTCGCGACATATGAGATAACGACAATCCATTGACTCTCGCCAATGCGACCTGGGAACGCCGTTCATGCCATGTCGTCCAAAGCTGTGCCAGCGACTGGCTGCGCAGCTCTCACATCAAACATCCGCGCCTGGCGGTAACAACCACATCTGGATCTCGGACGAACTGTTGACTGAAGCTTTCCATCGCTATGTCTCCGTGTCGCATGCTACCAGACGTTACGGGAGCAATGTTCCCGGACCATTGGAAGCGCGTAAAAGAGCTGCGAAGAGGAGAATGGGATTCGCTGCTGCAAGTGCGAGTATGGGCCCTGCTTATGGAGGAGACTTTGGAGCTCTCTTCGGTGCCGGTGCTGGAGGGAGCACAATAGAGAGCAACTGGTCTTGGAAGCCTCCCGGAACTCAGACAACAAATACACAGCCTACCACGAAACCACCACCACCCTCAGGCGTCTGGAGTTGGGCTTCGAGGCCTCCTAAACCACCCGCGGAATGGGATCAATATCTGGAAATGCCACCGTCAGGAGGAGATTTAGTTGAGGAGAGTCAGGCTGCATTCGAAGATCTATTGGAGCATGCAGCAGCTTTCGAAACGCTCGATGCGACACACGTAGCTCCCTTGAGCGAGTTCCTCACAAGCTCCGCAAATGAGACGGAAGCTAAGAATGTGAGCCGGCTGGTAGAATGGCTATCAGGGCGCCCTGTGAGCACACCAGCATGGAAGGCTATCACTGCAATGATCTGCGACAAGATCAAGCTGGCGTCCATCGACGATGACGAGCTGCTTGAGGTCATTCGAGCTCTCCCTAGCGTGCTTGACTGGAAGGAAGCGGCCGGTGATCGTCAAAGGCTACACGAGATCTACAGCCATTTCTCCAGGACTCTAGATGCTCAGGAGTCCTCCAGAGACATAGCCCAACAAGCTATTTTCGACGAATTTCACAAGACAACGCATGATTTACAAGCGTGTACGGATCTTGTCGAGATATTCTCGAGAACTGTTAGCAATCACACTAGTCCCAGCAATCTATCGAAAAATATCTCTGTGACGCTGCTCGCACTCCAAGATCATGGCGGCGAAACTGTGAAGCGAACGGAGCTTCTGTCCCAGATGGCTTTGACTATCGGACACCTTTCGTCCGACCTGATCCCCGAAGTGCTCAGATTGACTACACGTAAAATCATGGGCAACAGTCAACAAGCACGGAGTCACACGAAATCACGAGCGCTCATATGGCTAGACTGTCTTGCCCAAAGCCCAGATCTCTCCACCCACCTGCCTGTTGTCTATGCAGAACTTGCTAGGCGCCTCAGGCCCTATCACTTGGCTGAGCATTTCGGTCAGACCTATGCAGAATCTGTCGATGTCGCACGAATTTTGCTCCGAGTTTGGCTACCAAACACCAAATTCGAAAAAACGCCGGAGGCAGATCACACGACCGACAGGGCTGCGAGTGGCTCCAGAGAGGTGAAACGGTTGCAGTATGGCCTCCGTGATCTGACTGCTGCAGATCTGCCAGCCATAGCCGAGGACTTTGAACACCTGTATGCCACAACGACGCGGACTCCTCAAAAGACCTGGCTCATCTTCACTCAAGCTTTTCAACGAGCAGGGGTCTCGTACGGACAGCCGTTCTACGACCTGTTCCATGTCTGCAAAGCAAGAATCAGTCCCAAATCGTTGTACATGTTGTCTAAAGGCTTGCTCGACCATCATGATCTCGCCATTCCGACACGCCCTTTCATACAGCTCATTGAGCACTTTCTCGCCGAAGGCCGAAACGACTTGGCTCTGAAGACGTTTCAGAATGTGCCTTCTGTCAGTATCACTGATGTACCGAAGCTGCCACTGATTTTACTTGAGGATCCTGAGCTGAAGTTCGACATGTTTGATCTGCTTCTTCGACATCCGGAATCACTCAGGTTTGAAGACAGGGTCAATTTCACGTGCAACATCACACCCGGGCACATCGAGGTGGTCCATCTTATAGCGCATCGCATCGCCACTGCGACTGCGGCCACACTTACGCCATTGCAAGCCTTTCGTAGAGTCTGGTCACTCTACCGCTGGTTGAAGGACCGCAATGCGCCCATCCAGCCGCTCATGTCACGCGCCTTCGTCACAGCTGGTATATTGAGACCTATAAAGGAGCACCTCTGGGTTCCAAATGAAAGATTCGACTACATCCTGGACATTGTCGAGGAAGTCGAAGGTCTCGAGGTTCGGTTGGATGTCGAGCGGCTGGCCTCCCTCATGCGAAGCTCTGTGCACAAGGAAGTACTTGCAAAGCGCAGTCTCAAAAAGCAGGTGGTATGGATGAGACAATTTAACAACATGGACCAAGAATCGCGCTTCAGGTTGAAGAGATGGACCAAGCACAAGCCTGTTCCTAGTGCAGACCGCCGGACCTTCGTAGTACCATCGGAGGTGCCAGATCCTGCAAACATCTGGCATCCCTCTACTCAGTGTGAGCGCGAACACCTGCAAGCGCCAGTACCTACTGAAGACGGACAGTCCTCTATAGTGACGTCAAGGACAGCAGAGGGTACAACAGTACGGCACTCCGCCAATAATGAGGCTGGAGCGTCCTACAGCGGCAAAGGATGGACTCAGCACAAGCCCGCACCCGCCGCAGATACTCAATCCTTCGCAGTGGCGTCAAAGCCGCCAAACCTTAAAACACTATCGCAATTATTTGCCGAATGTGAGGACAGCGAACCTATCGCAGCGACTGAATTGCAGCCGTCGAGGGAGGTGCCTGACTTGGACCTTCTCTTACGTGTCCCTGCAATCAAGACACTGCCACGCCAATCCGCCGCCCAGGAAGAACAGTCAAGGAAGAAAGCGCACCAACAACGAATCAAGAAGGAACTTAGGCGTTCTCAGAAGACTGCCCAGTTAGCCGCAGAAGAGGCACGAGCGTCGCTTCTCACACCGAACTTACGCCCCAAAAGGGAACGTTTGCCGGTCAGAACGACTGAAGGTACGCCTGCTGATGGGCAAGATGCATTGGGCAAGGTGTAGGCCACCTGATTGAAAACATAATGATAAGGTACTATGGGGATTGTGCTTATGAATGGGAAAGTTGGACGGCGTTCTACGAGGCTTGTGGGATTGGTCACGGAAGATCACCGGACTGTACGGACAGGAATCCAAGTTTGTAAATGTTTAGATACCACTATATGCGATGCAATGTGTTTGTATATTCATTATATTGCGAGCTGTTGGAATTCAGTGTGGCAGTATCAGCGATTGCAAAGCCGAACACTCGGTCAGCATTCACAGCTACCGGCGGAAGACAGCCTGGTGGAATAACCTCAAATCAGCTGGCCAGATCGACATATGCAGAAGGGTGAGTGGTATCAGTACGCTGGCTGTGGCTGCGCTAGCACGCACTGCGGCTGAGCGCATGCGTTTGCCCTCAGACTGGGACTGTGATCGTTCACGAGATTGACTTTACTCACCACGCGCACCATGAGCGTTAACGCAGGGTCGACGATGGCAAAAAGCCCCGGCAGCATACATTCCGCCTTTCGTGATCCACACGCTCAAATCAGGCTGCTCCATCTTGACTTCAGCTCGTCGAAGGACTGCATGTCAGCTTCCCTTGCAACCTGGGACATTGAATCTGCTCCGCCGTATAACGCAATCTCGTATGCCTGGGGCGATTTTTCAGAGAACCACACAATTTTCGTCAATAGCACAGAGCTATGTGTCCGCAAGAATTGTTTCTACGCATTGCAGCAAACGCGGCTTCACTATCCCGGATGCTATGTCTGGATCGATGCCATATGTATCAATCAGTCGGATCTCGAGGAGAAGTCGGCACAAGTGGCCATGATGGGTGACATATACAAGAGGGCATTTCTTGTTCTTGCTTGTATCGGCCGCACGGATGCTTTCATTCGCACGTCTCAAGAGATGTATGGGAAAGCCATATTTCAAAAGACTGTGCTGGAAGAGACCATAGAAGAGAGTATGACGAAGGAAGTAAGAGAAAAAGCAATCATGAAAGCTGAGAGGTCAATGATGACCCACAGATGGTATCCAGACGGTCTCGCAAATGCTGAGGTTTTCTTCCCGGCCAACAACGAGGACGAAGCTCTTATCGATCGATTCCGCCGTCAGTGGAACGCATTGTCGGAAAGACCGTACTTCGAGCGAGCATGGGTCGTGCAGGAGCTTTTCGGCGGAGGTCCAGGTGGTACTATCATCTTGGCGGGCCATGATAGTATAAGCTGGTCGCGTTTAACACAATCGGGCCTACGTCTCAACGATCTTCTCACCAATACGGTCACGAATCTGACTACGCAACATTTCGACAATCAAATCTTCAGACTTCATAGACTAATTGTCGATGTCGAAGGACACTTCACAAAATATCTTGATCAAATGGTGTTTCTGCAGTGTCAAGACCCGCGAGATCGCATATTCAGCGCTGTCTCTCTTGTCGATTGGCGGTCTTACGGGCAGACGAAATTGCTCCCAGATTATGAGATGACTCGTTGGCAGCTCGCATCTGAGCTTATGTGGAGGCTTGTGGACCCGGATATCAATCATGTTCGCCACATTGTAATGGCCTTGGATCTCGGCAAAGACGAAACCCAGTTGCTCGAACACTTGCGTACACAAGGACTGGCCCCTTGTCCCAGCGGCTACCATCCAAACGTTCTGGAGAGGAAACGGTCCGTCGTGAACGGTACATTCATCATCGACCGAAACGCCACAGGGCGATTTCATGTCGTTCCTCAGATCCCACTACCACAGAAGATCGAGTTCGCGTGTAATCACTGGCCACCCAGCTACAACGATGACCTCTCAAAGCAGTGGCGAGAGTACAATGTGACCCCGATATTCTTGAGGGATACACTGATCGCATTCGCATATGGGCCTGTACGCCAAGGTGACATACTGCTCTATAGCGATAGCTTTGATCTTATACTACGCGCATGCAGCGACTCGTCCAGTTTTCGAATCATAGGCGGCGCATATATGCCCCTCTCGTTCGCATTGTGGGTTTCTCGAGCGAGGAAAGCCAACGTCTGTGAATGTTGGCAAGCAGACCCCAACCGTTATGTCTCGCATGAAGTCAGGATCAGCGTCAAGGTCACTCAACGAGAGGCTTTTGCGAACGCAGTCGCTCGGGAAGCGGTGATGTCGGGTGACTGTAACCTGATCACGTACATTGAATGTTATGCCGTCGGGGCAACTCGAAGAGGTTCGCGGGTCTGGGATACGACAACTGTCAATTGGCACAAAGACAGCACATTAGGCCCATCGCAGCCTCGGTGTCCCGCGCACAAGGCGAGCGAGATGCATAGGATCTTGCGCAACCCCTTATGGTATACCACCCTTTCAAGTGGGGGTCCATATATCAAAGTCAATGTTGCCAGTTGAGAGCACATTCTCTGAGAGCGCGTTCCTCGAATGAATGATATTGATTGTTTGCACAAAATTTGTGCAACAGACAAGACCAAGAACATCAAGTGTTGCTGAAGTAGTCAATGGTATGGCATAGTAAATTGGCGAGTTCCAGATCAAGATGCTAACTAGCGTGGTTAAAGGATCTAAGGAAAGCTTCCATCTCATCATTCCATCCCGTTTCACTTTCATCGTCGGAAGGGTGTTCATCATCATAATACCCATCCTCGTTATCCGAGCTGAGTTCCGGTCTAGCAGCCAGCCTAGTAGCGCGAGCTTCCTGCTGGGAGATGATTGCCTTTAAATCCGCGCCCGCTTCTATACATAGCCTCGCAGCTTCAATATTGTTCGTGCAGATGACTAGCCTCAGCACGTAATTCGGGTCAGCGCCGGCATCTAATAGAGGACCGAGAGCCGGCAGGAAAGGTGGTACGCCCCACATACTACCTGCGGCTTGATGAGCAGCAGCTTTTGGCTGCGCACCTCTCCTTAGCAAATGTTTGACAGTAGCCAGGTTCTGGTAATGGACAGCGCAGTTGAGAGGCGTGCCAGCATCGATAGAGTCTATCGTTGTGCGAAAGTCCTCGCTTTTAGCTTCTATGTCCATATGGTGCTTATCGAGGAGATGGTCGATCATAGCAATAGCTTTCTCAGAATTACGACACTTGCTCACGCGGTGGAGGGCTATACTGCGCTGAGGGTCGGCACCGCGGGATACGAGGTGGTCGAACAACTCTATATCGCCAGACGCGGCAATGCGGTTCAGCACCTTGAGTGAGTAGTCGCGTGCTGGATCGATCCGGTGCATCGGATCTTCATCTTCTCGGTGTTCGTCTGTGCGATTGGCGTCTGCCCCGTGGTCGAGTAGCCAGTCAAGGACCTCCCGGTCATGCGCAAAATCCCTGAAGATGTTTTTAAGCCATCTAGCTCGATGTAATGTGCGTTGACACTATACACTCACTGGAGCATCTTGTGTCCCTCGGCCTTTACGTCGAAGTAGCCGAATTCGACGAAGAGCTTAATCATGTCCAGAGACGGTGGCGAGTCCACTGACACATGCCTCGCAAGGTCAGGGCGATGCTCGACCAAGCACTGGTTGAGTGGCCGGCTGGGCGGCGGGTTGAAGCTGAAACTATTGGCGCCATCGTCGTTCGATGGTCTTGTGGCGAACAGGTCACGCAGACGCGCGATATTGTTCGCCTCGCATGCTGCTTCGAGCTCCCGCTGGTCTACGCTCATGGTCGAGGTAGGGCGGATGAGAGATTGAGGTAGGATGCAAGTAGTCAGAATCCTCGCTGGCCACCGGATGGCGACAAACGAAAAGTCGGCGTGAGGTAGCTTGAGCCTGCCGCTATTCACAAGCGATCACGTGTTGAAATATACTAGCGTATATCACGCGCATTCGCTCAGATCCTGACACTGCTGGCCTGCATCAGGGTCTATCGAGCCCCGTGCACACATTTTCATACCGCGGCGTTTACACAGGGTGCATTTTCTGTAGTCAGACGCTGGAGACTTGACCACCGAAGCGAAGCCTGCCCACATGATCCGAGCTTCCGATGGGCGCACAGGTGAACCCCAGCCAACGATCTGGTATACCACAACACGGGCCGTGTGGGCATAACGATCCTAGTGCGAATACTATGCAAGGAACGATAGGCGAGCCCCATTCCCCATGTTTTCTAAAATGTTCACCGTGTTCTCATTTTCTTTCTCGCCCACCGACTCAGCCTGTCGCCAGATACCCTCCTCGCCATGACAGACACACAGTCCGCTCCACCTGTGGGCACGTCCGAGAAGCTTGGAGAGACAACCATCACGAAAGAGGAGACGAACGATGTGGTCGATAGCGAAGCACAGCCCTCTGCGGGAGCAGCAATGTCGACATGGAGACGACGAGCAATAATCGGTGCCGTCTTCCTGACGCAGTTTATCACGGCATTAGACGTGACCATCATCGCCACCGCCCTACCGACAATCACACGTACCCTGGCTGCCGATGCCTCTCAGTACGCCTGGGTAGGCAGCTCCATGACCCTCGCGAGCACTACGTCGTCTCCGATCTGGGCGAAGCTGTCGGATCTCTTCGGGGTTAAGTGGACTATGGTAGCCGCCAATGTGCTGTTCTTCGTTGGCAGTCTCGTCTGCGCTCTAGCGAATACACCGGCGATGCTCATTGGAGGCCGCACGATTCAGGGACTAGCGAGTGGAGGTATTCAGATTCTGATCACCATTCTAATAGGGAGGATGTTTGCAATGCAGGAAAGGGCTAAGTACTATGGTCTCACTGGCCTAGTCTTTGCAGTGGCGAGTGGTCTCGGACCGATCTTGGGAGGTGTTTTCACAACAACAATTGGCTGGAGATGGTGTTGTAAGTGTCTTCTGTTCCTCTTTCCCTTGCGTAGATCAGCTGCTGACCAGTATCAGTCTGGATCAATTTACCGATCAATGCTTCAGCATTTGCAACCTTACTTTTCTCACTACAGAGCGACATACCAGACACCTTGCTCGTCGACAGTCTCCGCACACTGGACTGGACCGGCGTCATACTCATCATCGGCGGCACCGTAGCTTTTCTCTTCGGACTACAGACAGGCGCTGGTGCCGGAAGCGAGTGGGCATCTGCTGCAGCCTTAGCACCGTTAGTCATAGGAGTCGCAGCATTCGCAGTCTTCATCTGGTACGAAGCAAAGATCGCGAAGACACCTTTGATTCCCATGCACATTTTCTGCTCAGTTGGACCCGCGTCGGCATTGGCGATCACATGTCTGCACAGCTTCATCTTCATCGCCTGCGACTTCTTCCTGCCTCTGTACTACCAGATCGTCCTAAAATTCTCGCCGCTCAAATCTGGTCTCGCGCTTCTTGCGCTGGTCGTCCCGCTCTCGTTGGCAACTTTCCTGACGGGAATGATCGTGAGGAAGATTGGGAAGTTCACATTGTTCATGTTGACGGGAAGTAGTATGATGCTACTTGGCGTCTCGCTGCTGACCACCCTCGGCACGCACACTGACTGGGCGAAGATCATTTGCTTCCAGATCGTGTTGGGCGTTGGAGTCGGGCAGGTGTTCCAGACACCGCTTTTGGCGCTACAGTCTTCCGTGGTTGCTGCGAATCTGACTGCCGCGATCTCAGCTCAGGGATTCTCTCGCAATCTGTTCTCTAGTGTCAGCATTGTTGTGGGAACAGTTCTACTCGAATCAAGGATCGGCAGCTCGTTGGATGCTGCGGATCGGACTGCAGCCGAGCTCAGTGTTTACGCCAGCGCTTTCTGGCGTATGTGGATCTTCTACACAAGTCTTTGCGCCGCTATGGTGTTAATTGCTGGGATTGTGATGTTGCGGAAGTTCAAGCAAGACAGAGAAGAGAGCAAGTCCAGCAATGAGACGAGCTGATATCACTAGATATACATGATAAAGACAAAACATTTATGTTTGAAGTTCATTCACTCCTCACTCTTGACAAAGCGTCTCTCTGGTGAGCATCTCTATCGTCTATAATTGAAAACCCGGTGAAGAGTAATGACTTGAAGTCGTCCTACACACCCTTGACTTCAACAGTCTCCGGGGCCTGATCCATGCTCTTGTCGTCGTCCATTGTCTTGGTTCCGACATTGCCCCTCTCGACCTCAGCCATTCCCTTAGTAGCCTTGTGCGTCTTCCACGCCGGTGTACCAATGTACGGAAGTCCATTGGGGTCTTCGAAGATGAGCTGCACCTCTTCGAGAGTCTTGCCAGCAGTCTCAGGGAAGAGGAAGGCGACGTGAATCAGCATGGCGAGGTTGAAGACACCAAAGATGATGTAAACCTTCCAGCGAATCGTCTCAAATGCAGTCGGCACAAATGCAGCGAGTGCCGTGTTGAACGCCCAGTTAGCGGATGTGGCGAGCGCCACAGCCTTGCCTCTGACACGCAGAGGGTAAACCTCAGGTGGGTAGACCCAAGAGATGGGACCCCAGGAGATGGCGTAGCTGGCCACAAAGAGGTAGGTACAAGCGATGAGACCCTTTGCGGGCGCGCCAGAGACCAGCATGGATTGCTGCTTCACGCCATCGACACCTCCGGGTTTGACTATGCCAGTACCGCCCATCATACCGGCATTGGCGAACATGAAAGACATCATGCAGAAGGCGCCGATCATGAGTGGCCAGCGGCGACCCCAGCGGTCCATCCAGATCAGAGCAGGGACGGTCATGGCCACGTTGATGATGTATTGGATCGAAGAGGCGAGTAGGTTGGCGTTGCCGGAATAGCCTGCCATGCCGAAGATGTACGTGATGTCTGAGAGAATGAAGTCAGCAATTCATCCTAGCCAACTCCATAATGGTAACATTTGCACTTACAGTACATCATCACGTTCATGCCAGTGAGCTGCGACCAAATCTGTGTGAACATGCCAATGTGCTAAAAGGTGTGTGTCAGCATCTGCTTCGAGTAGCCAACGAAGGTCGCTTTCCACGACTTACAGTGCGGTAGATGTTCTTGGCGTTGAATAGCTCCCAGTAGGTGACATCGGCAAGCCGTGCCTCAAGAGCGCATGCTTCCTTGATATCCTCCATCTCGTACTGAACGAAAGGGCTATCAGGATCACCTTTGCCGTGGATCAAGGTCAGGATCCTGTGGGCCTCCTCCCACCGATCCTTTCGAGCAAGCCAACGGGGGCTCTCAGGCATAATGATCATGCAACAGAAGAGGAGAACGGCAGGGACCATTTGAATGCCCCAGCTGAGATAAAAAGTCAGTATGGGTCAATTTGTATGAGAGAATAGTGATGGCCGGAACTTACGGAATGCGGAATACGGCTACGCTGTAGTTGTCGGCATTCTGGTCGGAGCCGCCAACAAATGAAGCACCATATGAGACACTGCCAATGGTTAGCCTTGCTATAGTGATCGGGACACATCGTAACTCACTAGTACAGGATCAGGATACCCCAGGTGATGGCCCATTGTTGCAAGCCGACCAGGCGTCCACGCTTGGTGGGCGGCACGCACTCGCTGATGTAAACTGGTACCTGTGCGGACTGGATACCGACACAAATACCGTTGATGATTCTTCCGACGATCAACATGGGAATGTTCTGCGCTGCGCAGACGATGATGGAGCCGATGATCCAGATGATGCAGCCGATCATGATTGATGGTCTCCTGCCCAGCATGTCTGACAAGTATCCAGAGACCAGCGCGCCAGCCCAAGAACCAGCGGTCATGGCAGCAGTGATACCACCCTGAACGCCTGCACTGGGACCCGCGCATTGACGGTCATCGTTGATTTCACCTTGATTGAAATAGCACTTGTACGATTGCGTGCCTACAACGATCAGCATATTGTTCTGATTAGTCTGTAGCTTTCTGTGTACTTACCAATGATAGCACTCATAGAAGAGATGTCAAAGCCGAAGAGCGCGCCGCCAATGACGGCGACGGCTGCAATGACATAGATGTTTCCGACAGTATACATGACTGCCGTGAATTGCAAAGCAGAGACAGCAAAGCAAGATGAGACGACCAGAAAAGAGCAAAAGGAACCCACCTCAGGAGAACGACTATGTTATACCACTTGCGAGAGAAAGAACGCACGGATAGACGGCATCTGCCTGCTACCAACACCGACAAATCCTCTGCAACACCATTTCCACGATGCAACCGTTTACCTCAAGCGAGTTCTCCACAACAGCAGCGTTGATTTGCGTGTGGGAGCTCCATGTGGGTTCTCCGCCGAAATGTGCCACGGGGATTCCTAGGGCACATGCCTGACGTCTCCACGTGTGAGGCCAGCAGTGTCTAGCAGGTCGGGATGTGGAGGTCGTAACCTTGAGGGTTTCAATCTGCTGCGAATACGACTCGGGTCAGGCCTGATGATTGACGATCTCGCGATCTGATGTTCGTCCTATGTTTCCCGATGAGTCGCTTAGACGCGTGCTTGGCGGCATTTGAATGCTTTCTCCAGGTGTCATGTCCGACTGCGTGGAGACTGCAATATTACGAGCGTGCTTTTCGGAGGTTGGGTCCGCCGGTCTTTATGCGAAGCGGTAAACCCTTTTCATGCAGCCAATCGCATGGCATTGCGAACATATGGTGTCTGCTATTCCAGGGAAGTTCCATGTGCACGTCTGGATCAGCTCGTTAAGCATCGACGACTTGATATTATTGTGACCTTGAGCGGAAAACCTCTCATGCGAATCATGCAGCCTAGTGCCTTGGTTCTTGGCAGCGTTGGCAATGCTTTTCGGCACGGCATTTGAAGATAAGGCTACGCGACGGCGTTTGGGCGTATGCTTAAGAGAACTTAGGGTTTGAGATCTTTCCATGTCATTGCATTGCAGTGCTTGAGACCCTTGGTGGAAGCAAAATACTAGATTAGAAAGCCTGAACGGGCCATCGTAGAGATTTTGACTCTGGCTGGATTATCACCACATTGTCGCATGATTCTAAAGGAGCCCGACAATGTAGTTAGAATCGGTTCTGCTCACCCCTGCAAGACACGACGCAATCGCCGCATCGTGGCGTTTGCGGGCCGGAGTGGTGGCGTCCTTTGATCCAACGTGCTTGGCGGGCAAGTTCTGCTCTCTGAGTCTGAATACTGAATTCAAATTTCTGGGCACTCTACTGTACTATTGTGAGCCTTAGAAGATCGCTTCACACTAGAATTTTTAATTCGTTAAACTGAAAAGCCAAAGCCATCATTTCACTTTCGAACACAAAATCCCTAGGTATGCATCGGCCTGTGTGATGATTTATCAATTTGGTGGTGCGGGCGGCGTGCGAGAGGCAGACTTCTGAGAGCGTAATGGTTCACTTGACGAGGAGATGATGCGCGATCAGAGGCACGTACATACACAAGCCCTCTGAGAGGAGCTTGAATATGACCACGCCAGATACCTGTAGGGATCAAGTCCAAGACCAAACTAAAGCAAGCATACAGATGATAAGGACATAAATATCGCTAACCAGTGCTGAACGAGTCCTCCGCGAGGTCCAAGGTTAGCATGTCGAAATGACATGACCTGATTCAAATATAGTCGCTACTGAACATATGCTCATCAATGACCGTAACAGTGATGGCATATGAGGTGTCCATCCACGGGGCATCGATCTGGACAGTTACCGGGCATACTGGTCTGCCTACAATGGCAACATACCCATCTCCTGGGATTACGACCGCCGCCACCTCCATCGCCTTTGTGAGGGTCAATAATGGGATGTTCCATTCTGGCTTCAGTGGCACAATTTCCACGGCGTTGACTAGCGTCCTCATTACCGAAGTACAGCGGATCTTTTGCATTGCACGTACTGCAATCTTCCTCGCATCTGCGTGAGATGAGGTGACAGAGAGCGTGTTTGGCAAGTTTGGGAGACGTAAACAAGATTTTATGGCAAATCAAACATGAGGGTGCCGGAACGGGCCTCGTTTCGACCGCCAGCAATCTCGAGCTACAGTAGCCCGCATTACGATTGGTCCAATGACTGACTACAGCTTCCCTGACAAGGCCCTTCATCTCGAATTGAGCATTCGAAGCACCGACGAGGAGGCAGACCTTGTCTACCGAATCTTGAAGTCCCTGCCCTCGGATCGCCAGAGCCGAGGCGGATACAACGTCTTCAATTTTCGAGGTCAACATTTTTCGTAGAGCAATGGGACCCCCTCGATTCTTCAAATGCAATGTTATGGAAATACCGGGATGTGCGCCAGATTCCCAGTTCGCAGGCGTAAGTTCAGAGTTCCTGTCGTCGACGACAACGTAGTCATGAGTCCAGTCCAGTATCAAGCCCCCAGCCGTGAAGAATTGCAAGAAGAAATCCATCTGATCGGCTGTTCTCACCATGTGCCAGGGCACGGTGTACATGTATCCCAGCAAGTCGAGGACGAGCATCATGCGTGGCGATGAGACATCCACATGTTTGAAATTCTGAACGATCTTGAAGCGGAAATCATTGCTGGCGGGCAAGCATTGCAGGCGCTCCAGAGCATCGGAAACAACAGGTACTGGCGGATGGATGATCTCTTCATTTACCGTCGTTTCTGCTTCACTAGATTCACTCAAGGATTTGCGATGTGCTGGTTGCATCGTAATGTGAGTGAACGACACCTTCGATGGCGTGTAGACCAGCTCACATACACCGCATTGTAGCGTGGATTTCTCAGTGTTGTCGTTGGGGGAACGGCATGCTGGGCAGAAGTCGACATTTTTATCGTCGTATGACACCAGGAGAGGCATTATAAGCCGTGCACCAGGGCGAAACACTAGTGTAAAAATTGATCCGCAAGGTACCTCGTCATATGTCGAAAGGTAACGAAGCAGGTATCGACCTGCCCGTGCAAATTTTGGAAGCTGCATGTCCTCGGCAATACGTCGTCGAAGCACAAAATCAAGCGCCTGGTCTGTCAGAAAATAGGCCCAATTTGGGGGTAAGCGCTAATTACCTCCCATGAGTTGATGCATTGCGTATGAATGGGCATGTGTCGCCCAAATGCATCCTCGAGAACCGCCGGTTCATCAAACAGAACTCTTTGTGGAATTGCCCTCTCGTTCAGGGCGCTTCGTACTATAGAGTGGAAAAGTGCGATGTTTGCGACAAAGATCAACTGGACGATACGCTGAACTTGGTTGGCACATCTTGTGAGCCCTGCATGGAGCAGAAGTCGCAGAGATCTTTGCTCAGCGATCTGTAATTGCATATCCGTTGACACGGATTCCATGCGCAGGCGCATTGCTTCCAGTTTTGAACTTGCAAGTCAGCAAGAGTGTTGCACGTGGAGCCCGAGCACTTACGTTTGTATCATGCCAAGTAGGATCAGAATTGAGTCAACATGGCCACGAATCTCAAGTTGAAAGTGAGCAATGTCGTCTTTGGTATATAGAGCCCATTGTACTTTGCGAAGGCTGTCCTTGAGATGGTTGCCACTTCCACCGAGCTGAAAGCTTGGCTGATACTTTTTGATCTTGTCGAGGAATCCAGAGAGTGTGCTACGACATTGAATGGCAACCTGCCGAAGAGCAGCTTCGTCGTTGCTGGAAGTCGCGATATTGTTGACTTGCATCAAGGCAATCTCGAGGCTCTTGAGAGATGTTATCACATCTCGGAATCTGCTATCGGATCCATTTGATTGGTCTAGACAGTTGATGACCGTGTTGATGAGCTCAATGCACGCGATGAAGTCGCCAACGGAGACACCGAAGGGAAAGGGCATTTTTTTGGCGAAAGCAGTTAATTTCTCAGATCGTTCAAGGAGGCAATAGGGTATAGAATGTTGTAGAGGCACGCGGACGTGGGAGGTCAGCGACGACAATATGATGGTAGTGGGGAGCTGTGGCGGAGTAAGGCTTGCATAAGCCACATGCACTTCGCCTGCCATAGCCACTCATACGCAACGCAGGCCAATGAATTGCTCTTGGGCCAGGAAAATCTTTGAGAATACTGTGGTTCGCAGTTGCTCACAGAAAGTCGCGACCATGCACTGACCGAGTGGAAGTAGGTCTGTGAGAGTGATTTTGAAGACCGCACGAAGCTCTGCTTCTTTTTTATTCTCTTTTAAAAAGAGTAGCACATCACTGTTTGAACAAATAATGATTGAACAAATCATGATTGAACAACCATCGAATTGCAGGGACAAGCTTTATGCTACGTATGCATCCAGATGTTAGACTTTGCTCAAGCGCATGTCTGCACACAAACGAGGTCAAAGTGATATTGAAAACATGGAGACATTCGGCATGTAGAATTCTTGTGAGCTCGGAAACCATGGAATACCGTGAAAAGACATGGCCAGTGTACAAATATTCGATGAGCATGAATTGAACCTTCTGAAAGCCCAATTTTCGCCATGCCCGTGATCATGCCGAATGGCAAGGGTTCGGCAGTGTGGTCAGAACGTGCTCCGTCGAACAGGAGAAGCCTCCATGTGTTCGAACGAGCTATGTCACATTATCAGCTCCAAGGGCCGGTCAGAGGATGGGATGAGACCAGGTTATTGAGAGGGGGCTTACACTTGTGGAGCGATTGCAGTGCCTTCTTCACGCCGGACAAAACGTCGCGGGTTCAGCTCAATGTCATTGTCATCTCTTTCCGCGTCGCGCGGTCTTTGCCGCTGAGATCGATATTGCAAAATGGCAACGATTACAGAGGCAAGCGTCAGGATGGCTCCGATGATGCCGATGACAATGGAAGTCGAGCCTGTCTCGTCCGCACTTGATAAACTTGGACTTGGACCTGTGGGGCTCGCGCTAGCGGACACACCCGTGCTGAGAGTCTCGTTCGAGTAGGCAGACATGATCTCGATAATTGCAAGTGGTAGAGAAGTGGGAAAAGACAAGACTGATCGTAGTGATATCAGAAGTGCGAAGACTCGTGAAAGCAGATTGCGCTCCGTTTCTTATTACTTATGGGTGCTAGATACCATGGCTTGCCTCCAGTTCCAGAGCTGCATGTGTGGAGCACGGATTCTTCTCTTGGTCCGCGATTCATTGGACAAAGTGTTTAGCGAACATGTGCACGGCGCTGCCGTACAAAAAGCTTCTGCACTCAGACGTCATCCATTGTACCTAGGTAGCTCTAAACACGTGACCAGCTCCCGCTGCATAGCAACCCAATCTTGAAGCACAATAGACTGCTCGCAACAGTTACAGCTAGCCTTGATATTCCACAAGATCCAATTCAACAAACCAAGGATGCTGCTGTTTGCCCTCACAGGAACCCTCAATAGCAGCATTGGCGAATAAAGTCTGATGACTCCGCAACGGTGGGGAGACGTCGCAATAACCCTGCTCATCATATCTCTTCCGCCTCGCTTTCTTCTCGCCAGAAGATCCAGATGTATCAAACTTCCCAGCCCGAAGAGTCGCAAGACTTTCAACCAGGTTGGACCGATCGTTGTCAACGTCCGTAAAGTGCGACGGATTCTCACTCAACGTCTCACGCCAAGCAACAGCTTTCGCGCCCCAAGCCTCATGAATGTGTCCAAAGCAATGAAGCTTCGGCTTTGCTCGAGCCACAGCAGCGAAGAGACTAGGACTTCCCGCTCTAGTCTTTGCGCTAGTATAGTCCAAGATGCCCAGAGGTGGGGAGTGTGTGATGACAACATCTGTGTTTGGATTGATGTCCCATGTATGCTCGTCGGATGGGCGGTATTGGAAACCCCAGGTACAAGATTTTGAAGCCGTGTAAGGTGACGCATAGATCGAGAGCGATGCGCCGTTCGCCAGATGGAATTTGTGATTCCCTTCATCGAGGAAGACTATGCCGGCCGCTTTTGTGGCATCTGTCTCAAACATGGCGCGCGCCTGTCCGAAGTCGCCATACGTGTTTCTCACGAGGCTGGCGTCTTCTGTTGTGATGTTGTCAGCGAGCTTGTCGCGGAAGACAGGTGTGTCCAACGTGAAATCGTGGTTGCCAGCGATGAGAAGTTTGAGCGGGGCATCGATCTCAAGCATCGTATTGAGTGCTGTTTGGAACTCGGAGAGTTTGGACTCTTCAGTCAGGTCGCCACAGTGTATTGCTACATCGAATTTCCCGATAGGCTTATGAATCAGCTCGTCGCCATGTGTATCGGATATGACCAGGAATCGTGTCCTGATATTGGGAGCCATGGTTGGTCGTTATTTGGAAGACTTATGCTAGCTTTTGACCGTAGATCTAGCAACTCTACGACAATGAGTTGTGGCTACTGTGCTTTTCAGTGACGATCCGTGTCATTTGACCGTAAGAAACAGGAAGGAGACCCAAGGGTCGTTCCTATATACTGCTGGAAACCGGCAGCAACATGTCGCAACGGAAACTGAGGACATCATGACAGCCAGTGAGATCCGTAGAATAGACAAACCAGCAGAAATGTTGTTCGAGGTAGGTCATGCTCGCAAACTTTAGATCAGAACCTGAGGACAAACTTCGTCATACTGCCGAAACACCAAACGAAACGTCGCTCGTCTTGTTCTGTGCACAAATCGCATGTCAGATGGCTGGATAGATGGCTACCTACTTTCGCGGATCAGCGCAAATGTCAGAAATTCAAGATTCATTCCAATCCCGCCGTCGGGTGCCCTCTCCACAAGCGCAGTCCCAGCCCGACGAGAAGACGTCCGAACCCAAACATCTCCATCCCTCCACATCCCGACACCGACGCCGACGTGAACCATGACACCCAACCATCTGCTCTTAGATCACATGACCGCGCAACACCCAACTCCATAGTCGGAACGTCTCGCTCGATTTCTCGCAACAAGAAACTCTGTCCCCGACGTATCACGCCCCGCATCCCTCCCAATCTTGATCCCTGCCGCGCGAAACTCACAGATCCGCTTGTACCGTTGATCTGGTTTCGCGTTGCCGCAACGCGGACATGCCCATTCTGGCGTGCAGCAGGGCAAGCCGTGCGTGTGCGGGATACTTGCTGGGCCGCGCGGTTGGGAGGCGGAGAAGTCGGGACAGTTTAGGAGATTTCGATGGGGCGCGCAGCGTTGGTATAGTTCGAGCCTGGGGTGGGCTGTTAGTATTGGGTCTTCCTAGATGTATGTCGGTGTTCTGGTGAGGTGTTTGCGTACCAGGTGTGGCCGCAGGTTGGAGAGTAGCGGATGCGAGTTGTGCACATTGGATCGGATTTTGCGATTGGTGTCTGCTTGATTTTGGTAGCGTCGGAAATCGAATATCTTGACCAGATGTTGGTTGGGTTGATCGATGATTGATTAAATGTTGATAGGTCGGTGGTTGTAGGTCTCTCTAGTTTCTTGCGAGGAAGTCGGTGATCCAATCTAGTTGACGGGTAGTTTGCAAGCATCCATACAATGCCATTAGGTGTTTGCTGAAGCGCTTTGGTCAATACGCGCATGCCATGCCATTGTCGTGATGCGCAGTACTCGACTCCAACAATAGCACGTTTGCTATTCTGGCTGTCCAGCGCATGTGATCGCCAGTCACAAGCAAGCAATCCATCCAGCACACCTCCCTCTCATCAACCATCTCTTATCCATACAGTTCGCCCCAGACGCAAACAATCAATCCTTCCTCTCGCCAGCACCAGCACCAGCTTCCGCAGCCGCAGCCCTCCTCGCCTCAACCTCCGCCTCATTCCCCTCAACCTCGCTCTCGCGAATAGCTTGCATAAGCTCATACATCTGCGCGATCTGCTCGTCGCTCATCTTCTCTACCTTGGCTTTATCCATCTTATCGCCCTTCCACTGATCGCCCTCGATCATCTGCGTGTAGTTCTGCCATTCGGTCAAGAAGCCAACAATGTGCACCGGGTTATCGATCTTTTGATGGGCTCGGAACTCCGCCTTGACATACTGGTCACCCAACACGCGCATCTCTCCTGGTAGGTATTTGCGGTGGGCGCGCAGGAGACGGCGGTAGAGGAGGATGGGCGGCAGGAGGGCCATTGGTTCGGGGCGGCTGCCGCGAGTAATGCGGGTTGGGGTTGCGAGGAGGCGGAGGGCGGGACGCATGGTGGATGGATTAGGATTATTTGGCTGGAGGGTCGGGAGATGATGGTGCAATGGGCGTCAGTGACAATTTATGGCTAGTAGTTATAGGAAAGTAAGGATGGTGGGAGTCGTGGTCGTCAGTGCATTGAAGAACGATGGAGCTTGGCCGAGATGTGCCGACGTCATGTAAATTTGCCGAAGAGATCGAAGCTGAAGATCGTGCCGTTTCCATCAATCCTGTGTCAGCATCTAGTCATTTATGTACTGGCACACGCATTATATCGACCGAGAATAAATCGTTCCAAGTGATATCGGACCACGCTACGGCATTCTCACGCACTATCGGTACAGTCTCGCTGGCTTGTCGGGCGGTCAAAATGCTACCAACTCCTTCGACGTCACACGTCTCCTTCGACAACATCTACGAACCAGCCGAAGACTCCTATCTTCTCCTCGACACTTTGTCTGCGTCTTCGGAAACAGATTTCCTATCCTCTCGCTTTCCTCCCACGACTCCTTCTCCACTAGTGTTAGAAGTGGGCGTAGGCTCGGGTGTTGTCCTCGCCTTTGTCGCAGCAAACGCCCAAACAATCTTTAATCGCTCTGATATCGCTGTCCTCGGGACTGATGTCAACACGCTCGCAGCCAAGGCGGCAACTCAGACTGTTGAAGTGGCTCTAGCAGAAGTGGCACCATCAAGCAGACCTGCGCCATCGTCGTTTGGTGTAGCAGTCGCCGATTTGACGTCAGCAATCCGCGAGAATGAATTGGACGTTCTAATCTTCAACCCACCCTACGTTCCTACCGAGGAACTTCCCATGCCTCTGGATGAAGCTGCCATGGGTTCGAAAGAGGTATTTGAACGCGATTCAAAACTGCTTGAACTTTCGTACGCCGGTGGAGCAGATGGAATGGAAACTACTGACCGCCTGCTGGACCAACTGCCCTCTGTGCTCAGCGATCGCGGTGTCGCGTATGTTCTTTTATGCGCGCAAAATAAGCCCGAAGCCGTGAAAGCGAACATTCGTGCCTGGCCTGGCGGATGGAGCGCCGAGACCGCAGGCTCCAGTGGCAAGAAAGCTGGCTGGGAGAAGCTTGTTATTCTGCGTATATGGCGTGAATGAGGGGTGCGCTGTAAGCGAATCTGCACATTGCTGATTTCCACCTCCTCAGATCGGCAAAGTTTACTCCAGCTCTGTCCGGTCCATATCACCACCATAGTGGAAGTTCGACAATCCTTCGTTCCACGGCTCATTCGCGCCATATACCGAATCCGCAGGCTCGGGCTTCGGAGGATAGAATCCAAGGCCCAACAGCTCATCGGAAAGTACCTGCGACGGCTCACGCTCCCGCATCTCGCCTGCTTCGAGAGGATACAGGTTGATGTCGAATTCTTCGTCATCTTCACAGACGTGATCGTTGATGCAGGCAGCTTTGTACCTCAAGACTTCTCCAATCTCGCCGCGGTGGGATGCCACATGCTTCAGGTACATCCTTGAGCCATGGTAGACAGCACCCTTACCGTTGGCGAAAGTGCAGAAAAGGCATTGGTACGAGTACTGTTGTCCTTTGACCTGCTTTTGCTGCACATGAGACTTCGCCAGGAAGGCCCACCGCCACTTGATGCCGAGTTCGGGATCGGTCCAGACGCGCTCCCAGATGGTATCTGCTTTGAGCTGGCTTATATAGCTGCATTTCGAGGATCGACAAGAAAGGTAGTAGGAGGTGGTTGAAGAGTAGCCGGATCGCGAGTAGGCGTGCTCGGCACATTTTTCGAATGCGCCGCGATCACCATTTTGTAAGCGAACGGCATTCTTGCAGAAGCCAAGATAGTTGTTTTCTGGCGTTGGTAAGGGTACTGCCACAGAAGAATTGCGGTTCCAAGAAGGTGTCACTGAAGGACGGCTCATCGGCGGCGATGAGCTTGTCGGGCGATCCTGGGTTGTCTGTTCTGGAGATGATGCGCCTGGCTTGGTGGCTCCCCAGATTTTTGCTGGGTCGTCCTGGAGAGGAAGTTAGTACAATCTCGATGGAAGCTTGCTTTACTCGATGTACAAACTGTGAGATATTAGTATTCCGTCAATCGAAGAGAATTGGTATCAGCATGTACTCACCCTCCCAAGGTTGATAGTTCCAGCTAGTGGGGACAGTATGCCCCGAATGGACAGAAGCTGCACGCGTAGACCCTGCACTAATCGAAGATCTCGCATCAGTAGCGACGGTATGAGCTCGAGGTGGTAGACCATGCACTGGAGATGCGGGCCTCGGTGACTCTTGCGCGCAGTCCGTATGGATTGTAGGCGTGTGATTCCCAGTCCCTCCGTGGCTGTTCGTTCTGTGTCGGAAGATGCCGAGCAATGAGCTGCGATGCTTCGACTTCCGAGGATTGTTCTCCGAGGAGGAATCTTCTTCGCCAGAAGCGTCGCGCGAAGCGGCGTGGCTGCTCTGCGCCCAGGTTTGGGCGGGCTTCAGCTCGCCTTTTGGTCCGGGTGAAGTTGGTGCAGGAAGAGGCAAGGAGGCTCTTTGCTTGCCGGGTGGGGCGGACTGCATGGTCGAGTGTGTTGTCGAAGGTGACAGGTCATTTCCAATAGGCTCTGCTATCAATAGCCGTTGTCGCAGCTCAATCAAAGTATTCATAGTCTTATCTCGTCCCGCGTCGGCCACGTCGACCAGGTATCTGAAATCCGTAACAGCATCGTCGAAAGCGGCATTGCGCAGCTCCTCGAGGAGACTACCTTGTAGCTGGATTGTGATCTGCTGCAGCGCGATTATAGCGATCGTGTCTCCGCTCTCAAAAGCCTTGCCAAAACGCTGTATTCCACGCTGCTTCTCTCGCTCGATATCGGCAGGCGCCTGGTCTATAGACTCTTCCAGCAGGCGCGAGGGTGGTGCTGCACGCTTCTGTGAGCGCTTGAGCTTGATCTTCTGGATGATGGTGCCGCCGTCACGGTAGGCTGAAACGACGGCCGCGACGCAGGCCTGAAAGGGGAGCGGTTAGCCGGGCTCACGCAATAATGTCGTCTCTCGGAGACGGCATCTGACAGGGCGTGTCGCATTGTGGGGAGCTGAGGCTGGGGTGCTTGTACTCACAATAGTGCCGACGACGATCTCAACGCCGGACATGCTGGCTGTAGGGGTTCACGCTGTTGCTACGCTGCGGTTCTGCTAGCATTACTCTGCGACTTACACAGGCACGGCGGTGTGGCGGCCAGGAGGGAGAGAGCTGGCAAGCTGCGTGTATGCGCTGCGAGGCGTGGTGCCCAGAACACGCCCGGCTAAGCTCAGCCTTCGAGCTGAGAGTGCTTGCTTGAGAATCGAGGCACAGCACACGTTCGTTCGCCGTGGCTGCTGCACTGCCTCGCCTTGTCACGTGCGAACGTTTTGATACGTGGAACAAGCAAATGCTTATGCTCGCTTAGGCCAGGCACATGGCTTACGAAGATGCTGCTATCACTACTGTGCACCGGCAGCAACATCTCAACAAAGTGACTGCTATCTACGGTAAGGTAAGGTATCTACCCCACGATTAGCAGTGCCTATCAGTATCGTCATCACGCTGCCACGCACATGGCAGTGCAGGGACAAGCTCTGTGGAGCCGACCCCGCAAAGCAGCATCCAGATCGAACATTTGCTTCAAAGGAGAGCAACGGCGCGAAGTATACTTCAATACCACAGTCACTACATAAGTTTGCACACGGCTTCTCAGCGGCCCATATCCTCCGAAATAGACGGGAGCCGAAGATATGACCATACAATCGGGGACTTCCTAAGAATCCTCCATCGTCTCCACGAGATTAAAGGTCAAAACTTGAGCCTGTAGCTGCCGATACTTGCACAATACGACATTGAGATGTGCGCAGACTTACGAGCTGGTACTGTACATTCATTCATTCTGTGATGATAGATAGAACCATTGTATTTTCCTACTATATACATGTATCATGCCATCTAGTTACCAGACCACCAAGTGTAGTTGTTCGTCTGCTCCACGGTATCCCAAACAAGCTTACTGCTGCTGTTCAACGGCCTCTCAGGCCAAACATTCTTCAAGCCAACCCACGCCTCGATGCTCTCGACAACCGCCTCTCCGCCCTCACCAACATACACACCATAGCCGATGCTACAAGTCTGGCTGGGGTACACGCGTGTGCTCAGCGCAAAGCGCTCGTTAACAAACACCTCGACCAGACTGCCGTCGACGATGACGTGCATGTGGATCTTCTCAGTCTTCTTGGTCGAAGCGAGCGTGTACGGGTGGAAGTAGCCGGTGACGGTCGCGTTGTTGAACTCCTTGATGTGGCTGCTGGCGCTGCGGTCAACGAGGATGGTGTTGTTGGACGGGTTATAGTAGATGTGCGTGCGCTCGCTACCGTCGGGTGAAGCGGCGATAGTGAGGCCTACAGGACCGCTAGAGGATGGCGAGAGTGTGGCCAGAATCTCGTAGGAGTGTGCTGATCCGTTGGAGAGGATTTGAGATGAGGTGTAGGTCTTGTTGGTTCCGTGACTGCAGTGCTCGGCGCCCTCGCGGAGACCTTCAATGACATCGCCTGCTGGGCGACGGCCTTGAGTAGAAGCGTGGTAAGTACCATCTGCCTTCTGGGACAGGAAGGCCTCGCCGGAGTTCAGAGTACCATTGGGGTTGAGGACACCATCGACTTCGTGGACGAAGATCTCGCGAGGGATGGAAAGAGCACCCTGGAATCCCTGCTGTGTGGCACTGAAGAGACCCTCGTCGCCGACCAAGTCCTCACGTGTCCAGACCCACTGGATGCGGCGATCATCATTCTTGGTATCTTTGAACTGAGTGATTGCGTAGCCAAGACCCCAATCCGCAGCACCGCCAGCGATCTGGTTGAACTGTGCACTGCCGTTCTCACGCGGTGTGACGGTTCCCTCGGCCCAAAGAGCCCACTGCGCGCTCTGGTGGAACGATACGTTGCCGCCCTCAGTACCATAGGTGGTGTAGTAGTGAAGGTTGCCCTTGCTGTCGGGAATAGAGTAGAAGCCTGAGACTTCGAAGTTGAAAGCGTTCGTTCCGGTGGAGAGAACTGGGCCGAAGGATGAGTTTGCTTCCGGCTCCCAAAGAGCGCCGAGGAAAGTCCAGTCGGTCAGGTTCTTAGCAGGTGCTGTCCACAGTGGCATGCGTGAGCCGACACCTTTGATACCGGAGCCGAAGACGGCGTAGTAGTGAGGCTCCGATGCACCGAGAAGGTTGTCCATCTCAGGCCAGGGCTCGAAGAACGGATCACTGGGAGATGTTAGCATGTTGGCCAAAGCATATCCTTCCTCCCACTGTCTGCACTTACCGGAAACCAGTGATGTTCCAGTGCATGGGGGCCGTCTCCGTAGTAGCATCGATCACAGGGTTGTTCTCGTACTCTTCCCATGTGTTACCGCCATCCGTGCTGTATACAAGACTTTGAGTTTCGGTGTACGGAGTGTACGGGATGCGCCAGTTGGTAGGCAAGTACTGCACAGAAGTGTAGAAGATCAAGAGCGTGCCATCTTGTTCACCCTGCAGGTTGACTGGCTGGCCAGTACCACTGAAGATGCCCAGGCCATTGTAGGTTCCGTTGCCAGCCGGCCCCAGAGCTACGGCCTCGCCATCACGCCAGCCGCCCTTGTCTTGCCAGGTGATCATGTCCTTGCTCGTGGCATGGCCCCAAGAGATGTTTCCCCTGTTAAGATCGATTAGTCCGATGCAACCAGACTCTCTTCCTCTGCTGTTGCTTACCAGTTGATGTGGTTCGGGTGGAACTGGTAGAAGATATGGTATTCATCTCTTGTAGGATCGTACATAGGCGCGCAAGGGTCATTCAGCCAGCCAGCAGGAGCATTGACATGGCTGTAAGGTCTCCAACGAGTGAAGAGAGTGTTGTTTCCCATGGCGCGGATCTCATCTGCGTCGATGGACGAGCACTGGCTGCCATATCCATCCTGGGCCAAGGAGCCAGGCAGCGCCGCAAGAAGGGCAGTGCCCAATGTCGATTTCTTCATCATCATGTTTGTGCTTCAGAAGAGAGGTAAACAATGGATGAAAAGTTCCTCCTACCTTTCAAGAGACTCGAGCCATCTTATGTAGACGTCAGCCAACCCTGGGCGGTCGGCAATTACCACCAAGCCAGTGCACATTGGCAGTGCCCGGCCCAGCGAGACACGGTCGAAGTGAGGGCACGATACACTTTTTTTGTGCTAAGGATGGACTAGGAAGGGTGAGGTCATGCATGGGTGCATGGCACAACAAGGTGCAGGATCCCCGCCCATGGTGAAAGCCACTCTCCACGCGAGAAGTCTTGGGGAGCGGGGTCCTCCAGTGGAGAAGAGGAACAAAAGGGCCGATAGCGAGAAGAGCTCCACTCATCGAAGGCCTGCCGAAGCTGCAGACAGGAACAGGCATGGCGCACTGTTGATCGAACTTCGAAGGTATGATCCGTGTAGCCATAATGATTTCGTTCCTCCTTGATCGGAGGTGCTAAAAGCCATCGTCATTTTACTCTGGTAGGCAAGAAGAATTTGAGTTGTGGCGTCCTGCGGTACGGGCTTCGAGAAGGCCATGTTCGCGGCATCGGCGAAACCAGCCTCTTCCATCGTGAGCGATTTAACCCATGGGGTTAGCAGGAAGACCGTGCTCTGCTTGTGGTATTTGTTAGTCTTGCATGGCATGCCGTGTCGCCGTAGTACCACCGCGCCCATTACCACAGGGCAGACAGTGCAAGTGTGGAGGATGTGTTGATTATTGATGCAGAACGATGTTTCCAGTGCCGCCAGATGCCGACGGTTTTTACGTTGGCACTTGGTAGGGCCCTCACGATCGTGCCCGCAACGTGAGCCTGCCATCTCACGACATATCTTTGGAACATGAATATCGAAAATTTCCAATTAGCGAGCTGGCAATGCCTTACTTCCAATTCCGACAATTCGAACACTTCGTGCTGTTTACCCTTCAACCACAGGTACCTCCATTAGGAAGGCTGAGGCTGTTACAACTTAGCACTGTTCGTCAACACAACGCAAGGAGTAATTTGGACGGACAACGCGTGCAGCAGAAGACGCAAGTTCTTCTCAAGATATCTGATCTCTTAATTAATGCTGTGTGTTATCCAATTTATGTTGTTATACACGATCAACCAATTTGCGGGTTTGATCTAAACGGCTTCCTCCGCTCATGGAGAAGGTCTTGCGTAATACTCGTTATTCGTATAGGTGGACTGGCAACACTCAGTGCTGATGTGTCTGGAACGCCTCAAGGTTCGCAGTTGTCTGTTTGGGCTTCGATCGGTCGGAAAAATGCAGATGTCAAAGCGAGAAGCTGCCACTCTTTGCGTCAAGGTCGTTCGAGAGCGGTCAAGATCCAGCTTGACTGGATTGAAGTGCGCTGCCACCCAATGTGACCTGGCCAGCAGAAATCACTCGTGCTTATCGCCATCCTGGTAGACCTGCACGCCAAACATCGTGCCAACCATCCAGCTATGTCCACTAACTGAAATCGGTCCTCCTCTCCACAGCGGCAAGACCTGGCTCCTATCCTTCCTCCGCCTCTCAATCTCCTTCAATAGCGTCCCCTTCTGAAACGCAACCACATCCTCTCCCTCTATCCGTCCAGTGTTCACATCCGCAGCCAGCGCCCACACGCCCGCCGCATCCGCCTGGCTCATCACGCCATTCTTCTTGGCTAACCCGACGAGCTCAGAACACGAATAAGATTTCTTTTCTTCCACTTCGACGCCTTCGAGAAGCGTGTTCTTTGTTGATACTGAGGGCACGTGGATGTTGAGGGAGAAGAAGCCGGTGTTTTTGAGGAAGAGATGACGGCCGAGGGCTATTGCGAGAGCGACAGGGAAGTCAAGGCCGAGGGCTAAGTTGCCGAAGAGGGAGTCTTGAAGGCGGATTGTTTGCGAATCAACGGGGTTGCGGTTGGAGTAGAAAGAGAGCAGACGATGGAAGGGCGGGGTTTGGGTGGACATCGTTGTTGTGGCTTTGGAGCTGATCTGATGGCGTGTCTCTGGTGTTGTAGAAGCAAGGCTGCGCAAGCTGATTCTTCGGTCGACTTTGGGTATCTCAATGCAGAGACCTTCGACGTCTGAAGCTGTAAGATGGAGATTCTCTTCATGTAATTGCATGCGATCAAATGATGCCTTCGTGCCGTTCGAGTTGCATGTGATGAGCAATGACCTCATCAAGCGCAGCACGGACAGAGCGCACGCGGGTCTGTTGTGACACGGCATCGGGATACATCCTCCCACCGCGTCGTTAACATTGGAACCCTTCGATATTTTGACAGATGGATCTATGCCAATACAGGATCCAGCCATGTGCAAGTCTTCTGCTGAGGTGTTGTCCGTTGAAGCGTTCTGACCCGCTGCACGCCTGTCAAATACAGCTTATTACTTGGCGTCTTGAGCACACATAAACACAACTGCATAGACACACTATGGAGCTTACTCAAAAGTAGCTGAACGATTCCAGTCAAGAGACAATCCCCTCCAGAAGCTCCCCGAATGTGTCTGGTCCAGTAGCAGCTTTCAGGTTACGCGGTTGAGTTCACCTCGGGTAAGCTTGTAATCAGCTTCTGTGGTACAATGGCCGTACATATCTAGCATGAGCTCCGGGCTGCCATCTTCTTGCTATTTCCCGAATCAATTATCCAATCTGACAGAACGAACAATTCTTTCTCGATAATGGTTGCCGTCCAATTCGATCAAGCCCACGCCATCAAAGCGGCGACTGGATATGATGCGAAATCCCTCGAAGGCAAGAGCGTTGTCATTACGGGAGCTGCTAGCGGTATAGGCGAAGCATGCATGCGATCGTTCGTCTCCGCCGGCGCTTTCGTGACCTTTGGTGACCTTGCTGAAGATCGTGCTCAAGCCCTGGTCTCCGAGCTTGGCCAGGACAAGGTCGCTTTTGCGAAGTGCGATACGCGTGTGTGGGAAGACCAGGCACAGCTTTTCAAGACAGCAACCGAGAAAGCGCCTTCGCGCAGCATCGACGTTGTGCTTGCTAATGCAGGCATATCTGGTTGGGATTCTGTCTTCCAAGACCAGTCGGATCCCACAACTGGCGAGCCGGTCAAGCCTGATCTCAGCATTCTGGAGACTAACCTCGTTGGTGTCATGTACACCACTAAGCTGGCTTTACATTACTTCGCCCGACAGCCAGAAGGTTCTGGTCGAGACCGATGCTTAATCATGACTTCGAGCCTCGCCGGGTATGCTGATCACAATGGAGCACCACAGTACTCGGCTGCAAAGTTTGGGGTGAGAGGCATGATGAGGAGTCTAAGGCAAGTCTTGCCAAAGCAGCAGGCGAGAGTGAACATCATTGCGCCTTGGTGAGTCGAAACTTCGTAGAAAGGGCCAATAGTGGATGTCTTTCTCGGTCGCTAATATGCCCGCGTTGCAGGTTCATCGGCACCCGCATCATTTCCGGTGCCGCATTGGAGAAACTTCAATCGAACAATATACCATTTGCACAGGTCGAAGATGCTGCAGCTGCAGTTGTGCATCTAGCCTGTGATCCCGAAGCAAATGGTAAGCCTCATCGTAGCATCCTATTACCAGGCCTGTGCGATATAATTCATGCTGACGAGAACTTCAGGCCGTGCGTTGGCAGTCCTGCCCAGAAAATTCGCTGCAGAAGGTTATGTCGATATGGAGGTGGACGATCATCAAGAAGGAGGCTTCATGGCAGCCTTACAAAAGGGACTCGACGGTGTCAGTGTTAGGGTTTAGTTTGACGGCATGAGCACGCTGATGGAATCGTGTAACGTTACTCGATCCTTTTCGAACATAGTGTTTCATTCGCAAAGCTTTCTCACAAGAATGCTGTCAACTTTTGAGTAGAAATCGACCTGCAAGTTCATGCTCGGGGTCAAAGTGACCTTTGAAACCAACACAAGATGTGTGTTGCAAGGAGCCTCGTTACAGTTCAGGACGTACTTCCTTTCGTACCTCCCGTCTTTAGTAGGTCCAGATTGCAATTGTACAATGTCTCTCGTGACCGCGCCATCAACCTTTTGACCGCCTCACAAACTTTGCCGTCTTTGTTTGCATACTGCAAAGCAGTCTTACCTCGCGCATCTACTAACTCAGCATCAGCGTTATGTGCCAGAAGTTCCTGGATAATCGTGCCGCAGTCCTGCGACGTGAGGGCATTGTACCCTCGGTGCTGCCACTCAATGACTGCCCAATGTAGGCTGGTAAGACCGCTCGGACACCCTTGAGATGCCGGCGTTGCCATGTTCGGGTCTACGCCTTGTTCAATGTTGGAACGTACTTCCACCACATTGCTACTTATGATCGCCGACCAGAGGTTCAAAGCCGCAAGTGATGAGTTGTCTGAAGTGTCGCCGCGACATATAATCCTTCTTGCAATCTTGAAGCGCTGACATGCAAGTGCAGTATATAGTGGCCAGGATATGCAGGGATTATCCACATCCGAAATTGTAGTAGTTTGATCGAGCAAGAGACTCACGACCATGTTGTGTCCACCTTTTATGGCAAGACAAAGTGGAACGGGCTTTCCGTTTTGCGCCGCTCCTGGATCTGCACCGTGGTCCACCAACAGCTGGACTAAGTCCTTCGAGCCTTTGGTAGCTGCCAATTGCAGCAAAGTCAGCCCTACTGATCGGGTCATGCAACCATCTGCAATCTGGATGTTTGCTCCATAGTTGAGGAGTAAGGCAGCTGTCTCCAGAGATTCCAGACAGCCTTCAACAGCGTGACAAAGTGGTGTCATCCGAACGCGATCCGCCTTTAGGAGAGAGCCATCAGGATCGGCGCCGTTAATCAACAGTAGCCTCATCACATTTAGTTGAGACGTTTTCGCTGCCACGTTGAGAGGGGACTCTTCGAGAGAGCCACGAGCATTTGGGTTGTTACCTTTCGCGAGCAAGAAGGATACAATCTCAGGACCGGTACTTCCTAGGACAGCGTAATATAATGCATTTGGCGTCCGGCGGACTCTACGATATTCTGCTTCTTGGTGTTCGGCAGACTGCGGTCGACCTTTCGAAGAGAAGCAATTCGTTAAGACAGAACGTAAACGTGCGGTTTTACCGAACGGCTTTCTGGCCATGGCACAGCGCATACGTGATTGTGGTTCGAGCGGTCTTTCGAGCGGAACAGACCGCAGGTGAGAGTTCCTGTTTGATGACTGCTCAGTCAGAATCATACGCGCCCATACCATCAGGCCGAGATAGCAAGCCATGTGAAAGTCCAAGGTCAGTCCATCTTCGAGCTTGGCTTTTGAGCGTTCGTAATCACTATTCCACCAAGAGCGGCGTGCAGCAGAGCCTTCTTTGAAGAAAGGATCTTCTGTTATGAATGCGGCCTGCATTTGTTCCGGGCATTGCTTGAAATGGTGCGGCCAGTAGAGCTTTGCATAGTCGGATAGCGGTGAGTCTTTACCAAGTGCATCGAGACATGTCTTCGCAAGAAACAGATGTGCAGCAGCGAATGAGTCGCGGATACGCTCAGCAAGCATAGCGTTGTCCTTTTGTTGATGTAATAGGCAGTCACCAATTGACCGATGCACCAAAATGGCCTCATCACGCTGCACATTCGCGAGAGGCTCGCAAAGATCGATGTACTTCCGTAGGATTTGCCTTTCGTCCACTTTTCCAGACGCATGTATGGTTATCGCGGCTGCCAGCTCGTCGACTGACAGAGGTCGAGCTGCCAGAATCGCCCAGTGCAAGACGTTTGTGAAGGCATCGAGTTCCGGTGACGGGATACTTAGTATCAAGGAGCTGTATGAGGTCGTAAGCGCGGTGGAAAGATCACCGGTAGGCCCATTTGCATCTACGCTAGAGTTCCGCGAGATCGTCGACTCTGACATGGTCCCTGCAAGACTCTCTCCATGGGTTGTACAAAGCTCAACATGCGGCGATGCACAGGTCGTGTAGAAAGGAGAAATGGCAGTATTGACTAAGCACATCACACCATGCACGCATGCCCAGGTGTGCCATGATGGGCTGATGCATATGTCAATCTGGACATTCTTGGATATAGGCCCCTCAGACAAGTTCCATATGCGGTCGCGCGTTATTGATGGTTTCGGCCTCGGTCCCAGTCACGTCCCTCCCTTAGTCACTCACGAGCATTCGCGAAATTCTTGAGTAGTTGCATTGGTGTAAAGGTCAGTCGGTCATAAATGTATACTACCTAAAGTAGCGAGACGATTTCTGCAAAAACAATGTACCTATACTTGGTTTCAAAGTCAAGTCCAAGTATCGCTATAAAGTTAGAAAACCTACAGACGGCACTAACTTCGAGGCCGAAATGTTCCCTGTTCACTCACTTGTAAGTAGAGAATTTGTCGTATAGAGATAGTTGCAACAGAGTGTGTGACAATAGGGTTTGCTAGAGGGCAAAAACAAAAACATACAACAGGCGGGATT